>JAWWEU010000091.1:70297964-70317964 GCA_035583155.1 Acropternis orthonyx
TAAAGGATGCCTTCTGATGCTTTGATTGTATCAGTTGATTGCAAAGAGTAAAGCCACCTGTGAGATCACAGAAAATCAGCTGTCTGTGACAGAGCAGGCAGTGCACACTGATCCCTGCACAGCCAAAATACAGCATGTTGGGAGTATGAGACTTCATGTATTTATATCACCATAATTAGGAAGTTCATAATAGTTATCTCTGGCTTGCACCAATCTGAGGGGAAGCCACTGAAGTGGAACAAATAATTAAAGAAAAACAGAGAACATAGGCATACTAGGGAACATAGGTATATTTAGAAACAAAGTGGGATGATGTGCTCACTGGCCACTGGGAATAGAGTGCGGGGCTGCTTTTCTTCAGTGCTGTGCCTTTAGAATGCAACAAAACTAAATTGCTCTGAGATTTATCCATAGCTGGGAATCCAAGCGACTAGTAATTCTTTGATGATGTCTTTTGGAGGTACCTTTGGAGCAATTCAGGCTGGGATCAAAAAAATATATGTCCCTACACTCATAGGTGCTGCTGCAGACTGAGGTGACCTGCTTCTGCTGCCGGGAATTTCAGGATATACTCACAAATAATGTCAAATATGTTACTGTGAGCTGGCAAATATGTCATCTGAAATCATCAGCAAAGCCTTAATCTGCACAAACAGCAGAAGGAACAGACAGGCAAAAGCACAGAGCTCAAGCAGCCTGCCCCACACATCTAATGACACAGCAGAAGCATGTGAATTTGCATCCATATCCACTGATCTCACATGTTCTTGTACTTCCCTGTTTTGATTTTAAATACATTATGCCCACAGTGTGTGAAGATGTTTGTGTGAATTGTGCTCAGCATGTGTCCGGGCTGGTGTAAAGTGTTGTGCCTGCAGTGACAGTGAGAGACACATCCATCCCTGCCTACCTTAATCGGGAAAAGAGCAGGGAAGGATCAGGATGAGGGGGAAGAAAGGAGCATCTGCAGCTCAAGATTTTCATTTCTCAGGGAAGGAGGTCAATCTGATTGAAAGCAGCAGCACAAGGAGGCAGGAGTGTCTGTGGCTGAATGAAAACAGAAGCCTTTCATGGGGGCACACCACTTCTCCCACCACACAGCCCTGAACAAAGGGAAATGTGTGTGCACATACCACTGACTACTGGAAAAGACCTACAATCCAGGTGTTTTGGCTGACTACGCTTACAGCCCCTACCCTTGGCAGAAGCCAAAAGCTACCAGGAAGCTTGCTGCCAGATCTCTTCCCAAAGAAAAGAGCTTCCCCTCCACCACATCCTCAAACAGAGCTGCCTCCCAGGGCATGATGCTTGCAAAGGCCAGAAAACTCTCCAAACTGCAGCAGGGCGGAGTGTGCAAAGAAGCTGTTTACCTGATCACCCATGGCCGTGGCTTAGATTCAAAAGGGAGCCACAAACTGCAAACCAGCATGTTCCAGATGGCACCTGTGATGCCTCACCCACTGCTTTCTGCCTCTCTCCCACTCACCACGGCCAACAGGCAACTTGGGTTTGCATGGCCGCCAGCTATATAGGACATCTCCCAGGCTGTACTGACCTAGATAATACAACAGGGTACGTTCTGTCAGAAATTAACTGTTCTCAATCCACTTCTCCGCTATATTTGGCACATCAGCACCTTTTTAGCGTGTGTTGGTTTATCTGCTCTCCTGGTAATAAATGTCACTGGGAGAGGTGGGTGTTTGGTGGGGAAAGGACTACTTTCCTCATGAGTTGCATCACCTGCAATGTCATCTTCTGCTTTTGCCATTGGAAGAGCACTTGGTACCTCTGGTGCTGGGGTGGAAGAGTATTTAGGGCTCTTCATGACAAAGCTGTCCCCTTTGGTAAATCCATGGAACTGCTGTGATGAAGGTAGGATCAGCACGCAGATCCAGTGGGTGGCCCTCAACAAGGAGTGTGCAGCAATAAATGCAGGGCAGGCAGTTTGGTTTTAAGCAGCAGGAAATCAGTTTCCTATGACTAAGTCCACATTCACAGGAAATACAGCACAGTGAGAGCAGATCTGAAGAGGAACCCCAAGAGAACTGCAGTATGGACACTGGGTCCTTTTTCCTTCAGGCCAGCTCTAGTCTAGTCCTGGGTACTGATCACCTGTTTGGAGCTAGAGCACACTCCTGTGTGCATTTCTGGAACACATCCCCCTTGGTTTCACCTGGAAGGAATCCAGACCCAGGCTCTGGGTCTGCTCCACAACAGGAACCAAAGTGCAGATAAGTGGACAGGATTGGGGTTTCACTTCTAAAGTGCACGTCTGATCCATACTATGTACACTGGCATACCAGAGGAGCTTTGGCACACCATCCTCTTTCAGAGACTCCACTTTTGCATTCCATCTCCAGCGAGGTACACAATGACATCACCCTGACTTCTTAGAAGAAAGTTTTTGCACACAGGCAATACCAGAGGATGTGCTTGTGGCTCTCCTGTGGCTCATCCACACCTCCATTTTTCATCATCATTTCTGCAGATTCTAAAGGAAAGGAAGCTTTTGCTTCTGTTTTTAGTATTATTTCTACGAGGCACTCCTTTTCTTTAACATTTGAATTTAGAGGATAAATTTGAATTTACAGCTCTGTCCCACCAACCCAAGGCATACACAGATGTATTGTCAAGATAAAAGTTTTGCTCGCCTTTCTTAAAAAAATCAAAAGAAATTAAAAAAAAAAAAAAAAGGCAGACAGTAGGAAATTAAATTCTGGTGAAAATAGTACTTGTCAGCTCCCTTTCCTGTGCAAAGTCAGAGATGAGTATTCTACCTTCAGCATCAAAAGGACATATTGCCAATTTTTACCACTGAAACTGGAGAGAGCTCCACCAAAACCCAAGTGAAAATAACAGAACATGCAGAAGCAGACCAGCAGTATCATCCCAACTGCTAAAGCACAGAAGAACAAGTTAATGAGAAAAAAATATAAGCATCTTTCTGGACTGGGGTGGGGGGCAAGGTGATGAAGTCTACCTCAGATTCCGCAAGACACACAGTTCCAGAAAGGGTCTTTTACCTGTTATTATGTGTGTTTGTGTTTCTGTGATCAGGCACTTGAGCACAAGATGCAGCTCAAAAGACCCAAGAGCCATTCTGCTGAACAACTGTTTGCCTCTAACATTCCTGTCAAGGTCAATCATTCTAGCTGGAGGACTTGAAGCAGAGGACAGAAATCAGGAATGCTCTTTCCTATTTCCTCTTTTTGAAACTGGAGTGTCAGGCATGCAGTGACCGCGGGCTCCGCACAGAAAAACAGGAATACTCCTTGTCTGTACAATGAATACATTATTTGTACAAATCACCAACTTTCCACATACAACCTAAAATAGGAATTAAACCTCCTGTTGGTTTTTTTTTTTTAAATTACAGTAGTACCCAGAGGAACATGATCTCATACCTCTAAAGATTTACCAACATTACAACATGGTAGATTTTTTTTTCTTCTTTTAAACATTCTTTGTGATTCTTTAAAAATGATACAGAGATAGAAATCAATTTTGCAGGTAGATAACTTCTGATTTATTGTATTGCCTGACTCTGAAGAACAGATTGATTTAAAGCAGCATTGAGAGCAGAAAGCCATAAAACATAGAATGGTTCCAGACAGATTCAGTTCCGAGCTCTGGACATTATTATCAGCCCAAAGTTACGCTAGTGAGGAGAAAGCCAGTAAAGAAATTAAAATACCCCAAACAAAACCAAACCAGCACTTCCTGCTTAATCTGGAAAGACAAAGGACTGCCTGAGTATTTCACATTTTCCTAACACGTTTCAGAAACCTCCCACCTTTTACCCCAAAGTAAAATTAGTGGGATTGATCACTGCCTGATAATCTAAACCACAGTGGGTGATGCACTGAGCTTTTCCTGATGGGCAGGTCACCACTGAGGTCAGTGCTTCCTGGGAACCTACAGACTACTTGTAAGGGACCTCTGAAAGGAAATTAAGAAAAGCTACTCTGTTTGCAGGAGGCTCAAATTTGCCTCTTGATGTTCTGCTTCTCCGTGGCAATGTTTGAGAGGGGTTCATGAAAACATTAAAGGATAAAAATCATCATGCTGGGAATGCTGCTCCTGATCTTTTTCTCTCACCAGGCAGCTTGGAAGAAAGTTCATGCTTTTAAAATTTGATCCACTAACACAGTTGCTCAGAAGACAGTATCAGGGAGATACAGAGTCTCTAGCAGGAGCTGACTCAATACTTTCTTAGGATGCTCGGCTGTCCTGACAGATGCATTCTGGTCAAACTGGGCAGAAACTGACAACTCTAAAGGCAGGTAAGGCTCTTCTAAGGCCATACCATGTGTGTCATGTGAGAATTTACCTGCCTGCTGGGCAGCAACTCCTTCTCACTGGCCCTTTCTGTACAGGTTAGTAAAAACAGCCAGACTACCCACAAAATCACAGAATCTTTTAGGTGGGAAAAGCCCTCTAAGACCATCGAATCCAACCATTCGCCATGCCAAGCCCACCACTAATCCATGTCCCCAAGTGCCATATCCACATGACTTTTAAATCCCATCAGAGATGGGGACTCCACCACTGCCCTGGGCTGTCTGTGTCAGGGCTTGACAACACTTTCAGTGAAGAAATTTCCCCTGATATCCATGTTAAACCTCCCCTGGCACAACTGGATTCATATGCAAAATCCATATTTTATGTATGGGCTCCAAATACCTGCACTGGACTCAGCCAATCTAGGAGACAGCACTTCGAAAGAGGAGGAAGGGAAATGGAAATTCAGTGATCTGAGATCCATTTTCTAGTTAAATATGACAGTTGGTTACTCCCTGGCACTTGGCTGAGAGCTTGGCACAAACAGGCTGCAAAACTTTCTGGTAGCTGCTCCAGACACTCCGATCAACTCCCTTCTCTGAAACTGAAACATGGGAAGTTCCCCCTGAACATCAGGAAGAAATTCTTCACTACAAGGGTGACTGAGCACTGGAAAAGTCTTCCCAGGAGAGGTTGTGGAGTCTTCCTCACTGGAGATATTGAAAAGCTGCCTGGAAATGCTCTTTTACCTGTTATTATGTGTGTGTTCCTGTGAACAAACCAGTTCTGAGTAATGTGCTCTGGGGGCTCTGCTCGAGCAGGGAGGTTGATGACCTCCAGTGGTCCCTTCCAAACCTGAACCATTCTGTGATTCTCAGCAAAACTGACGGCCACGCTGATGGCTCCAGCAACCTACCAAGCCAGGCTATGTCCAAAGAACTCAACATCCATCACTGAATACGTAACAGGACAGGACCCACCCTGTTTTCCCAATGATCTTAGCCTTACCTCTAACTTTCCGAAGCCATAAATTATTGTTATTATTATATTTTATTTTTTTTTTTTTTTTATTCCGGAGAGGGCAGAGCATTAAAGTAACCCCGCATTGATTAAGCCCTGCTTTAAGCGAGGCTTTAACGAGGAACGCTGACGCCCGGCCGCTCGCAGGTGCAGTGGCGGCCGGGGGGCGGCAGAGGGCGCTCGATCCCTCCGCTCCATCCGCTCCAAACCCGCAGCGCTGGGACGGATTTCCCTCCAAAAAAAACCCAGGGAATAAAATCTTCCCGGCCACTGTTCAGCACCGTCCGGGCACGTAGGGCACCACCTTCGCCCAGCCCTGTCCCTGCGACACTCAGGCTACGGCGCGAGCTGGCGCTAGGAAGTTTTCAAGTGCAGTTGTATTTGGTTAACTTTTACTTCTCCCCCCCCACCCCCGCCCCCGCCCCGTGCTTGTCGTATTCCAGGCATTTCTGACACAGCAAACACACCGTGGCGGTTTTATTTTAAAGTCTGATTAGGCAGCTTGAAGGGTTCCAGTTCAGAGGGAGCGAAGCCATCGTTCTGGCAAAACCTGCCTCTGGTGCCCGCTGTTACAAGGGATCAGGGAATCACAGAATGGTTTAGGTTCAAAAAGCCCTCTAAGGCGATGGAGTCCAGCCATCCCCCAACACTGCCAAGGCCATCACTAGCCCATGTCCCCAAGTGCCACAAGCACACACCTGTTAAATCCCCCAGGAATAGTCAGGAAGGACTAATTTAAGTTCTATAATCCTTCAGCAGTGAGAAGACCAAAGAAAAACGAAACAAAACCCTCAAAACACAACCCCCCCCCCCCTGCTCTGGGCATCTACATTGTTTGTAAAATAATTTTAAAAAGCAATTAAGCCAAGTTCTGTGGCTAATTATACCAGTAAATTTTGAGTTCAGTACTGCGAAGGTATACATCCAGGAAGGTCTAAGTAAAGTTAAGATTTAAGTATGCATTAAACACTTCTGCTCTTCTCTTTGCACTTCCATGTTAACAAGAAAATTAGGTTAAAGCTGTGTTGAAGCAATAGTACAGCATCTCAGATACAAAACAAAACAACCTACCCTCCTTAAAAAACAAAACAATAAACAAACAAACAATTCAAAAGCAGCCACACTATTTGTGTATTCTGCACCAAAACCTTTAATTCATCCATGCCATAACCCAAGAAGGCCAAAGTAGTTCTATTGTTACCACACTCAGTTCATTAATCTTAATTCTAGATATAAACATACAAGATATATTCATATGAACGAATCAAAGTAACTGCAGGGATTATCACCTCAAATGTGCTGACTCCATTTCACTTATCAACCAAGACGTCGGTGAAGGTATCTGCACCAATCTTGAGCAACCACACTCGTTATTTGCAGCGGTCTCTCGGTTCTTCATACGCAAATACCCTTTTATCTGTCTGGTTGTTCACAACCTGCCTCACAAATACTAGCATAAAGACTTACTGGTGATTTGACAACATTTCTATTACTAATAGTTAAACTCAGGGAGCCACAGTGAGAGAAGAGCTCCTGAATAGCTGGTGCAGTGCATTAAATGTTGAGACTATTCTCTGTAAGTACATTCAGACAGCTCTGTTTAATGATTAAATGACTATTAGTCTTTCTGTAGCATGCGTCAGTAAGTGAAAAGGGTGTGAATTACATGATCATATTTCTTTTCCTGCCCAAGAAAATCAGAAAAACCACCACACAGCTGGCTCACTGGAAGTCTGGGATATCCAGTTTCAGAAGCAACTTCATAACTGGGCCATGAAGAGAATGGCAGAGGTGATCCATTCTCTCTCTGGGAGAGCTGGTTAGCTCCGAGCTCAGCTGACTCAGGAGATAAAGGCTGAGGTGGGGCTGTAAACTTTGTGCTTAAGTGTGCTTTGCAGCAGGAACTGGACAGGTCACCTGCCTCAAATACAAAGCAGCAGGGGAAGTGCTTTTCAGGATGGCATCCTAATTACCATCTTCTGTGACAACAAAATTCACAGATCAAGATCAGCTCCCTGCCTGGCATCGAGAGGCAAAGGCAGACACCTTAACAACTGGACACACTAAAGGAAAAGAGCGGAGACCAACAACAAAAAAAATCCAGAGATGTTCTGAACTTGAGTTTCCTCCACAAACAACCTCTTTCAAACACCCTCCATCTCTCATTGAAATCTCTGAAGTCAGCAGGAACAGGGCGCGTGGATGTTCGGCGGCTCTAAAAATAAGGACAGTCCTAAATGCCTCTAAACATCGATGCACAAGTTTGACAATCCTGGCCTTCAGCTTTGTTTTTATGTCCTAACCCATCAATTAGAAAATGACAGTACTAGGAGGAGGCTGGACAATGCCTTCTCTGCACCACGGCCTGTGACAAGCAGAAGGAAAATTTAGATGCTCGAGCACAGAGCTGTTTCAGGGAAGCAAGGATATTTGGCAAGCCTGCCTCAAAAGAAAAGAAAAAAAAGCCCTTTTGAATAATGTCAGACTGCTCTTGGAGAAAACACTAGGAAAGCAAGCATTAGCTGACAGCCTCCTGTTCGTTGCTGTGCCCTGCTCTTAAGACCAATATTCAGTGTCTGGGTATGAAACAGCTTCCCATACTCCAGCCCCTCACTTGCCCTGTGTTAAGGTCTGTCAGGTTTTCAAAACAGTGCGGTTATATGTGATGATCCCAAGTTGCACTAACACACAGGCAAAATCCCTCCTGATTTTAAAACAACAAGCCAAGAGACCCAACATTAACGTGTGCCTGCACTGAACTGTGTTTTGGCAACCCGATCCTTTACTGCTGAGTTAAGCACTTCTTCTAGCGTCTGAAATGTGGAAAAGACACATCCTAAGGTTTATTGGGTGGTGAGAAGCTGGGCTCACACAAGTTCCCTACCGAGGGCTGAAATGCACCCTTTGGCAACTCACATGAGGTAGAAACATTTAACTGTTTACTGATTCCATCCTCCCGTTCCTCCCCTCTCGGTGTAGAGTCAACACACTGAAACGTGAAGACCCATCTGGTTACTGTATGGAAGTAAATCTCCAGGTAATTAGACTCTAAACCAGCTGAGAACTGCATACTTGCTAACTACAAGGTAATAGGAGCTCGGTAATAGTGCATCTGCGTGGCTCACAAAGGGAAAGTTCTATGCATTTAAAAAACATGAAGCAACAGCTCATAACATTTTTAGCAGAGAAGACAAACTTACAATTTGTAGCTGCTGTACCATTTCTTCTCTGTATGCCAGTTCCCGCTTCATCTGATCTTGAAAATTGTCTGTGTGAGGGGGAAAAAAAATGTAGATGCAATAATTAAAACAGAGACCACACAGCAGAATTCTCATGAATCAAATTATATCAAGCCCAATCACCACTGAGGAACCATGAAGCACTACAAAGCCTTTCAGCCAATTAAAATGTGTGCCTAACAAAAACTTATCTATTAGGAGACACTATAGACAACAGAAAAACTGTGAAAAAAATCAGATTTGGCTATTTCCCCAATCAGCAAATCTAGGCTGCTAAGCTTCTGTTGCTAACATTTATTCCCAGTTACTTTTTTCGATGGGCAAGACTCTGCAATCATTACTCAAACTTCTACCAAGACTGAAGAGAGGAGCAAAAACTGCTCTTCTTTTGTTTTGGCATAAATCTATTGACATAACAGTGATGTCCAACATGTGAGAGGAGAAAGCGTTCAAGGATGCAGGGTTTGATTTGTAGTGTGTAACATAGTGCTGATTGCTTTGAACAGAACTCAGACTAAAGCTCCATAAACACTGACATGGATCTCAGAAGGGAAAAAGTCTTTGAAAGAGATCCTGGACAGCTGGGTTACAGCACAGGCCAGCCTTCCTGTGCCAGTAGATTCTCCTTCCCATATTTTCCTTCTAAGTAATCGTTTCAGACAAAACTTCATTCAGTAGAAGATTAACTGCTGGTCTGTGTTCCGTAACATTCCTCTTGGAGGGTGGGAAAAAGAAAAAATATAAACAAAACTACTGACAAGAACCAAGTAACCTGAAGAGCTGCCTGGTGGAGACCTGGGTGCAGTGATGGACTGTTAGATGGAAGGGGAAAGAAAACCTATTCCAACCAGGATCTCTTTGATCCAGGAAACAAGCCTGTCCTGGAGCACAGAAGCAGCGAGGTGAATGCCGTTGGGAAAACGCCACGGAAAGCCTGGGAAAGGGAACTGCAAGGCCAAGGAAGCTAAAATAGTTTATTTACAGCTAACCAATTAAAAGGGTTAAATAGTCATGCTGATTGCTGGGACACCAGCCCGGGAGACAGGAAGCCTTTGGCTCTGTCCATGCCTCCTTTTGCTACCAGTAACACAGGAGTAACAGCACTGCTCTTGTGCCTTGGGAGGATTAATGGATTAAAGGACTGGGTTGCTTCAATAGCCCAGCAATGAGAGTCTCAGAACTGCCTGAATTACAGTGGAAAGATTTGAGCCCAGGTGAGGCCATGCAGCTCCTATAAATAACCTGTGCTGCTGCAACGCTGGGGACTCACCTGCTCCCAAACTGGCCGTGCAGCCTCGGCACGACTTCTCAACCCCCAAAAAAAGGAGCAGGAAGGCAGAGAGCAGCCATGACCTTGCACAGTGCGGGGGAAGGATGTACCTCACCTGCAGGGAAAGGGGATGTGCCCCCATCAAGTGTGGGCATAGCGAGGTGGAATAAAGTACGAAGGGTCAGAGCTCTGTCCTCCTCTTTCACACAAGAATTTTGCCCTGTCTGAATGAGGAGTCAAGTTGCTGTTTAAAAGGCAAGGAGGCAGGAAAAGAGCAATGAAACAAAGAAAGAGAAATATTGGCAGGCTGAAACCATCAGGAGTCCAGCACTGCCACACAGAAAAAGACATGATGACATCTTCATGAAGTTCTTCATATTTCAAGTGAATTTCCACTGAACTTTTCAGCCTATTCCCTCTGCTCCAACTTGATCAGAAAAATAAGCCAACAGAAATAAAGCAAGTTTACAATTTCTCTTTTCCTAGCCCCAGTAAAGCTATGCAGTATAAAAAGATGATTTCTTCCTGTCCTGGTCAGTAAAGGCTGATAGATCTGTGCTAATTACTACTGAGGTCCTCCAGCTTCACTCCGAGTAGCCTTTAAGGAGAAATTTTCCTTCTTTCCTCAACACTTTCCTCCCAGCTACCTCTTCACGGGCTCATCACATCTCAGAACAAATAGCTCAGAAACCTTTCTCAGTCCTGCAAGGCAAACGTCCAAGCTCACGGTGGAAATGGGGTGTTAATGGCAGGGATAGTGCTTTTTTTTTTCCGGCAGCATTAATCCAACTCCGAATGCTTACAGACAAAGCCATAAGCAATACCCAGGAGAAAAGATATGAATATTTAAATAGCTTTCTTAACACAAAATTAAATACTTTAAGTACCCAGACTACTTCTCCACCATTTTATTGCCACGTTGTTAAATGCAGACGGACAAAATGCGGAGCAGCCGACATGAAAGGTACACGCCAGTGGAGCATTCCAGGAGAACACACTGTCACTAGGCACGGGTGCTTGTATTTCTATCAGGATAGCAAACATTTTGATTTTCTTGAAGTGATCCGATCTTTTTTTCTTTTTTTTTTTTTTATTTTTAGTTTTCTTTAAGTGGTCTCTGCTTTGAAAGATCTTATAGCCAATGGAAGACCTCATCAGCAGCTTTCAAGTACATCAGCAATGTGAAAAATACAGGTGCAAGCAGCAGAAGATGAGGTCTGCTGTCTTATAAATCATCACAGTCCATGTTTCAAGCAGGTACAAGAAGCCACAGAGAAGCTTGGATCACAGCACTGCTAGAAGTACTTGCAAATAAGCTCAGTCCTCATTTAACAGTGATTTCCATGAGTAGAACTCTGAAACCAAACACCATTTACACACAAAAATGCACAACCCTGCTGTGGATAGTGGTTTGGTGCTATTAGCATCCAAAATGTGCTCAGTTCCAAGTGCAGGACCTAAAAAAAGGTGACTTTAACTCCAGGTAAGCATTTCCTAGAGATACATGACCTTCCACATCTCACATGTTGCCTCTCTGCTGAAACAGGGATGAGTTTTGGCCTATTTAAAAAAACACTAAGAAGACTTAAAATTCAGAAGTTTCCTACTTATCTGAACAGTGCAAAGCACAGGGAGAACCACCAGCACTCATTGGAGTGAGAATTACCCTTGGCAGCATGTTCCTGTCCTCGGTAGCTTTAGGGATGGGACAGAGTTCCACTCTCGGTTACTGCTCACCCTGACGCTTCAGGGAGCCAGGCTGGGATGTGAAACCTGTTACCTGCCTGCTCTTTGCTCCCTCCTGCAGCCTCAGGTATTTCTAAAACCATGGTAAATCCATCCGTACAATTTTAATTTTACCTCAGCTTTCCTTTAGCTGGATCTCCAAAGACTTCTCTCCCTAGCTCCAAGACGATCAGAGGCATTTTCTAACCTGGCAAAGTAGTTTCTAATACTTGACCTAAAGCAAAAGCCCAGTTCAGCAGCAAGAGCCTGGAACAGACACCCCCTCTTCTGCTAGAATATATACTGCTTTAGAGGACAAACCACCCTTACCATGGATTTACACTAACTTGCTTTACAAAGACCCTTTTTCTTGTTTTATTATATGTGGAGGAGGGGTGGGTTTTTTTGGTAAATCTAAATCTGTAAATAGGTTTTACGGTCACTTGTAGGTATTGTTTATAGTACATTATCTGTTTTCTATTTTAATCCTGAAGAAAATTGACCACTACTTTGTGGTACATTGAAACCACATATTTTTCAAGCCAGCATACAGCAGTCACCACTTCCTTGGTCGGCCGTACGTGTTCTTTTCTTTTATTTGAATTGTATTTCATGTGGTTTAATTGCAGTGTTTATTTACATGGCAATGACAGAGCATTAATTTTACTGTAGAGGAACAACTGGATAAATAAGGGACCTGAATGGCAAAACTCCAAGATGCCATTTCACCAATACCACACAGCAGTGTTTTGATCTACACAAATTATTTGAAAATTACCTCACTCCCAAACCCAAGTAATGACTGAATTTATACTGAAGGATGAGGTTACATTCCCTTCATTAATATCTGTATCATGTCAGGCAACTCTTCTTTATTTATGGAGCTGTCTACATATTTCAGTGTTTGGGCTGAAGATGGAGTCATTTCCAGAGCCCTTGCACTCCTTTCCTTCCCTGAACTTGCCTATCTGATGCTACAGAAAGGGGACAAACAGTTTCTTTTAAGAGTCGAACAATGCTGTCTGTGTTCCCACCTTTTCCCGTGGGATCATCCTGATCTAGGTGGGATTTCTCTTGGAAACATGCTTTCCTCTGTTGCTGCCAAGTATCATTTAAAAGATCCCAGTCAATGGGTCTTTTTCTATAACCCTGTATGGGTGGCTCAACTTTCTGGCAGCTTCACAAAAACCCTGCTGGTAGGTGCCCATTTATTTTTATTTTTATTTTTATTTTACACATGCTCAGCACATTCCATCACCCCTGGACAGCATCGCTCTTGCTCATCAGCTGTGGTGAAAGCACCGTCACAAAAAGCCCATCTCAAGGGGAAGAATCCAAACAGGCATTTCTAATCCTTAAACACGGGCCAGATTAATTCTCCAGAATCAGCTAGAACCACCTGAAGATGAGTATGGAGTACCTTCTCTTCAAAAGCCCCTAGGAAGCTGTTTAAGAAAAGGAAGCTGGTTAAGAGCAGCATCACTGGACTCCAAGACGTGTTACTGGCTACTTACTGTATTACCAAAACTAGTAAAAGATAAACCAAAAGAGACATCCAGCTTTATATTTTCCCTACAATAAACCTGCTTGAGCAGCCTGTAAAGCCACAGCAGAAGTGCCATCATAGATTCACAGAATAGTTTGTGTTGGAAGAGTCTTTAAAGACCATCTAATTCCAACCTCATGCCATGAGCAGGGACACCTTCCACTAGCCCAGGTTGTTCCAAACCCTGTCCAACCTGGCTTAGCAGAACTAAACCAAAGATCCTGGCAACACAACTGAGAACACGCACCTCCTGTTTTATCAACCTGACAACAACCAACCATGCACACACAACACCAAAACCATGGATATGTGTCTTACTGAAGACTGGGAAAGATGCATTTCCTTTCAACACCTGGAATTCCTGTTCCAGTCTCCTTCGTAAGTCGATCTGTTCAAACAAAACCTTCTGGAGCTCCTCTAACAAAGAGAAAAGAAAAGTGGGTTTGATAATCTGTGTAAATAATTCTTGAAGGAACAGTTGCAGAGCAATTCATTACTATAAGACAAAATATTTTAGCACTTATTATAAAAAAAAAAGAAGTGTTGGATAGACCTACAATAGATTTTGTGCAGAAAGCCATGAATATAAATCAATGTAATATATTATTTTAAAGTATTATATTACAGTGTCATGTATTGATTGATATATATGCATTAATCTCAATTATATCCACCCAAAGGTCCATATATTATTCATATGTTACTTGACAAGCTTAAAATATGGTGCAGAACAAAAGTGCCCCCTATTATCCTCATATTCTATTAAAACAAAGAGCAGTTTTATAATGTAAGAGGCCCTTATTTATTTTACCTTTCCCCATGTTTTCCACATCCTTCTTCAGCGAATGAGGTGAATTGGTTTCTTGTGTGTGTTCTCCTTAAAAAAAAAAGAAAGAAAAGAAATTACTGATTTACTGATAGTGCTTTTTTTTTTTTTTGGTCAGTGTTGTCCTTACTATGCAGCCACTTCAGAGATTCTGGAGGGAAAAAAAGGGGGGAAAAAATACGAAGAAAGAGTAAGATTGAGCTTTAGCTACATATCTCTGTGTGCATAGCACAAATACTTGCAAACTCATGTTTTCTTCTAGGTCAGTGAGGTATGTCCCTACAGCATGGCGTCTTGCAGACAATATCTCCTGGATATCTAGCAGAGCCCTTCCTGCCAAACTGTTCCCTGCTTTGCCTCTAATCCCTCTTGAAGATGCTCTTATTAGAGAACATCCAGGAGCAAGCTGAGAAAGGGGAAGAGCCTCCTCTACAGTCCCATCTCTCCCCCTCACCACGGAAGTCTGTGCTACCCATCTGTGCAGGAACCTGTTCCAAGATCCCCTTTTTGCACATGCCTTTTTGCCTTCATCAGCTCTTCAGCTTTATCATCTTCCAGAGCTCCATGGCATGGGCATGTTCCAACTGGATATAATTTATATCCAGCTGAGATAAAATTGACATTAGTGGTATTTGCATCTAAAAGATACAGCTCTGAGGTCAACCAATTCAGGGACTTCTGTCTTAGGTTGCTCAAGTTAACTTTTAATCAGATTACGGCACAGAATTTTCTAGGTAACAGAAATTGAGTTTTTCCAGACAAATGCACCTACTTCCTTCAGCTTTTTTCCTTTACAAACTAAATTTAAAATAAACATAAATAAAATCCATATGCTCTTAAGTTCACCTGGATGGCAGTTTGACTTAAAAACTGAACCTTCTGACAAAAGGTGTTATTTTCATTATCCCCTGGAACTGTGAAATTTCCCTCTGATTTCTGTGAATTGGGTTTTGAACAAAAAGCTATGAAAAACTGTTTTTGAAAGAAAAAACACCACTTTAGCTGAAACTGATGGGAGACTTTCTGTTATTTACAGCTGAAGTAGAAATGAACTCTCAATAATTAAGAAAATACTTGGTAAATAACCAATTATTGAAATAATTGGATTAATTCTTGTTTTAGTCCAGCCAGTAAATACACATCATTAACTCTACTGATAAGTAATCACAAGAGACATATATGTAAAGCTACTCATGTGTTTATGTATTTGGAAGAGAAAATCATGGAGAAAATATCTTCGGTTTTTTGTTGATTTTTTTGGTCTTTTAAAAATAAAAATCCATAGCACTGAAAAGGTCACCACACAACAGACAACAGTTACTTTAAAAATTATTGTGTCATCACAATAGGCTAATTTTAAAGTTGAATTGGAAAGTCTTGTCACATACGCAGTCAGAACTCCTTTTGTAAAACATTCATTTCTGTTTTTAAAAATCGATGCAATCTTATATCCAGTAAACCTTGAAGTCATAGTATATGAAACCTATCCAATAGCTATGCATTTTAGCATTTGCTTTCTCTTCATTCCTTAAAAAAAAAAAGAAGGCCAAAAAGCAACCACTCATTCAGGCACATACATTTACACAACTGGTATCTGGTGCCAACAATTCCATTTCAAAAAACTTGTTTACGTAACACAGCGATTAAAAAAAGAATAATTTTTGTATTATATTTGACAAAAACAAGGTATTTTCTAGAGTTGTCTCGCCACAGTACAAGAAAGAGCAAGCTTAAAAATATATCACCTTTTGGGCAGTGGTTTAAGGAGTTTCCACAATGTAAAATGGTCTTTTTTAAAATTTTTTGTATTTTTTACTAGCCTAATACTGTTTTAAACTGGATTGCTAACAAAAGATATATTTTTCTTAAATAAATTGGGGTACACTAAATCAAAAGGGAGGAATCTGACTTTAGGAAGGGTATTTATTGAATTACAAATACCTGCATATTTCCAATCCGTTTCTTCCACCAAGGCATTCTTTTCTTAATGTTTTATGTGCAGTTTTGAGGGATAACAGGCTCACAGATAGAAGGTAACTGGATTTTTCAATGGGAAGGAAGAAAAAGGGGAAGAGACTAGAGCATGGTGGCAACATAGCTCCTTTCCCACTGGCTCAGTTGAGCTTTCAGGGCCGTATGACTGGAGGTTGCTGACTCGCTGGGATGGAAAGAACTGCATCAAAATGAAAATAAGGGCATGTAGCATGAAGAATAACTTCTCCAGCATCTGCAGTCTCCCTGCTAAGCTGACGAAAAGGCTTATTAGAAAATCTTCCATCCTTGCTCCTGAAATAAGTAAAGAATGGTACTGGAAACATGAAGGTATTTATAGGCAAAAGCCAGTATATATGGTTTTAAAGAATAATTGCATTTTTAAACCATTTTCTGATGTTTAAAAAAAAAAAAAAAAGAAAACAAACAGTCTCAACATTATTATTGTTAATGGTAATAATAATCAGATGGGTTTCACCTCTCCAGTCCCCCTGAAAATGATAATCAGGAGCCTGCTCTTCTCTGTTTTTCCATACTTCCCAGAGGCCTCATCATGCCTTGTGTACTGTTCTACCTTAATTGAAAGGGAGGAGGTATTGAATATTTAACCAGCTTCCTTTCTCTTAAATGTTAATTAAAAGCTAAATAGGTGTTTAAAAACAAACAAACAGAAAGCCCAAAGAATTTTAATCAGTCTAAGGAAAAAATCACTTCCCCCTTCTAATAGCTGCAGTGTAACTCTCCTGGGCCTTGTCTACACACAGACTTGTAGCACTGTAAGCTGGGCAGCCCCTGGTATACACACCAAGGTTTTCTTTTAAAGACACATATTTAAGTTAATTCAAAAAAAAAGCAAACTGCCTCATCCATCTGCTGGGGAAGGGAAAAGGAGATGAAAGTATTGGCAGCTGCTTAAAGCTGCCCCAGCGACAGCCTTTGGTACCTTCGCTCTTCCCGATCAGCTCGGGTGAATCCACCCATGGAGGGGACAGCAGAAATGATGTCTGCGAGCAGACACACCTCAAAATTACTCAAAAACCAGCGCTGTGATAAACAGAGGTCCCGACTCGTACACTGGCACAACCTTGGCAATTGTGATGCCGCAGTTTTATGAGCTCTGTGCCCCGACGGGAGCAGTGAGGTTTTGAATTTTTAACAATAGAGTTCTTAACATTTGAGTTTTTAACATTCCTAGATTTATTCTCCCCAAAAGGAATGCACTTGGCCCTCACTGTGAAAAAAACAAACCAGACATGGCCAGGTTACCTCTTCATGCTGAGCCGCCTGGAGCAATCTCCTGCAATCCCAAGATCTCAGAGTGCTCTTTAAACAGCAGCTGAAAAATTCCACACTGTCCCAGGCAACTCAGCTACCTCAATGGGCAACTGAGTTGTCCAGCACAGAGTTCTGATAGTCTGGAGATATAATCCCATGCTCCTGACTCTGTGCCTTGCGCCCAGCTCGTGCCCTCTGCAATTCTCACTACATCTGCAGTGTCACATCACATCATCCAAAATCACCCGTTTGCCTCTGTCTCTGCATCATCCCCGTTATTCCTGGGCAGTAACCATACATCACAGAGCGCACAGTCTGCCAAAAAAAGCTCTTCACCTCAGTCCTAATGTTGTCAAGCCCGTGGCATCAATGGTCTATCACAACTTAAGCATCCTCCAGTATTTTTAGCAGGAGAGAGTGCTGTCTGCAGACATAAAGACCACAGAGCAGTAACTTTTTGGTGTCTTCTGGATATAAATATATATGTATATATATCCCCATTTAAAAAATAAAGGCAGATGTGAGCCAGCAGACTTTCAGAGCTCCAGAAGCTCCCTCTGTAATTGAAATTAATTACTCGCTCTAAGACACACGGAGTTCTTGTGTATGTCCTGAAGAAATTCTAACCTTATTGAAAATATTCATGCATCCTGCATATTCATGCTGCTTTTGGGAGGGAATAATCAATAGGATACTCAGGACTTGCCAAAATATGCCTATCTGAGAAAACTCAGTAAGCGTCTTTTAAGTGTTTTCCTCTACTGGGGCTGATAAATGTCTTAAAAAATCTGCAGTTTCAAGTGGAATTTTGCCCCCAAAAGTGATTTAACTTTAAAACTAACTAGTTATTTTTTATGCACAGATAAAGTCTCGTTTTTAACATCAATTTAATGTTTAAAACACGAATATCTGATTAAAATACATCTGCACTGAAGTACTAATAGAGAGAGGGAAAAGAGTTTCAGGATTTCAAACCAAACATTCAAAAACTTAGGTGCAAACAACCTAAAAATATGAAATATTTTAAAACGAAAGTGGTTGGCTTTCAGTTTGGACCTTATGCACACATCTGAGATCCATTTCATAATTTTATTCTAGAAGTAAAAGAGCTAGAAAATTTCCAATCCTTGGGGTTTTTTTAAAATGAAAGGTAATATTCTCATATTCCAGAAGGCGAGGCTTTAAAAAACAGATGAAACACACTTAATATTGCAAAAAAATAAAGACATTCAGGAACTATCCATCCTTTCTCAGTAATTCAAAGAGAGTTCCTGTGCTCCTTAGTAATGACAGATGAGAAATGAGAGAAATTTTAAATAAAGATGCAGTCCTGCCATCCTAAACTCCGTCTGCAGTTTTGTCTGTCATGCAGATCCATGTATTTATACCCAAACCAATCTTGTCTATTAATATGCAGTGCTGGATCCCACATCTGAAACTTCATCTTGTCTTCTTCCATTTAAACTTTTTAGGTGTTGTGGGTTTGGGGTTTTTTTGTTTGTTTGTTTTGTTTTGTTTTGTTTTGCAAATACCTTCCATAATAAAATTTAAAGTCATTTAACTTCTGGATATAATGCTTCACCACTTATCCCAGTGAAGACTACACAACAATCCAGCCTACTATGTGTAATAAAAGCTGGGCTGTTTTCAATATTCCATGAAGTATTGCAAATCTATAGTAATTGCAATATTTGCAGAGTTATTCTGAAAATATATTTAAGAGTAAATAAAGGGTATCTGGCTCACCATTTCTGGTGTAAATGTTCCTGAAAATGCCTGACAAAGCATCTTTTCCAGATCAAAAAGTAAAATCAGGGAAACTGTAACAACATTTGAGAAACTGACTTCCAGCTGACACCCAATCTTAGGGCTCCCCTTTCTCATTAAAACAAATTAAAAATTAGATTTGTTGAGGAACAGCTTACAGAACTCAACTTCTCTCTGAGAAACACACAAACTTGCAGAGCTGTGGTGTGTCAGACACACATTGCTCTCCTACCCTTCAACTCCCCCTGATGAAGGAGGGCTGGGATGGCAAACCACAGTGTTCCCCCCAAAAATAGTCCAGTTACATAAGTTAGTGACAGTCATCTTTCAAAACTGCCGTGAGATTTTGAATAATCTCAAGATCTTTCCAAGCACTGTCTGACAGAGGAGAAAGGGAGATTTTCACTGACAGGTTACTGGCTGTGCAGGACGAGCAGGAACGGGATCTTCAAGCCCGTATCTATTTCAGGCTTGTGAAAAGCTCCATTACAAATTTCTAAGTTCATTGACACATTTAGACTAGGAAGCCAACATATGCACTTGGAAACGACTGTCTCTGGCACAGAAAATACTGTCTTTGTTTTAAGACTCTCTTTACTAGGATTAGAATATAAATACAAGTCCATCTCACACTGATAGGAATTCCCAGGATCATTTCATCTTTCTTAATCTTATTAGGAAGGCACAGCTTTAAGTAACTCACAAACGTATTAAGTATGTTAATGAAATCGGAGAGCCAGAATATTCTGCAAAGTGGTTTGATAGCCAAGCAGAGAAGCAGTGAGAATAAAACCCACTAACCCTTCAGAAGAGTAAGAAGGCCCAATCCTACACAGGCATTCCTCTGAAGATAATGGGGCTGCTCGTGCTTGGAAAGTGCACAGAAAGCATCTGCGGGAGTGAGCCCTTAAACATTTTGCATTTCTTTATAGCCAGTTCGTCTCAGATCCAGTCCCAGCAGCGACCTTCAAACACCCAGGGCACCTCCTCTCAGTCTACTCGATGTATTTAAGACTCTCCCCAGAGTCAAAATGCAGGGCAGTAAAAAAACCCTAAAGT
>JAWWEU010000091.1:70324921-70338160 GCA_035583155.1 Acropternis orthonyx
ATCAGAGCTTACCCACTCTTAATAATAATAATAATAATAATAATAATAATAATAATAATGATAATCATAATGATAATGATAATAACACGTCTCCTTATTACTTCTGTCACTTCTTTTTAAACCTTGCTCGCCCCCGTGTCGCCACTATCACACGGAGACTCCCCTTTCCCCTCCCTCCTACTTTTCCCCGACTCTTTTCTGCACGGAGCCTGCTGCTTTCGTGTGAGCAATGGCTATAAGCCTCACATCGGTGACATTTTAATCAATGCTTCCTAGCCAGACTGACATGAATTTTACACTTCAAAACTCTCCTCCGTCAGCTAATTGATTCAAATTGTTTTATTGGTTAAACCCGTGTCACACATTGTATGATCTATTGCCGCACCAAGGAGAAAATCTTCCCTCCTGTCTTCGATCCTAGGTAGGCACCTGGAGGGACTACGGGTTTTAGGGAGAAGTCGGTTGGCCCTGCGAATGCTCAGTGCCTGCATCCCTGCAGCGGCCGCCGGGCAAACTGCTCCCCTCTCTCTCTGCCCACCCCGTGGCTTTTCCCCGGCTGTTCCCAGGAGAACTGTGAATGGACAACCTCGCCCCAGGCTCTGAGCCCTGCTTTGGAAGAAGAGGAAAAGCGGTTGCAGAAGGGATGAGAGGGTTTTGCAAAGCGCCTTCAACGAAGTAACTCCGTCCTCGCAGTCCGGGAGAGTCGGAAAACTCGGGCTCGGGACGGCGGCGTCGCTACTCCGCGGCTGCCTTTTATTTTGTGGTGACTAAACGAAAAACAAAGCTAAACTGGTATTTTTTTCACCTTCTCGGTGCTATCGACACCATAGAATTCCAGTACAAAAACTGAGTATCTTTCTCAATTCCCTTTAAAAGGGAAACTGAAACCCACAAGTCAGGGCGTCCTAGTCCACCTGGTGACAGGAGGGTACAAGACCCTTGCGTGTGGCACAGGCACTGCCTGCAGCCGTACCAAGGGCCTCGGCTCGGTGGAGCTCACCGAATTTGGGGCAGACACTGACCCGCACCAACACCGTAAAGAAGCAGGATAAGAATACACCATTCTCTCCTTTTCCTTGCTTAAGCCTTTTAGGAAACCTCGTGGGTCAGCACGACCCCAGTACGGGCATGGTCGGGGTGATCTGAGTTTTATGGAAAAAAGTCGGTCCACCCAGGGGCCGGGAGGATCCCGCAGGTGTTCCCCAGGGGAGCGGCCCGGCTGGGTTGCTCCGGCCGCCGCCACCGCCATCGGGGTCTCCCCGGCTCGGCTGGAGCCCACCCTGGACATCGACGAGAGGCGGGAGGCAATCCCGACTTGAGGTGGGGTGTCCACGCTCCCCACCACGGGTAGGTGAAGACCTGGGCTCCTGTCCTGCTGTCGCCTCCAGTTTCTTCCGTTCATTTCATTATCTGGCTTGGAGTCACCTTCTAAGAGAAGAGAGGGGGAGGTGGACAAACTTCTCACAGAAGCCTGGAAGAACTAAACACGAGTCCCGGCTCCTTTTCCCTCTTTCCTTTTCTATCGCGATTCAGCCTTGGAGCGGCTGAGCGGGAGGCGACAACAGTTCATTCTCTCGCTGCGGATCTCTCCGTGTAGAATCGAGCAGCTGGGAAAAGCGGCCAAGTTCAAACCACCCCTACCGACTCTCACGACCTTTTTTATTTCCACAACGCTTAAATATTGTAGCAGAGAGGCCACGAGGAGCAAGATAACCTTGGCGCACTTAGAAAACCACACACACAAAAAACAACCCCGAAGCGGATCCATTCCCTCCTCCCACCCCTCCACATCCCATTGAAACTTGCAGCCGTGTCACTAGCAGACACACAAGGTATCGTTTTAAAACGGCTTCTCCTAATAATATTTAGGCAGCAAAAGTGTTTTTTCTTTTTTTTTTTTTTTTTAATACATCTGTGTAGATTTCGCTTGCATTGCTTGGTCTAGAGCGAAGCTCTTTCCTAAGTAATATTTTTTTTTTAATCGTAGTTTATTATATTAAGCAGAAAGGGCATTTGAAATAGAGGTGGTCCCATCTGGAAAACCTCGGAGCTCATTTAGATCACATCACTTCGGGCTTTTGTCTCTGCTCTTGAATAACCCAGCTAGGCACAACAAAAGGGCAGAAATCTCTACGCGGAGTTTTTCAGTGGCAAGAGGACGCCTCGAAAAGATGCTTCTGTAATCGTAATAACGAGAGGGGAAACGACGAAACGCGATTTTCTCCTGGCTCTCGAAAGACACCGGGAGAGTTCAGGGATGGGGCATTTCTATGTAGTTTGTTATCCCTCCGATAGCTGAAAACCAGCACGGCGGCTGAAGGGAAGGAATCGGAACGGCATCTTTTGTCTGATGGAGCTGTCTTAAATTCTAAATTTAATATGCTCCGAGCGATCCAGACCCGAGGTGGTCCTCGCAAAAGGTACGTGCAGACCTTAGCCAGGAGATGCGGATACCCCCACAGGGGGGAGGTTGCCCACCAGCCCCCCCCAGCATCACCCACCCGAATGGAAACAGCAGCCCCCCAAAAAAGCTATTTGTCATTTTATTTCATCCTGCGAGGAGGGACTGGCAATCCGAGAGGAGATGGGTGCTCCGTAATCCTCTCAGCGCTTAAAAACACGAGGGTGATTGTTCTGTCCTGCCTGGGAATGGGGTGGCAAGAAGGAAAAGAGCTTCAAGTTTAGGTGTGCGTGAATTAACCCTAGAGGAGGGGGTCGGGGGTGGTGGTGGACTGGGGAGGGGGTGGGGGACAAAAAAATAACCCAAAAAAAACCCAAAAAACCTCAGCTATTGATTTTTTTTTTTCCAAACGCATAAATTAAAGCGCCCTGAACATCAGAAGCGTGCCTGCTCCGAAGTGTTTAAAGGAGCAACAAATTTCCGTGGTGGAGAAGCATGGCCCCAGTCAAGCTGAGATGGGGAGCAGCGATCCCAAACTTCCGAGAGAAACGTGACGAAGAGTCATCACGTCAGTAAATAATTCAATTTTGCGTCTTTCAGAACCCAGTAACCTTGGGTGTCTTAGAAAGCAGATTGTACAAACAGGCAATTAAGATGAGTACAGAGACTTTCAGAGGAGATATAATGAACCAGCTTTAATTACTATCTTGAAATTAAAAATGTAATATACAGATTTAAATTTATTTTCACCTAAATTGTGTATAAAATTATATGGCGCTTTCCCCCCTCCTCCTTTTCCCAGGCTAAAAAACGAATTGCCACCAAGCTTGCCACTAAAAAGTCTAAAGTACTTTCCAAACCCTGTTCCTCAACACGGAGTAATAATGATACATTTATCATTACTGATGACCGCCCACTGGTTTATTATTGCTTTGTTGCAACTATTACAATCAAGAGATTTCTTTATTTACTGTTAACATTCACTTAAAGCTGAATGTTAATGACTCTTCTGAATTCACCAAAGAGTTTTCCGTTATATTTCAGGAGTAGTTACGGTTTGGGTTTCAAAAACGGCAGAAAAGGAGGAGAGATGCTGGATAGTGGTTTGCTACTGGATTTTTATTTATTTTTTTTTCCTTCTTAAAAGGCTGTTTAAGAGGATTTATCTAAGTCGGATTTTCAACAAAGAGTTGCAAAAGCCTTGGCATAATGTACATACTTGACTGTAGCTAATTATGAGTGTATTTTATTACAGGAGATTCATTCATTATTGATAAATGTTTGCAGTAACTTCCTGCTATGTAGAGTTGTATTTTATGAGGAATAAACAACCTATGGGGATTGGGATTGTTTGGCTTTTACGCTTCTGCACTCTTTGACAGTTCCCATTACCCCCTTCGGGGTCTGGCTTGTTACCTTCTCCCTCTCTACACCGAAATGCAACTTTTTTTCCTCTTCCCTCACCACCACATCCATCTCGTTCCCTTACCCCTGACCATGATTTCAGGATTACAATACAAAAGAAGTGATTTGAATAGTAGAACCTTCTACTATACGCCCGCTTCCCTAAAGCCAAGTCCATACAGGTCTGTCCAAAGGGTTGCATAGACCGTAATGAACTCCTGCTTCGGGGCAGGCGATGGGCAGGAGCTGTGCAACAAGCAGGCAACACACCGAGGAAGGGCTTGGAGGGCGGGGAAAAAGACTTTCCCAAGAGTTCCCGGCTTCTGCTCCAACTCTCGGACACCCAAAGCCTTAGGGGTGCAGCTGGTAAAAAAAATAATAATTGATAATAACTTGAAATATTTGTCGTTCCCCTCGGCTTTTAAACATCGGAGCCACTGACTAAGCGGAGGAGACGCCTCTCACAGGCTGGTGGTAGCCTCTTATCCCACCTCTTCCCCAAAATTAGCCCCTTCCCGGGCAAGGAGGTTCGTACCAGTGGGGAGAAGCCGAGCGGTCCGGGGGAGAGGCGCAGCGCTGCACACACGCACACACACCCACACACCCGTCCAGTTGCCAGCTGGACGCGGGATGCTGCGCGGCCGCGGAGAGCTCCGCGCACCCTCCTCCCCGCGGGGCCGGGAGGTCCCCGCATTGGACTTGGGGACCAGACAGCTCTGCTCCTCTCTTCCTATCTCCAAACCTGGCCCAAAGTTCATGATTTGGAAGGAAAATATAAATAAATAAATATATATGTATACGAGGCATGGGAACGAGGAGCCGCGCCGCTCCAAGTGTGGATCCACACCATCGCCCCTTCTCTCCGCTGCAGCCCAAACTTGCGGGGCTCCTCTCCCCCACCGGGGCGCTCCCAGCCGGACACCACCAGGTACCGAAACAGCCGCCGCCTTCCACTCCCTTCCTCGCAACGGGCAGCACGACTCCACGACGTATCGCGACAGCAAACGACACAGCTGATTTATGCCGGGAGGGGACGAATACACCCAAACCAAGATGCTCCCTCTGACCCCATCCCGCCCCAGCCCCACGCTCACCTGGACGCCCGGGCTCCATGGGTTCCCCGTGGGGGCGGCCGGCGCGGGGCCGCTCTCGCTCCGCGGCAGCTCCGCGGCGCGGTAAGTTTGACTCCCGCCTCTGCCGCGGCAGCTGTGCCGCGGGTGGGTCGCGTCTCGGACGCCTTCTAGCAGCCAGGCAGCGCCTTGCAAGCGGTGCGGGGAAGCCGCCCCCTTCCCCGGCCCCCTCCCCTCGCTGCGGGGGAAACGACGGCCGCCCCCGCCCCGTCTCTGCCCCCGGGGCAGGTCCGCCCCGACGGCTGCGGAGGATGGGAGGAGGGTACCCCCCACACTCTCCCCGCCTAGAGGGGGGGCAAGAAGGACCCTGTTGCAAGGGAGGACTCTGCTTCCCCAAACTCTCCCCCACCCCAGATTCCTCCTCTTCCCCCCAAATTTTCCTTTGCTCCTTTCCTGCTTTCCCCGCAAAAAGGAATCCGGGCGCGCACCCCGAAACCGTGAGCGCTTTGCAGGACTGCAGGAGGGGTATCCCCCCCACAGCAGCACAAGCCCCTGGGGAAGATAAAGGGATGGGGGACACTGCCGCCTCCCCAAGCCTCCACGCTCCCGCAGAGCCCTCGTCCCCAGCAAAAAAGCTTCCCGCGGATCACTCGACGTGCGGAACGAGGCGCCTGCTTAAAAACACAAAGCCGAAGCCCTAATGAGTTCAATTACAATGTGGTAAACACATTGCCTCTACGCTTTAATTAAGCCGGCTGTCCAATTTTAACTCATTAGTAATTCATTAAGAGAACAGCCTTTAGCTGACTGCAAGGAGTGGAGTTCCGAAGCCTGTGCGGTTACGCGCCGCGTACATCTCAAGGTATTTGAGGATGGGAGAGCGATGTGTGGCCGTCCTCCCACAACAAAAGGGGCTCCTGAACCCCAAACGTGGATCACCTGTTGTCCTAGCTGCTTTGGGACCCCCTTGTAGGGGAAAGGGGACCCGAAGATGTTGGACTAGGCAGGAGTAGCGAAGTCCTGAGGTTACCTGGGACACCCCACCCACCCCCCTCCCCCCAATCCTCCTCCCTAGGGAAAAGTCGGACAAATTTACTGGTAGGGGGAGAGACGCTCTAGGGACCGCGGAGTCCCCGCACCCAGCCTTAAAAAAAAAAAAAAAAAAAAAAAAAAAAAAAAAAAATTAACAGAGAAACTGTTTGAAATGTATCTGGGCCAAGAAACAGGTCAAATTTGCCCGAGAAGCAAATTTGGTTTGATGAGTGAACCCAGGGGTCTGCAGGGCCGGGTCCTGCTTCCCCGCCCCGCGGAGCTGGAGGGGAGCCTGGGGGGCCGGGGCGCTGCGAGGTGCCGGGTGTGGGGGTGGGAGGTACCTCCCAAAAACACCCGTGGGGAAGCTCTCCCAGCCCAACCGGGTGCACCCCGCTCCGTCTCACCCCGCGCATCTCCCCGCGTCTCTCCGCTGCCTTTCGACGGCTGCTGCGGGGTCATCGCGACAAAGCGGTTTGGGGGAGCCCGCCTTTCCCTTTGATTTTCTCCCGAGGAGCGAAGAGCCGCAGTGTCCCGCGTTTTCCCGCAGTGTCCCGGCTGTCCCCGAGCCCCGGGGTGACAGTGGCGGAGCAGGCATTTAGGGTTTCCCGCTGCAGCTACTGCCCCGCTAAGGATTAAAGTATTTTTTCTTCAAATGCGTGTGAGGAGGCTCTGAGGGGTTCCGAACTGGACAGCTCCTAACCCTTCCGCAAATCCCATCCCGCTAGAATCGCTGCTTTTTAAGTATTTACATTGTGAGCGCGGTTACGGTTATAGCGCAGCTCCAGCAGACTGGAGGCTGCACTTACTTTTCTAGACCGACGGAAAGTTTATTTTCATTCGTTCCTTATTTATAGCTATCTTTGACATTTAAAATCTGAATATGCAAAAGAATTTAGCAGGCAGGAGCCGGTTCAATCTCATCCCCCTTCAGAGAAAGACACACAACACTACAGAAAACCTTTCAGACAAAAAGTTTGGGTGGGTTGTTTGGGGTTTGGGTTTTTTTATTTGTTTATTTGTTTGGTTTACAGGGGCCATTTGTCTGATCCCAGACAGATTAAAAAGTCCTGATTTTTTTTGTCTCCCTCTTTGTTTGGGCTCCTTGCGGTGTCCCCAACCTGGCACTGCTGCTGGGAGGCACTTGTCAGCTCTGCTGTCCCCCCACGCATGCTTAGGTCCAGCTCAGTGGAAAGAGGCAGGGGCAGGACCTCTGAGCTACCATCCAGTAAAACGGGGGCTTCAAACCCCAGATCTGAGTTGTAAATGACTAAATCCCTTCTGAAGAAGCCTTTAGGCAGACATCTCAAGAAGAAAACCTTAATAAGAGTCGTCTCCTTTGGGGAGTAGATTGGGAGCAGTTATCTCTTTAAAGCAGTTTTCCTTTTTTCAAATCGCAGGCCCTCTCTTCTGTAGTCTTGATTTTCATTTGGCTCCAGGCTTGCAAAATCGGATTGTCTGGAATTAGGAGATTTGGATATTGTTCCTCTTCATGTCAAAGAATTTTTTTTTCCCCCTCAAGAAAGAATATCATAGATGCAGGATCAGGCCCCAGTGGAAGGCAAATCTGTGGGCACCTTACTTAGGGCTCAAAAGCAGTGATATTTAACCTGTTGCTGTGTTGCCATTGTCACCTTCTTTTTATTACCAGATCTTAAAAAAAAATTGTCCCAAAAGCTAAAAGAACATTGTTTATCTATGTCCAGAAACATCCTCCACTCCATTGTCTTGACTTGCAAAGCACTGACTTCTGGACACACAGGGGATAATCTTTCTCCAGAGCCTCCTGGTATAAATTTAAAAATCATCTTGAAACCAGTGGGCTACAATTCATTTTATTACCCCAGTGTTAATCTAGAATAGGTACATAAAAACTGTTAGGACAATTAATCTGAATTAATTTCCAAAGTGAATTGAATTAAATTGAATGAAGACCACCTGAATTCTGAATAAGAACAACCTTCACAGGGGTTTCATGCAGTTTAATTAATCCCATTTTAAATTCTCACCTTCAGCTAATTTGGGTTATTTTCCTGAGTGTCCCCACTTAGGTAAAATCTTAGAGGTAAAAGTGGCTCAGGGGAATTCCTCTGGATTTACCCAGATGTAATTTAGAACAGAAATGTATCCTGTAATACTCTTTGACCATGGCACAGAAATGATGCCGAAATAAGGGATGTATAAATTGTGCTGCTGCATGAAGCTCAACTTCATGAAGGAAACCTTTCCCAAAAAATTATTTTTTGTTTTTCTGTTTCCTCTCTCCCTGTACGTCTGTGTGTATAAATGCATCTACATGTGTATTTAGGGGTGTATACTCTATTTGACTTTGCTTTATTTGTTTAATCCA
The DNA here is from genome assembly GCA_035583155.1 of Acropternis orthonyx. Taxonomy (NCBI): domain Eukaryota; kingdom Metazoa; phylum Chordata; class Aves; order Passeriformes; family Rhinocryptidae; genus Acropternis; species Acropternis orthonyx. The sequence continues at coordinate 70,333,176 of JAWWEU010000091.1, forward strand.
TTAAAGGTTCTCCTCTGTGCACCTGAGACTCCCATTGAAGTAAAACTGGGAGCTAAAGAAACAGCAGGATCAGCTGGCTGGGAGACAGCTTAGCACTGCACCTTCAAAGCTGAAATAGGACAACAAATCCGAAATCCATGGCCACTCAGGGCCCAGCAATCTAGGACAAATTTACAAAAGCAAGGCTGTCTTTTAAAGACCAAAGCCCCTTCTACTGGCTGAGTAAAATTTCATCCATTTTTCAAAGGTAGGTACCTTTTCCAAGCCATGTTGCAATGTTATCAGAATATTGCAATATTGTTGAAGTAGTGGTCCTCTGCTTTTAATGGTACCCGGTGGATTAAGGAGAGCAACTGGAGCAGGCATGAGAATGTTTCAGTTCTCTCCTCCGCAAAAGCCATTTCAAGCAGCTGAAATGCTATTTCAGCATATAACGTAACTACACCAGATACCTGCTCTTTTTAAAGAGTTATTTCAAAAATCAAGGGAATTGTTTTCCTTTCTGAGATCAGTGGCTGTAGGACTCATGGGTTAAAGCTCCCTACACTGTGTTTTGTAACCTGTACCATAGAATCATACAATGGTTTGAGTTGGAAAAGACTCGAAACACCATCTAGTTCTAACCCCTCTGACATGGTCAGGTGTGTCATGAGTCACTTTCTGGTACCTCTGCAGTCAGATTCCCTAGGTCAGCACAGTCTGCTCCAAGCAGGTACTTGAGCTACATATCCCAGATTGTCCCAATAACACAATCACTGAAATAACTCTTCAAATAACCATATTACTGGGGTAAGGGGTAGTGGTATGATCATGTCAGAGCACACCCAGAAACCTGAAATTTGATTCTTTTGTACAATGAATTACTGCGTGACCTTGCAGAGAGCCATTTATAGACCAGCGTTTTAAAGATAAGCTCTCAAATAAGAGTGCACTGTGAGTAATCTGGTGTGCTGCCCATCTGTCCAGACTGGGCATTTCTGAAAATCAATCTCCTTTGGGCTGGGATTTCTCACTTGACATACCTAAGTTGGAAAAATATGAGCTCTTCTTCAAGCCTCAATTTATGCACCTGGAAAGGACGTGTGTGCGTGTGTGAATGTGTTTAGGGAGCATCACTCATTTATCACCATCTCAGAGAGATTTTACAAAAAGTAGTTAAGTTAAAAACTCACTCATACTTCAGCTTTCACTCTCACTTCTTTGCAGTACAGTTGAAAATAAATAAATAAACAAATACCATAGCTAAAAGCATCATTGGAAAGCTACACAGAAATGAAAGATTCCCAAGAATTTAGAAACTCCATGCAATAACTCCATGATTTGATTCAGATATTTTCAGACTCGTTAGGACAGTAGATTGCTGTCAGCCTTTTCTCCTTGTCATCCAGATTTTAATTTCATACACCATAAGGATGCTGTGAAAGAGATGGCAGTTATTAGCCCACGGACAGCTTTGGACTGGCTCTCATGGTGCTGTGGTCCCTGTGGTCTGCAGGAGCCAACTGGAAGTTACTGGCTCAGTACAGAACCTGGTCCAACAGTCATTGAAATGAACAGGACATTTTCATAAATTTGGAAGCAGATTGGGTAAGGCTTTGAGAAACCTGGTCTAGTGGGAGGTATCTGTGCCCATGGCAGGGGGTTGGAACGAGATGGCCTTTAATGTCCCTTCTAACCCAAACCATTTGATGGTTATATAATTTACAGGCAAATACTCCTACCAAGTTGTTTGCCAAATTTAAACTCATAGCAACAACACAACAGAGTCAACCTTTACCATGAACAAAGGAGATTTTCATAACAGGCAGCGTGAGATTTCGTGGCACTTGTAACTATTACAGAAAGTGAGGAAAAGGCCTCAAGTTGTGCCAGGGGAGGCTTAGATTGGGTATGAAGGAACAGTCTCTTTATGGAAAGAGTTGTCCATCCCTGGAGGGATTTAAGAACCATGTGAATGTGGCATGTGGGGACATGGGTTAGTGGTGGCCTTGACAGTGCTGGGAAAATGGTTGGACTTGGCCATCTTAGAGGCTTTTCCAACCTAAATGATTGTATGATTTTTCTGCTGATGCTCCCACTGCCTCCCACCTGGAGTTAGGACCACTCACTTTGGCTAGCTGATGGCTTCTGCCTTGCCATCAGCTCACCTAATCACCTCTACTTCTACCTTGCCAATTCTTTTGTTGCTGCCATCCCAATAATTAAAATCTAGGTATTTCCAGAGCCCAGGACTTCAGTGGTGTAATAGCAAATTCAAGGAGTAGTGAGTCTTCACTGGTGGCAGCACCAGTTTAATATCCATCTTCCCTTTCCTTGTGTCCTGCCAACTTTTCCAGTTTCTCCACTATGCTTTAGCTTCCCTTAATCTGTGATAAAACATCTCCCTGCAGGGTCACCTGTCAGCCTCAAATAGTGAAATGCCCCAGGGCAAACAAAATTTTCTACCTCCACAAGAGGAGTGTTCCTCATCACAACAGAGAAATGCAGAGAAGAGGCTTAAAAATATCTTCAGCTGATTTTGACATCAGGAAGAAAAATGACAAGGATTTGTCCCTAACTTATCCTTGTGAGCCAGTAAGTCCCTGTGTTAGGTACCTTAAATAAGGTCTTTTATTTCACAGCAATGCTAACACACTTTGGTGAGATGATGTTTAGAAATCAAGCAAGCGCGAAGCTAGTTCCAAACACCAGAGAAGCACCACTACAGATTAGTTTGGCCCAGAAACTGAAGTCTTTCTCATCTGCTTTTGTTCATGATTGTTTATCAATTGGTAGGTAATAAACATGGATACCAGTTTAGACAGCTCAGCAATAGTAGAAACATGAGGATATTACGGAATGGCTTTCCTGGTGTTATGCTATTAAGTCACAGTCCAATTCCCAGGGGGAAAAAAAAAACCCTGTAGAGAAGATGTGGGAGGTGTTCTTAAAGCAGTGCCCACAAACTACTTGCAGTCCAGCTGCTTTTTGTGAAGCAGTGTGCCCTACTTTGAGTCTGACCTTACTGATTTGTCTTTTTCATGGTTCCAGCCCCAAAATGGGATGGATGATTGAAGTTCTTGGTTGGAAGGGGCCTTAAAGACCACCTAGTTCCAACCCCCTGCCATGGGCAGGGGCACCTCCCACTAGCCCAGGTTGCTCCAAGCCCTGTCCAACCTGGCTGTGGACACTTCCAGGGGTGGGGCAGCCACAGCTTCTCTGGGCAACCTGTGCGAGAGCCTCACCACCCTCACAGCCAAGAATTCCTTCCCAATATCCCATCTAAACCTACTCCCTTTCAGTTTAAAGTGATTCTCCCTTGTCCTAGCAAGTTCTTCCCAGAACAAACCTAAGTGCTCATGATTCATCATTGTAGGGATTAAGGAGACATCTCCGGTGCCTGTTTTGCTGATGGATTATGCAAAAAGACCTTCATATGACTAAATTTGGGAGATATGGATTAATTCATAGGACAAATCCTCAAGAGAATCTTTAGAAATAGTGTAACAATTTTTGAGGATTAGTGCCCTAATTCCACTGCATTCCAGTCACACTAAATGCACTAACAAGTGGGTAACTGATTAATAGTGATAAATAACCAGAGAAGTGCAATAAAAGTTACTGGGGCACTGGAATGCAGTGAGGATACAGATGCCTGGACCACGCATTGTGCTTTTACCTCATGAATTCCTCATGAGTCCCAGGAAATAAACCCAAAATACTACGTGGTGAGACACCCCTCCACAACTCATTCTCCCCAAGCTCTCTGGTTCCCACTCTACCAGCGCCACTTACCCTGGCTATAAGGCAGACACGAGTCCTACTTAGGGACCTGGGACAGGCGAGTTTCAGTCCCACAGGGAAAAATTCAGAGACCTCTTGGACATGCAGTCAGCCACCTCTCCCTTGAAGGAGTGTCAATTTCCTAAACTTCATTAACTGAAGAAACATTAAATGTGTTACTTTGGCTGAGTTCTAGACAGGGAGGAGTTGGAGCTTCTGCTTTGCCTGTTTATATTCACTGCTGCCAAAGCAACAGGAAGGCCATTAGCAGCTCAGCTGGTCTTTTAACATGGGAACTAAACACCTTTAACCCCAGAGGGCTTCACAGCAGTAGGAAAAACCCCGTGCTTGTAAGGTCTCCAGCCCTTTATTACTTTTTTCCATCATGATTACCTTGGCTCCAGAAAGTTTTAATATCGTTCAAAATTCAATCCAGTTTTATTGACATCTCTAGTTTTGCCAAACAGTTAAACTGAAGCAGACAGCATGAATTTCAGTCGATCAATATTCATTTAAAACTGGACACCCATATGTAAGCATACTCTCTCCTTGGCAATGAGTAAAGAGGCTGAACAATCAATCCACACTTGTATTTAAACTCAGTGACTGTATTTTCAAAAACCCCCACATAAGGCAAAATTGAATGGTTGAATAAGACAACATGTGATTTCTGTTATGTTATTATTAATAATTAATAATTCACTTAATAACACAGCAGGAGTCTAATCCAAAACCCACTGATGTCAATAGATTTCTTTCCAGTGCTCTCAGTAGCACCAGAACAGACACAAAAGCTCAGGTTTTTCACAGTATTTAAACATCTACATCCTGTGCTGAACTTAGACACCTTCTGTGTCATGGCCCCTTGACTCAGAACAAGGCAGTGAAGTGACTGTGGTAATGGTATGGTGAAAAATGGGGTATGGTGAATGTATGGTGAGTAATGGAGAGTGGATCAAGAGCTGTCCGTCTGCATGTGAGAGGTTTAAATTTTGGCCTTGCAGGACTGATTGAATATGCCCACCTCTTCTATTATGGATATGCACACTTATATATATGTACATATACATATACATATACATATACATATACATATACATATACATATACATATACATATACATATATATATATATACACACACATATATATATATACACACATATACATGTATGTATGCATGAGTACATCTATCCTATATATATATTTATATATATATATGG
>JAWWEU010000091.1:70383810-70394905 GCA_035583155.1 Acropternis orthonyx
TAACAATAGGGTCAATCCTGCAACAGCTTCAGCGATGAGGTTGGTCATATGTACCAGCAATATATGACAGGACAAAGGGGAATATCTTCAAATTGGAAGAGAGCAGGGTTGATGGGTTATTGGGAAGGAATTCCTGGCTATGAGGGATGCCAGGCCCTGGCACAGGGTGCCCAGAGAAGCTGTGGCTGCCCCATCCCCGGAAGTGTCCAAGGCCAGGCTGGACAGGGCTTGGAGCAACCTGGGATAGTGGAAGATGTCCCTGCCCATGTCATGGAGTTGGACTAGATGACCTTTAAGGTCCCTTCCAACCCAAACCATTCTATGATTCAATAATTCTAATTAATAATTCTATTTAAGCTGTTGCAGGTTTGGGGGTTCTTTTATTATGTAGGTTACTGGCATCCTTAATCCAGTTCCCTCCTGGTCATTCTGTCCTGGCAACATGCTCATTTAGATGTGAAAAGTCTGCTCTGCTGGCAGATTGCTGCCTTCTCTCAGTAAATAGCATGAAATGTAGCCAGCTTTGCTGTATTTGTGAAACTTTCCCCACAGCTCTAATTATGCCTGGGTAGTACTAACATTTAGTCAGCTTAAATTATTAAACTCTTGCAGCCCCCGCAGGTAAAAACCTGTTTAATTAATGACTGATTAGTTAAATCATTATGTGTTCTGATATGAATCACAATAATTTTTATAGTCCATATTATCATTTTAAAGGCATGCTAATTTATTGAAGGATCCTTTTTCCTGAAACGAACAGAAATAGGCGTACCTTGGAGCCTTAGAGAAACCCTCTCCTGTATAAAGACAAAAGATAACAGCAGAAATCTAATGTAGAAAGATATTCCCTAGACAGTCCCAAACGCTCTTTAATCCATCTGGAATCTGGAGATGCTCAGAGTAAGAGTCCTTCAGATCTGGACATCTATGCATTTAAACTTGCATTTTTAGTAATTTCACATGGCTGGGGGCAAATCCTGGCAGAACTGCACAATCTTCAGCACGATTTTCAGCACTGCCAGCAAGTGTAGAACCCAGGTCTGCTTTCCATCATTGTCTTTCTGCTCTGTTGGAATCTGCTGCTCACCACAACCACCTCTCTCAGGCATCAAAGTCTCACGTACAGCAGCCGTGGATTTCAGTCTTGGTTTGGACTAAAATGAGGCATCAATATTTGGATGGATGCAGTCCAGGTAGCTTTTAGCTCTTGCTGAAACAGCGAGCATTTCAGGGCAATGCTGGCTGTTGTTTCAAGGCTGGCGGCACTCTGTTGGCTCATGGTACCACAATATCTTACAGAAGGTGGACTGACATGTCCAGAAACACATGAATAAACCCCAGACCTCTTTTTCTCAAGGATGTCTCAAGAGCTCCTGATAGTTCTGACACACCATTGCCTCCAGAACATATTCAGGTGCTCAGGCACTTGAAATCTCTTACTGGTGAAGTTGTTATCAGACATCAGGAATTACTGTATCTTGCCTGTGGCAACAATAATCTCTATCAGAATGACAGATTTGTCCAGAAGGTTTCATTCAGCTCAGCTTTGACATGTCACAGCAAAATGGTACTGGCAATATCTGGGATACTTTGGCCTCTGAGCAAAACTTGCAAAGATAGAGCTGAACTCCTTTTACAGGAGGCAAACATATTTGACTGTTGAGAAGCAGAGACACACACGAAATGGTACATTAGATTTGGATGTTGCTCTCCAAACAAGAAAGACTGTGGCCACACTCTTTCAGGAGCTGACAGAAATGTTTGGTTTTGAGTGGGAACAGTGGGCATTAATAACAAATTCCCCATCTCCAAAACCCCATGATCCCCACCAAGAAACTGAAACCATCCACTGACCGTCCTGTTTTCCAAGGCACAGCTCTGTTTGGGCTCTCACAGGCTGTATTTGCAAACTCAGGTGGAATTATGTTATTTCTTGATCGTGTAGAATTTGGGCCCAGGCTGCCCCTTAAACCTTGGCTGTCTTCAGCACAGCAAAGTGATGGCCCTCCAGTGCGATGTCCTTGGGAGGGAGGTTGTTTGCAAGCAGAATTCACACTTGGGAAGAGGTGGTTTTAGGGTTGACTGCAAAGGCAAATTCTTTGCCCAGCTGAAGGCACCCTTGCTTCCCCAGCAGGGGCATGGAAGTCCCCAGGGAGCCAGCAGTAAGCTGGCAGCTCTTGTTGCCGTCCAGGTTCACCGGCTGGGTGGACACACCTAACAACATACATATGTATAATTTAGTGTTGCCTCACTGCAGAAGTCTAGGACAACACTTCCAGAAAGAAGAAAATAAGGAAAAAAGGGGTGTTATTTTTGAGCTAAGTTCTCACACAGGAGCACAATGCGCTGCAAACCATTGCTCACCTCTCCTTTGGTTTACCTAAGCACTGCAGCCAAACCGTGCGACGAACGCTCTCCAGAGAGAAAAGATGGCTTTTTTTTTTTGTAGCTCTCTCTTTTTCTCTCCCTCTCTCCTATCATATTGAATCATCAGGGTGTGAAATATAATAAAGCACTGTACCATTCAATCTGTCGGCTGTACCTTACAGGTGTACTCCAGGTAAATATCCCCTTGGCTGGTGAAAAATGAGCTTACCTGAAACAGATGACTTTGATGAACTTCGGTAGCTGGGCCTCTATCACTCTTTTCCAATTGGCTTCCCCAGCAAAGCATGGCTACCCAACACAAATTTGTCTTGCTGAAGGAAAGATATTCTCTAATTCACTTTGTTCCCAGCGACTTGCCCCCTCACTTATGTCTTCACTTCGTCTGGCGTTTCATAAAAGTATAAATGGTAGGACTTGTCATGTCTTCCACTGGGCGACTTTGGGAAATAAATTAATTATTTACCAGCCTATCGCACGCCCCATTGCTTTGATAAAACTGGAATATAAGTAAAAATGACCAGGTATTAAAAGGTGCCATTTGCTGGATGCAGCAGTGGCAGGTAAAGTATCACAGGAAATGCTCCTGCTTCCCCCCACTGCCCTCCCCAGGCAGTCCCTGCTCATCACCAAGCAGGGGCTAACAGCAGAAGGAAAGCAGAGCACATATGCAGATGAGATCCATGTACCTGCAACGGCTTTCACTGCTGACCATTTTAATTTTAGGTAAGTGTTGAACGCCTTTTTATTCTCAAAGCGAAGAACATCTAGAAGATTAAGTTCTGCCTGGTTAGTAATAATCCAGGGAAGCCATTCCAAAGGTTTGTTTTCTTCCATGGCTCTATGATTATCTCTAGTTTTATTTGCTAGTTTTGTATTTTTTCTCTCAAACAGGCCTCTCTAGAAGCAGGGAAAGGCCAGGGGATGCCTTGGGGGTGACTTTGGTAACAGAGATGCTGTTGCAGACGGTGGGTTTACTGCATCCTCAGTGGAAAGGTCACAGTCCTGCTCCTTCTGCAAGTCCAAAGGGTGCAGGCCAGGGAGTAGTGTGAGACATTTCTCCCAGTCTTTCCTTCAGCAACTCATTTATGAGAAAACACACTGTGATTACTTAAGTAAGGCTGTGATTTAGGGAATACAAGAGGAGTTTCCCCTTTTTCTCCACTCATTTTTAAAAATCTGTTTGAACAGTACAGAAAACCTCACACATTACAAGAAGCATTGGCTGGTTGAGTGGCAGGGAATGACCTTTTCACTGAAGAACCATTTTGTGCAGCATTAATTGTCATTTGTAGTAGCTTGTCTACTTTTCCTCTTTAAACAAGTTACAAAAGTTAACTACTGCATCCTTAGAGTCCTTTAACTAGGATGCACATGTTATTTCCTGTTGTGGACTAGAAAAAAAAAATTAATATGATGACAAGACCTCTCTGCACTCAGAAAACCAAGAGTTTTAAACCCTTGAGTAATTGCACTGATCACAACACCCCTCCTGCTTCTGTGGTTGTATTTCCCTCTAAATGCTGTATTGCTGCTGTTGGGTCTCATCCCCCACAGAATAAATAGGCCTTATGGATTTTACTCATTTATTTATCTCTCCCACATGGAGAAGATAAGAAATTTCAACCTGTGAGTGTCTGAGTTTCCTTCTTTTCCAAAATTTAATAGTTTTGGGATAATGCAGTGAATTTTGTGGTGATGTGGACGTGCTGAGAGAACTGGACAAATTGGGTCAAAAGACAAGGCAGATTGGGGTGGGGAACCCTTTCCCCCCCTGTTTTCTGAATTTCGAAACAGTCAAAGACTGTTTCACGAAGTGGTTGAAAAGGCAGAGCAACAAGGCTGTTAATGGGACTCCACAGGAATTTGTGCATGAAGACAGCAATTTACTTTGGAAGATACAGCAAAGGCAGGATGCAGAAGGATGCCCAGAGGAGAACTTCCTAAAATCATCAGAGCATAAGCAAGGTTATTATATCTACTTAAAAGGTAAGTGATTTGTATGGTGGCCAGAGATGATATTTTCCGTCCCTTTATATACTTGTGCAAAGCCCCAGTAAACGCAAACAATTATACAGAGCTTCCCCAGGACCAGAAATAACATCACTCATCTCAGAAACCTTCCTTCTCAATGAATCCAGTTCTGTCATGGGTGTACCTTGACATCTTACTTCATGTCTTACTGTCTTTCCCTCTGCAAAGCAACAGACGGGGAACAGAAGCCACAAACTCTATTCAAACTTGAATGATTACAGCACAACTCTGTTCTGGTTTGGGTTCTTTATTTTTTTTTCCTCTTCAGCTATCATGGAATGGATTAATCTGAAACCACTGCGCAAACTAGGATATGCTTTAAAAGCCTTCAGAGCAGAATTGCACTCATGTTCAGCAGCTCAGCTTTTTGTTTCAGGCCAGGGTTTATTTGTGTCTTCCTCCTTCTTCCTCCTTTTTTTCTAAATGATACCACGAAGTAGTAAAAGCACCATCCATGTTTCAGATGCGTGCAAAGTAAACTACAGAGGGAAAGTGGCAGATAAATTTAACGAGCATTAAAGTTATATATAATTTAAATATGTATAAAATTATTTGGTGTATCGATTAGAAAATGGGCTGTTGACCCTTTAAAGGCAACAATCAATTTCATAGTTCACAGGTCAGGTCAAGTTTCATTCTAATGATCTAAAAAAGCAAATAGCATTAGGAGATAATGAACTCCACAGGATTACAGATGTGATCTATAGCTCTGCTGTGGCACAAGACCCAGCAAATGAGAGAGGGCATCATCTGAAGTGCCCTGGCCTCCATAGACTAAAACCATGTTTTTATATCTTGGCAAGGTGTCAATTTATGATGTAATCAAAGGCAGACTGTGGAATTACTTTGCTCCTAAAACACCACGTGGTTAGGCTCAATGTCATCAATGAGCAAGGGAGGTAGATCCCCATTAATGTGGTCTACAAAGTTATCTTCCCTGTTCTGGTAAGTGAATAGCCAAGCATACCCACCCTGTTAATCAAAGGGAGTTGATAGCTCTCTCTGCTCCCACCGAGGGCCTGGATTACACGAGGGAAATACTGCAGGGCTACCATAGGGTTGTTCCTGGCGCAGCAGAGAAGTGACGTCCCTAAATCTCAGTGAGGAAAGGAAGGAAAAGAAATCTATGCATATATAGAGAGGAAGAATTTGTATACATATCCATAGAATTGTGCATATCTTTTTTCCTGTGTGTGTGTAAAGCATATTTTCACTGGGACATGGAAGACAGAGTTAGGCCAGTTGAATTTTAATAAGAGAAGGAAGAGGCAGTGACTTTTGAAAAGCCTGGTATATATTTTCACAGAATCACAGCGTTGTTAGGGTTGGAAGGAAGCTCTGAAGATCATCCAGTTCCACCTCCTTGCCAAGGCAGGGGCAGCTGGAGCCACTCAAACAGAAACACACCCATGTGGGCTTGGAATGTCTCTAGAGAGGGAGACTCCACCTCTGCCCTGGGCATCCAGTGCTCTCCCACTCTCAATGTAAAGAAATTCTTCCTCATGTTGAGGTGGAACATCTCGTGTTTTAGTTCATGGCCATTTTGAACATATTTAACTGTTATTTTGTAAAAATTGATTCAACCTGTTTTCCGAAGAACCATCAACTTTTGGCCTGGGTCTTAAACATTCAAATTCACTCAGCTTGGAGAAAAGGAGGCTAAGGGAAGACCTTATCACTCTCTACAGCTACCTGAACAGAGGCTGTAGCCAGGTGAGGGTCACTCTCTTCTCCCAGGCAAACAGTGATAGGACAAGATGAAATGGCCTCAAGCTGCACCATGGGAGGTTCAGGTTGGGCATTAGGAGGAATTTCTCCATGGAAAGGGTGGTCAGGCATTGGAAGGGGCTGCCCAGGGAGGTGGTGATGCCACCGCCCCCAGAGGCATCCTTGGAGTGACTGGACGTGACACTCAGTGCTCTGGGCTGGGGCAGAGGGTGGGGATCTGCCAAAGGTTGGACTCGATGCTCTTGGAGCTCTTTTCCAACCCAAATGATTCTGTGATTCTATGATTATGTAAATCTCCAGTCAATATTTTCTGAAATTTATGACCAGTACTTTTTGCTACTTTTTGCTTTGCCTCAGAATTTAAATATCAAATCCATCTAGATTTGGGGCTGGGATGGGCAGTTTCTGGGTGGGAGCCTGAAATGTGAGGAAACCTTGAAGACGGATGAGATAAGATTCCTCTGAGCATCCGTTAGAGGGGAGGCAAGGGAAGAATCTCCAGTTTTGCCAAGAGGACATGAGAAATGTTTTCCCCCTTTCATCTTCCCTCATGAAGGTGCCTTGAACACTCCTGAGCATCCTGAATTGCAGTCAGGGCCTGCATTTCAGCAGATGAGTCCCACTTTAAATCTTTTTATGCAGGTTCCATTGGCTGGGCATATGACTCTTCTGTCGTGTCTTTGTGCAGCACACCAGCAGACATCCCTGCCTTGAGCTTCTTTAAACAGCATTCACTTTCACACTGCTGTGTCTGCTCAGCTGTTTCGGTGTTAATGGGCTTACTTGGATTATTAATTGGGCTCATTAGACTTATTTTCTTCTTTAATATAATGAGTGTGTAAGCACTAAACTAAGAGGCATAAAACTCTGATAAATGAGAAAGTTGGATAATTGCACAGCATAGGTGCTCTGCTTGTAGGAGCCTTCCTAAAAGAAAATGGAAGAGGGGGAAAGACAGTTTGAGAGCAGGTGAAACAGAGAAAGAAAAGTATCTAGACTGAGGACTGAGCACCATCATATATTCAAAGGTCCGTCCCAGCCCATACCATTCTGTGACTCTATGATTTCAACACGGTTTCTATCTCATTTAGTGACAACTACATATGAGCTATGACTGCAAATGGCTGATCTAGTTCAGCATGTCACGTAAACATGTACTGAATAACTAAGGATGGATGTACTCACATATGTACCCAGTAGAGTCCAGTTCAGCATGGGGGTTGGACTAGATGACCTTTACAGATCCCTTTCAACTCAAAGTATTCTATGAGTATAATCTTATGTCTTATACACCCAGAATTCCCACAGTCCCTGAAGCAAAGGGATAAATGAAGAATAAACCCTAGAGGCTTTGTTTAAAAAAGCAAAAATTATAAAGGTCACAATAATCCCAAGGGCAAAGAGAAATAAAAGAAACTGAAGATGGCAAACCTACAAGAATATGTGTTTTCAGAACCAATCCCTCTATCAATGATCCTGCCACAAAATCTTAGACACAAATGTATTTCAGCTTACTACAGAACAATGGCAAAAACAGTCCCGTGAAGCTGTGCTGTTCATTGCAGTCCTGGATCATTGCTTATCTATTTTAATAGGCACGAAATATAACAGCTAAATTATAATTATGTACTGTACACAGCAGCGTTAACAAAATAACATGATGTTTGGTACATTTACCATCATCTTAGGAGGTACAGCAAGCTGCAGGTTTGTAACAATATTCTGTTTCCTCACCTCATTAATCTCCCGAAGTGGAGAGAGAGCAATACAAGCAGAGGGAGCCCAGAAATGTACGTACATTACTGAATTAACCAGGCATGTAATTAGTGCTCAGGTGCTTAGTCAAGGAAGAAACATGCAGGATTATTTAGATTTGGATTTAACACCCCAAAGTTTGAATAGTGGAGGTAAGTTCTATGAGTTTTTTTGGCCAGCCACTCCAGCTGCTTGAGAAATAGGGACTTGTGCCTGCCACACCCTCCCCGGCCCACCTCCCCCTTCTGCCTTTGGCACTGTGTTGTTTTCTAACCTTGTTGTTTTTTATGGGAATATATGAAAGTGAAGCATGGAGTAGGTAACAGTTCAGCCTAGAACCTGGGAGACACCTCTGCCCACCAAGGAACACAGACAGAACTATTCACCCCAGGAGTGGAGCTTGGCAAGACCTATAACACCTGTCCTCTCCTCACTTGCAAACAAAACATGCAGTGAAGGGTGAGGCTGGGGTTTACTTTCTCGTGCTCTTGAGGGCTTCTGCTTTGCCAGAGTGGATTATCTCTGTTGTGATGCTTTCTGATTGATGCCTCCTGAAAATGTCCTGCTTAAAGTGCTTTTAGTATCCGTGGGCAGTTGAAGCCAAATTAGTTCTGCTTGTCCCACAGGGCACCCACATTATTTCTGAAGCATCCTGTGGGATGCTGGATGTGTGATCCAGCCTGACACTGAGTTCTGCCCTCCTGTGAAGTGCACTTTGGGCTCCGTGGCACCTTCTTTTTGTACTTCACATCTGGTGAACCTTTTGCACTCTTACCCTGAACCACACCGAGTAGAGCTGGCCAAAGTGTGCATCCCAGTCAACAGAAGAAAAACAAAAGCAGGGAATCATAGAATAGTTTGGGTTGGAACGGCCCTTTGAAAGTAGTCTAGTCCAACCCCTGCCATGGGCAGGGATGCACCTTCCACTAGCCCAGGTTTCTCCAAGCCCTGTCCAACCTGGTCTTGGACACTCCCAGGGATGGGGCAGCCACAGCTTCTCTGGACAGCCTGTGCCAGGGCTTAACCAACCCCAGTGTAAAAAGCTTCCTCCTTATATCTAATCTAAATCAACCCTCTTTCATTTAAAACCATCACACCTTCTTCTATCGCAACAGGCTCTGCTAAAAAATTTCTTGTAAAATCGTTTGTGTAGGTCCCCTCTAAGTACCAAAAAGCCACAATCAGGTATTCCCAGAGCCTTCTCTTCTCCAGAAGGACACCCCCAGCTCTCCCAACCTCTCTCCAGAGCAGAGAGCATCCAGCCCTTTGAGCGTCTTTGTGGCCTCCTCTAGACTCACTCTGGCAGCTCCACATCCTTCTGGTATTGGTCCCCCTAGCGGGAGGCAGCTCTGCAGGTGGGGTCTCACCTGAGCAGAGAGGAGGCAGAACCACCTCCCCTGACCTGCTGCCCACAGCTGAATAAGCAACTTTGCCCCATGACTCATTTCCAACCCTTCTTCAAGCCCAACTTGCACTCCTTCCAAGCCATCTCCTCGATCCATCCTCTTGAACCCTATATACCTACACCACCCCATTGCGGCCACGGGGATCTGCATGCATTTTCATGCTGGCCTGGACTAGCACAGTGAGAGGCTGCATTGCAAATGGTAGCCTTGAGTTACATTTATCTAAACACCATGAAGAACCAGAGATAAAGGGATGAGGCACATTCCTGCACATCAGCTTGCCGGGGTTATTTGCTGCTTTAGCTGCTGAATGAGAGAGAGGGCTCTCTGGTACAGCAGCACAATGATAAAATTGTGATGAAAATACTTTCTGTACTGCTTTTCATTGAAATATTGCCCCTTGGCGGGAATCAGATTGGGAACAGCAGCGAACAAAAGTAGGGAGTGGGTCTTAACATCCTATAAGCTCATCATGGCAAAGTCAGGCCGTGATGTGTTCAGCAAATAGCCCTCATGTGCTTAATTTTGGAAGTTAAGAATGAGGTTTGGTTGGAATAGTAAGGAAATGTACATGTGTAAAGTGCAGAATTTGTGGGAACAGCTTTTTGTTATGCAAAAGACACCCAAGGTTGCTAGGAAAGTAAGGTAGAACCCATTAAAAAGAAAAGCTTAAATATTTCTCCCTCAAAATCAGTATTTTCCTAGAGCTGTCCATAGAAAAAACTTCTGGGGACTGTTTTAACTCCATAGCTGGGAATTCAGTTTCATAGTTGGGGAAAAATTCTGTTAATGCCAAATATCAAAGCAAACTTTAATCCATGCAGACCTTGTCTGGAGCAGGATTTCTTATGATTTCCATATGCATCTGATATCTGTGCACACACATGCGCAGGTATGTATACACATTCTCAATAATGACCTGATAAAGATCCTTTAAAACAGCTAGATTAAATAAGGCCTTAAGAAATTATTATTCTATGTGAATGTGGCTAAACTTCCACAACCTATAACTTTGGTTAGCTACTTTCCTTCACCTTCATATTACAAATAGTTCAGCTGAAGTAAGGTTTAATTTTAATTTCAATTTTATTTTCATTCTCATTTTTATTAGTATTTCTTATACAGACATGAGGCAGTGGGGGGCTCACAGGGTGTAATTCCAGGGCAAAACCCCTGTCTCATGCTTATGCTCTCAAATCTTGTCTCCTCTGCTGGTAAAACAAGCAGGATTAGCACACGATAAGACTAGTGGAGATAATAATTACACTGGCTATGAGCAAACTGCAGAACCAAGGAATAAATCCCCAAACAATTATTAAAATGGCTCAATGCATTACACAAATTGGAAAAGACTGGGACATTTTTGGGAGGGGCGAAGGGAGGCAAGACACATTATTTAAGTGTTCTTGTAAGCCTTCTAAGATATTAATGTTGCAAAGCTTCTTATGAATATTTAAGAACATAAAATGGAGATACACTTCAGCCCAGCATTACCACAGAAGCCTGTAATACAGTTGAGTCCACTTAAGAAGGCAATATCTGACATCCATGACAGATTTAAACATGATAAGGCAAAGGTCATGTTTATAGCTGAAAAGTCCATGCAAACTAGTTAAATATTACTGCAGTTAGCTCTGTAATAGTTATTTTTATGTATTGATATATGCATTCATGGAGTTTCCTTAAAGATTCAACTTTGCCTTCAGGTGCCTGTGCTTTTGGAAACACTTGAAAAAACCCCTCATTATTAAATTATTTGATGTCTTCTGGAGAATGAATAAGTACCT
>JAWWEU010000091.1:70394930-70408558 GCA_035583155.1 Acropternis orthonyx
TTTCTTGCTCTTTAAGGAGTTGCCTGGGATATATTCCCTAATGTTGGTACCTGACACAGATCAGTTTTCGGTGGGATTGGTTTCAACAGAACTATTAATAGGAAAAGGTTTTACTTGGGTAAAAGGGATGGGTGCAGAAATCTTTGCTTCAGAGACACAATGACATTCATAAAACTTAAGACAAAATTTTTTACCTCATTTTATCTTATATTTTTTTCTGAGTTCTTATAGAAAATATTTTTATAGGATCACAGACTCATAGAATATGACTAAAGAAATTATTTTATCAAATTTGTGTTTTGATTAGTTTTCTTCCCTTTCAGCCACTTTCTACCCTGAGAGAAATAAAACGTTTTTTCTAACTAACTATGATATTCACTGTGTTTGTCCAAAGTAACTAAATCACTGTGTCTATTCAAAATAGCCACGAGGATATTCGTGTTCCTAAAGACTGATGAAAACTTTTGTGATTACAGAATTTTTTATGTTTCCTCCAGCAAAAGTCATCTGAATAGTCCAATGAAAATGGGATAATTTTTGGTTTTTTAATGAGAAATAAACTTCAAAACAAAACTAAAGGATCAAAATCAGAAGTGGCCTCTGAAAAAAGAGCAAAATTACCAATAAAGCTGTTGTATTTTACAGGAAACTTGACTGTAAGAGAGCTTTATAAACAGCAGATGGCTCCCATATAGAAGAGGCTGAGCAATCTGAGCAAACAATAATCAACATGAAAAAGCAAAGCTGAGTTTGACACACGGGGAAATTTAAGGCACTGAAATTAAAAGATATATTGGAACATACTGTAAAGAAAGATAGAAATGTCTCTATTTTGGCTATTTGGGTCTTAGTAGCTTGGGAGGTTGACAGGAGTATTTAAGTGGTGAAAACCTTCCTGGTGGCAGAGTATACCTGATACCCACATAGGTCATGGGATTTCTGGGTCCTGCTTTTATTTTTTTATCACTTGTACTTATACTGATTATACAGAGATGATTACTAAGCAGTCATAGCTTAGGACAGCCCTGGTGATCTTGTTGGGATACAGATCTGGTATCACCAGAGATGATCCCTCTTGGGCAAGACTACTGCAGTCATGAACACTTCTGCCCCTGTGAGGTACCAATTTCTCCCTGGAGAAGGTTGTGGAAAATATAATAGAAACCCATAATGGTTTGGTTTGGAAGCAATCTTAAAGTTCATCTTGTTCCACCCCCTGCCATGGGAAGGGACACCTCCCACTAGCCCAGGTTGCTCCAAGCCCCATCCAACCTGGTCTTGGAACTTCCAGGGATGGGGCAGCCACAGCCCCTCTGCCCAACCTGTGCCAGGGCCTGCCCACCCTCACAGTAAAGAATTATCTCCTAACATCCAATCTAAATGTCCCCTCTTTTCATTTAAAACTGTTCCCCCTTGTCCTATCACCATCTACTTGTTAGGGGTAGTTTTCTTTACTGAGAATGGAATGCTAACGTGGGCAATTTATATCAGACTTTGTCCGGGAAAAAAAAGAATGGAAAGTGCAGAAAATTTAATCTTGTTTTTGGCTTCGTGGTTCTTCCCTGTACGGACCCATTCAGCTCCTAACTAGAAATACCTTAATGCCTTCTATTTATCGACATTTTCCAGTGTTTTTCCTAGGTATCCAAGGGAATTTCAGGTGCCAGCAGGGACGTCACATGCAGAGTTATACCAAGCTAGTTTCACAGTACCCTGGTTCCCACATATTAACTGCAAGATTTCCAGCACATGGATTTTTATGGCGCTTATCAAAACGACACACAGACAAAGAAATAAAAAATAATTAAGGAAGGCAGGAATGGTAGGGAGGAGGAAAAACAGAGTGGAGATGGGAGTGTGGACAGAGAGGTTGGTTTCTCCCTTTTCCAGGCTAACCTCCTGCAGGGATGTGTAATGAACCTGTTTCAGGGAAGTGTCCCAATTGGACTCCGATTTTTCCAGGGGTTGCTGAGGACTGTATGTGATCCTTTGCTTCACACTCAGATGCACGGGTCTATTAGAGCAGCCTCTGTGCTGTTGGATGAAGGATTTATTTTACCAACATAGCAATAAAAGTAGTGTTTTGCCTCCAGCAAATCACTAAGGAAGCCTCTTCCTTAGGTCTGGAAAGTAGCTGGGTTCCCTGCAAATGTGACCTGTTCCTCAGGTGAGCAGGTTGAAGCTGGATGGAGTTTCTCCTGTGAGTTGGTCTCTTCCAGCTTTATTATCAAACCAAAAGCTGGAAATGATAGTGACTGAAACAGATGTATGTGAGCTGTTCCCTTCTTTTAAGCTCCGGTTCAGTTCAGTGGGAGCAGAGTTAATTTTGTAGGACTGAAATAAATGAGGTGGAAGGTCACAGAGCTAAATGTTTTCCACAGCCTCCTACCCTGCATTGCTCCATTTCACTGTGTGTCTAGGATGATTTTTTTTTCCGTTTTACCTCGTGTTTTGACTTTTTAAGTTTGTGCCACTGGGGAGCAATAGGAATCTGTATTTTGTAGTTGCTGCCTTGGAGAAATAATACAATTTGACTCAAAAGCTGGAGTGCATTCCAACCACAGACTACAGGGATACCTGAACTGAATTAAAATCCTTGTGTCCATTATTTTCTTTTATTAAGACATTCTGTAAGGCAGACAAAGTCCATATCCAACATTTCTCCTCAAGGTTGCTAGAGATTATTAGATGTTTTTATCCTCTGATTCCAGTGTTTTAAGTCCTTTGTGTGAGTACAAGGGTAGCAATGAATGAAAATTATTTTATTTCTAGAGTCAGTTGCAGGTGTAATTCCCGGGTATGATAGTGAGAAAATGGAATTAAGAATTAAGCCATCATAGAATTATAGAATGGTTTGGGTTGGAAGGGATCTTAAATATCATCTAGTTCCAACCCTCTGCTATGGGCAGAAACATATCATTACCCTTTATCACTGTATCTGTTAAAGACCAGCATATCTCCATGTTTCTACAGGAGAGATTCCTCTTGGCCAGGTCCTTGGCTGTAGCTGGAGGTTGCTGCATAAATGCAGGCGAGGCAGGAAGCATCTCTTTTCAAAGCTCAGTGCAATACCCACCAAATAATCTGAGTCAAGCCTAGGCTTGCTGCTGGAATTGTTTGATGTACAGGTTTCCTTGAGAGAAAAAAAGTGATCTAAACCTTTTACTGGTTTAAAATCTTTCATTTAGGGGCAAAAAATCTAAGTAACAAGACTCAAGGAATAAATTTGGACAAAGTATTTGCTTATAGGCCGCTATATGTTGTATCCTCATAGGCTGGTACCGTGAGGCACTAGTCTATAGAAAATGAATCAGCCTCACTTTTGGTACCATCCTAGTTGTTCCTTGGCCTTTTAATCAGTAACAGACAGTAATTTTTTGTTGTGTTGACCAGATAACTCATTGGCTGGACTGACAGTCTTGTGAAATGAGGTTAGTTCATCTTTCCCACTGTGTATTGAAACCTGTTGACAGGGGACTTAGGGAACTGAAAATCTGTGTTTTTACAAAGGATTAGCGTAAAAACCTTCTCTGCAGGCTGAAACGTCTTCTGCTTAGTAGCAAAGCTACACCTTATTGAAGTTAGGGACCATCCAGCTTCAGTGAGAGAAGAAAACATCTCTGGAGTGCAACCTTACAGCTATTTAATCACAAAGTCCTTTACTGTCCTTTGTTCACACTACACAGAGACATTCAAAGTCTAGGACTTGGAGCTCAACTGTTTGACTCACTCCAAGTTTTCCCAGTTGCAAATTAGTAGTAATTTACTTTTCTAGTTGATTATCCTCACAATGTTGCCTTGGTGTCTGATCCAAGCTAGGCTGAAGTAAATGGGAAGCTTTCCATGGTCTTTAACAGGCTTTGGATGAGGCCTTATCTATCTCTGTAGCTATTATGAGAGGCACAAGTTGTACAATGAAGTGCAGGTGTTTGTGCTCCTGGGAGTAAGACCTTGTACTGTATTTAATGTTCTTTAATTAATTGAGTCCCGAGGTACAGAGTGGGCTTATGTTCCCAGAAAATGCATTATGGCAACACAGCACCTTCCATTTGCAGTGATCCAAATACAATATTAAAGTTTTATGTTTATTGAACAAAGTCCAGGAATCCACATGGAGGAAAACTTCACCTTCCACTGGAATGCAGCCACTTCTGGAGCAAAACACAGCAATCATTCCACAAAGTTAGACAAGCAGTAGGAAGCAAAAGGTGTTAAACTCCACTGAAAAGATCAAGTTTCTGATGTGAGCTGTCAGTAAGGGACCAATGTAATAATATTAACCAGGATTTTCTCTGTGTACTGATGCCTCATGTTGTGAGAGCTTTGCGCAGCTACCATGCCATGTGGTCAATCCAGGATGTCACACATCCAACAGCAGAGCATCTTCGTGTTATGTTGGAAAAATTAGGCCACGTGCCCACTCTTCTGAAATTGAACAGTCAAGTCCAACCTGGCAACCTGGGATGCCTTCCTAATCATTGGAAAGAAAGAGTTACTTTCAGAAGAAAGGTGACTAACTTTTAAGAAGAGTGATCCAACCTGGCTGGGTAAATCTGCCTCTGGAACTCTCTTTCTCTTTGCTGACTGGAAGAGAGCCCAGCTGACTGGTCTGGCCTGTGATATCACTCAGTTGTGAAAGTGAGATAAATCCCACCTTCAACTAATGAAGTCCCACGGGAAGCCTGCCCTAAGCTCCTTTGATGCCATCAGTTCTGAGATGATCTGCCAAAGTGAAGGTGGATTCATGAAAAGCTCTTGAAACTGAGAGTGGGAGAAGAGGCTTGGCTTTGAAAATCTGGTGAAAAAGAGAAAATCTGCAGGGATAAAAAGGAAGAATCAATCCCAGAATTGTCAAAAATATTTTAGAGACTCGGAGTAAGAACAGCAGAAGAAGATGACCTTGAATGCCTCAATGCCCCTGTGAGGAAAGGAGTGGTGTGTACTCCCAGGAGGAGATGGCAGCCAGCACAAGAAGGAGAGCCATAGGGTAGGGAAAAGCTGGGCACAAGGGGGTGGTTGGGCATCAGATGTCTGGGAAAGCAGCTGGAAACCTGTGCAGAACCAGCTGCTATGGCTGAGCCCTGTGCAGGAGGATTTTGGGGTCTGGGGGAAACAGAGGCAGCAGACGAAGGGCAACAGAGGGGTTAGTGGCATGGAGGGGCATTCAATTGTGTGGGATTTGCTCTTGGACACCCCATGGGCATGGGCAAACCAGGCATTATGGAGATGAGTAGCAACAAGGAAAGCTTTTTTGAGGCTGGAAAGCTTTGTTAGAAGGAGACCAGCCCCCACAGAGCATTTCTGCAGATGTTAATGGCTGCTTTGGCGGGGAAGAGCACAGAGCACCCCATGCTTGGGGTTGTGCTAAGATATATTGAGAGACTTCTTAATCAGATTAAAAATGCTCTTCCTTGTGCAGAACAACTCAGCCACCCTTGCTCAGTGATATTTATTGCAAAGTCAGAAAGTCATTAGGTGGTGGAGTTCAGATTTCCAAGTGTATGTTTGGTATAGACAAGTCAATATGTTTTTGTTTTTTTTTCTTAATTTAACTTCTTGATTGACTTATTATGTACATTGGCACTTTTAAGAGCTTCAAATAAAACACAGTGAGAGTTCAGAACAAATGTAAATGGCCTAAAAGAAAAGAAAAAAAAATCCTATAATCTTTTTTAATGGCTATAAAACGTGGGAAGGATATATCATAAGCTCCCCACATGGGGTCCTTGTCTGCGTTCAATCCAGTATTGTAATTTAGACATGACTTTTTATTTAATTTCTGACTGAGAAAGGGAAATTAGAAAACAACATTATCTCAGCTGCTCCGTTATAATGAACAATATTTCACAGTGCCAGTATAAGTTACCTTAAGAACTTATTTTATGAGACAAACATTGGCTGAATTCCACGAACAACTGCGTTTTCTGGTGTCTTTTGTCTGCTGAAGAACCCAAACTTAAGTAAGGCTTTTAATTGTAAATAAGCCTGTCCTTAAAGTGATGTGTGTGTTACATGTGTGTAACATGTGGACCGTGGAAGTGATGGTGGTGAGATTAGCATGGGGGAAAGAATTCATGCTGAAGTGCAAACAGAGATTGGTTTGTTTTGTTTAGTGTTAAACATTGGTTTCTGACTTTTTCTTCTAGCACACTTACCTGTGTTTGTCTCCAGCAGTGACAGATATTATAGGTATGAGAGACATCCACAGAAACATCTTGAGAGCTTGGTTTTTAGGCAAGTGCAGACTGAAAAAAAACCTTAAAAATTCAGGATTCAGTATCAAAAAAGACGGAGAGAGGCACATGGAGAGCAGAGCAAGGCACAGATACAATTGCCCCAGATACTCTCAGGTTTAGGCCAGAGCAAATCTGCTCTTAACAAACTCCTCCAAATATTTCCAAGAACATCAGCCCCAGGGTAGGAAGCTGCCTTGGATGAGCAACTTGTTTGTTTTCAGACAGTAGAAACCAGCCTTCTCTGCTTTTTTCACTGCTTTACAAATGTAGACCATTGATATAAAATACTGACTTTAGTTGTTTTCCTATGGGGAAATCCCAGATTGGGATTATGCAGCTAAATGTTTATTTAGCTGTAAATAACGCATTCTCCTGTTAATCCCTCTATCTGTTTTATCAATTTTTAAGTCATGGAGACTTATCCAGTCTGTAATTAACCCTTTTGTATGACAAAAAGCAGGATTGCCTCTTTCCCCCAGCCACTAAATACATAATGTTCTGATAAATATTTAAGCAGTAATGAGGAACGTAATGCACAGTAATCCATTAGTGCTGTGTTCTGGGGGAGCATCATGGTGCTAAAATGGATGCTGTAAGTGCTAAAATCCCAGATTGAGCAGAAGGACTGCTGATCACTCTGGGATTTGGCTTTGAACTATGCTACAGGTTGGGAAACCCATTTGGATAAGCAGATGTGCTTTCTTTGCCTGTCAAGAAAATCTTCCTTAAAAGAAGTCAAACAAAAAAGCGCCAAACCTGAAAAAACAGTAGAACAAAGCCAGCCATCTCTCTAAATAGAGTAGCCAAACATTCCCCAATCAAAAGACCATCAAAGGACAGGAATGGGCCCAGTGGTGAACTAGAGAAGGTGTTGGATTTATGATCATAATTGGTTCCACTGACATCTAAAACTGTGATAAATTTGGGTTTATGATAACTTTGTCTCTTTGTCTAACCTTTTCCTGTTTCCCCCCTCTTCTTCTACTAGTTAGACCTTGCTTTCTAATTACAGTTATGTCAACGATGGTTGCCTGCATCAGGACAGTCCATTAAAGGAGCAAACACAGCAGTAGATAAGGTATTCCTTCCTACTTTGCATATCACAGCAGAGTCTTGATTCCCACCAACGGCAGGAAGAAGTGAGGTTTGATACCCGGATCTCTGTGCTGTGAGGAGCAGCTACAGCTGATGTGTGTGCTCACTTCTGAGCAGAAAACCAGGAATACTCTTTCCACTCATCTGTGTGCAAGGAGCAATGACAAGTGGCTGTGAAGAAATGTCCCACTGGGACATATGGCTGAGCAGGATGGTGCCTTAGTAGAAACTGATGGGAGTTGGTAGAAACCAGCAATGTTTTGTTGAGGTTGTGGAAAAATGAAGTTTCCTGGAGTATCTGTGAATTTGCACCTGGACCAATAAACATTTTTTTTTTTAAATTGTTATTCATTTTACACCTCAATAAAGCTTAATTATAAGTAAGCAGTAAGAAAAGCAGGAGACATGTTCCAATAATATTGCACTTCTCTGAATCATTCCTGTGGGGCTCCAGCAGTTTTGTTACCATGAAACAAAATAAAACAAATTAAGAAAACTATTCAAAATTCATTTAAAAACATCATCCGAGGAGCATCATAATAAAGGCACAATAAGAGAGACAAGCTCACTTGGCTAATTTCCTTCATGTGTGGTGCATGTTTATAGTGTGTCTCTTAGTATGTTTTAATTAGCATCACAATCATCAACTGGTAACTAACAGCATGTATGGTTCAGGTTGGAAGGTGCAGGCCACCTATTTGGAGCAGAGAAAGGGCTGAGATTCTGATCTTGGCTCTGTGGATGCACAAGTCAGCAGAGCCTGCTGGAAAATCAGGTCTCTAAAGCCCTGAATCTCGACCAGAGAGAATGTCCTTGAGCAGAGGAACAGATTCCAGACCCTGGCCTTTAATCCCTTGGGACCTTCCAGCCCTGGTGCCACTTCTACCCTTCTGTTCAATGCAGGACTCGTGGAGCAGACAAATGTATTGATCATATTGCTCTTTGCCAGCCTGAAAACCACTTAATTTTGTCCCTTGTGGATGTGGTCTCCTCTTGGCTGCATCATAAAGCACCTTCCCTGTCCATGTTTTCACCACTGGAAACAGGTTGCTCGGTTTGCCTTTGATGCGCTCTCCCCTTACTGCAGGTCTTTGCTTGACTTGGAATGTTTTATTCTGAGAATTCTTGTATCTCTTCCCCTTTTTTAATTAATCAATTAATTATTAATTTTAAGTGATGTTCCTTGCTCCATCTGAGCCCTAGTTGGTGGCGTGGGAACCATTTCAGGTAGCTGGGGATGTGGCTGGTCAAGGTGACCTGTTCAACACCAGGGAGCTTGGAGCAACCTGGTCTAGTGGAAGGTCTGGTCCTCCCGTGGCAGGAGGGCTGGAACCGTGTGAATTTTGAAGTCCCTTCCACCCCAAATCATTCTATTATTCTATGACATGCCCTCTCCTGGATAATCGAGGTGAACTTTTCTTAATGTCTTCCAGAGCTGAGCTGACCTGCCCCTCATGAGCCTGACCCTGGGGCTGACAATTTTGGGAAGTCTGGCCAGTTGTGAGCCAGCAGCTGCCTCCAAAAGAGATGGAGGAGATGAATATGTGATGGACAGATCATGATTAGTGACCTCAAAGTTTTCAGGATGTCACTGTCTGTGCATTAGTGCACTACCTCATATCTGGAAAAGCATCACTCCGCCAGGCCAACTGCACAAAGTCACACCCAAGTGTTTCTTCCTTGATAGCCCCATTTAATTAGATTTTCCACACTTGAGCTGTTTCAGGTACTGTCTCTGGAGCACCAGACACTGCTGTGCAACAGACACTGGCAGTGTCTTGCAGTGAACCTGTTGGTCTTGTTGTTGGTATTCTGACACAATGGTCTTTGCATTTGGAAAAAGAGGAGACCGTGAATCTCCGCAGCTTAGTGGAGGAAGAACAGATTTGGCCTGGTTTTCATCTGAGAATACTTTAATCTGAAGGTTTGTCCCAACTTCTCTGTTATTATTGAGATATCTTTTCTAATTCACTTTTTTTCCTTCAAAAAATATAAGGGATTTCACTTCCCCTTAAGAATATGTTATGAACTGCTGCACTTTAGCAGTGTGATAGTTCATAACAGAATCAAGAAGAGCATGAATTATTGTCAGAACTACATTACTAATGTGTAATCTGCAGCATTGGTTAATTTGTTTTGATATTAAAGTTTTAATAGGAAATATAATTTGATTGCATTTTAAAAATAAAAACTGATTTTCTATATTACAGAAAAATATTATGAATAATAAGCAAAAAAGGGGCTAATATAACCAGGCATTTCTATTAACAAAATGAATATGTTTCATACGCTCTCTGTGTACTAATTCAAGTCATCTGATGCCAGTTTGGGCTGATTTAACATAAACTACAGCCTTGTTTCTTTGCTCTGCATTTTACAACATTGCTAGCAACAACTTGCGGATGAGATCAAAATTTTGTGGTATCAGATCTTTGCACATCAGTTGTTAACACTCAATTATTAGCAGCATTAATACCTTGTGCTGTACCCTCAGCACACCAGCAGAGTCTGATCTGAATTTATAGATGTTTTCTAGCTGAACTCAGAATAATTAAAGAACCCAACTGTGATAACAATGAGTTCTCCACCTCTTACATCAGTGCAGGTGGCTTGCGCTGGTGGCAGTGTGCAAATGGATGTGTTATCAGGATTACACCAGGGGAACCTCAGTTCAAGAAAGGTGCAACACTAAGTGTGATGAGTACAATGACATGATGTGAAAATGTAACAGCAACCATGCTCATAGAATTGTCTAGGTTGGAGAAGTCATCTGAGGTCATTGAGTCCAACCATTTCCCCAGAACAGCCAAAACCACCAATAACCCGTCCCCAACTGCCACATCCATGTGGTGTTTAAATTCCTGGAGGGATAATGACTCTAGACCTGTGCCAGCATTTGACAACCCTTCCCATTAAGAAATTTTCCTAGTATTCAGTCTAAGCCCCTCCTGGCCCAGCCTGAGGCCATTCCCTCCCCTGCTGTCCCTGTTCCCTGGCAGAAGAGTCCAACCCCCTACTCCCGGCTCCCCCCTCCTGTCAGGGAGTTGCAGAGAGCCAGAAGGTCCCCCCTGAGCCTCCTTTTCTCCACGCTGAGCACCCCCCCAGATCCCTCAGCTGCTCCTGCTGCTCCAGCCCCTTCCCCAGCTCCATTCCCTTCCTTGGACGCACTCCAGCTCCTCAATGTCTCTCTTGGCACAAGGGTCCAGAACTGTCCTCAGGATTGGAGGTGTGGCCTGTAATAAAAGGTCTGTCTTAGTCTATTTTCAGCAATGTAGCCTGGGGAAGAGGCTAAGGATGAAGTGAGCATCCTTTGACTGGTGTGTTCCAGCCTCTGATCACTGCCCATGCTTTGCTGTTTTCCATATTTAGCAACTTTCAGTGAATTTCTCTACCCTGCTGGAGCTGAGGCTCCAGAGGGCAAACTGTTGCTGCAGTGTTTTTTCACCTTTAATAAGATGTTCTGCCCCTCATAGCTCTGTCCTTACGCTGTGTGACCTTGTTTACAGTGGTTAAAGACCTCAGGGCACTGTTATTAAAGAATGTGAGCTTAGAGTAATGGAAGGGTAAAAGCTGTCCCATAGTGAACAGCTGAGGGTACATGATCTATTCAGCTTATCAGAAAGATATAGAGGAGAATTGATGAGAGAGTGTATTTCCTTCCTGGATCCTTCAGTGGGTATCAAAGGACTCCTTGGTCTAGTGGGAAAGGAGGTGACAAGAACTGAGGACTGGAGAACTAAAGCTGTAATGTCAATTTGGAAACAAAACACACATATTTTTTTCTCAGTCAGGATAATTAACCATGGATAATAATCATCAGGAGGAAAAGTAGATTTTTGCCTTTTCGATGACTAAAAAAACATCTGGCTTTCTTTCTTGAATAAAGTGTTTAAGTCAAGCACAAGATTTTGAACCAGACCCATGTGAATGACTGACATGGAAAGGCAGGATATTTGTTATACTAGACATGTAAAAGGCCCTTCAGATTTCAGAATAAAACATCATTATGTAGGAGCGTTGCATCCGGGATCTTTGCCTAGGTAATTACATTTCACTTGCCTTGATAGTTGTTTAGTTCAATTTACATTTCAGCTGCATCCTGTCCTTGACTGGAAATGGCTCCTGTTCTAGGATGGCTCTTATTATCAATTGCAGCTTTCCTTATTCTGATTGAAACAATGCTGCTTCCAGTTAACTGACCACTGAGTTTCACTCCAGAGATAGCACTGGGTGATGTTTGAGTGATTTATCATCTTTGGAAGGGAGGCAAGGTGATAGTTTTGGATGTAGAAAAGGAAGAAGAGTATTAGTGGAGCAGCCAAAGAATGCACATCTGATGACAATTCTGTATATATAGTATTTTTTCTTGTTATTTTGGTTATTATTGGTGTCATTATTAATAACCAGCAGCAGAGTAAGGCTGTCATTAGCAGTAGCTAAAATGACCCCCTAGTGCTACAGAGAGAGGGAGAAAACTGTGCAAATCAGAGAGACACAAAACCCTTGATGAACAAATTCAGAAGCTTTTCAGCTTGATATTTCTTCTGAACTTCAACTCTTTCTCCTGCCTGTTTCTTGGCTGAAGCACCTTTCCAAGAGACATGGATCTTTCTGCCAATGTTTTTGAGTGCCTACATAACTTTAAACATATAATTGCCAGAGTAAGGGATAAAGAGATTCACCTCTGGCAGGGATGGACTTAGCTGCAGAATTGCCAAGTCCTGTGGAAGAACTGGGGATAATTAACTCTTTATACAGATGTCTCTGGTACGAGCTTTGTTTTGGCGGAGATGATTTCCAGTCCTTAACTACTTACCTCCTTTCCTCACCTTTCTTTGTCACTACTCAGAAAAATATCTTTGTCCATGTGTAAAATGTATGTTGTCTTTGATTTTACTCATCATGGAGGGTTGCCTTGTGTGAACACTATTTCTTTCCTATGACATTTTCTATTCCTTTCTGTCTTGGCACAGATCATCTTCCAGTTTTGCCCTATGGTGAAAAAAGGCATTGGCACCTGAACTTGTCCTGGATAAAGGAGCTCTTAAAGACTACTAGCACTGGGGAATGGAGAGCTGGAGGTATGGATATTTTATTAAGCAGCTTAATTCTTGTATTGATAGTTAGAATTTCTATACTTAACAGAGACGCTTTAAATTTTGTGAAGTGTGAGACTAATCCTGTCAAATCAGAAGCAATAAATATAAGCATATAAATTTAATGGAGAAGAAAGAATTATATCTTTGTTTATCCTTCTAATACAGAAAAACCTGGATCCTGTGCAATAATCCTGCCTAAAATATGAAAGAAGTCTCAAGTCCATGAGATTTTTCAGGAGGAGTTAATGTGAGTGGGTCATCCTTGGTGGCCTGATTGCTTGGTCTCCTAAAGCTGTGTTGTGGAAGGCAATAGTGAACAGATTTGGGGTTGGAATAAATTTTCCATATCACAGGTATCTAACGCCATCTGAGATGTCTTGAAAACAGGACATTGAAGGGAAATATGATAGAGGTATGCACATTTCTGAAAGGCACAAGGAATAGGGATAGAAAACCCCTACTTATTCATCTTATCAGAAGAACCTGTGTATTTGCCAGGCAGAGGCAGTAAGGAATTATGGTGGTTTCCCACATCTGTCCACCAGCCTTGGGCAAGTGGAGAACAGCCTCTGCCTGGCACATTTCTCCCAGCTTGGTGTCAGCCCCTTGGACTGTCCTGATATACAGTGATGGGCCATTATTAAAACAGAAATTAAGACTAATCAGGAGCATCCCCCATACTCCTTTTCCAGGCAGTCCCATTTAATGCAATGCATCTGTTATTACATTTTCTTTTTTTGACTGTTTTTCTTATTACTGTCTTTGTTTTCACCATCTGTAAATTAAAAATCAGCTATTTCTGTGCTGACTGCCAGGTTTTAAAGCTCTGCTTTATCTGTCTGAAAACCATGTTGTGTTTCTTCTTTTATATACACCATCCTTGCAATAAACTTTGTGACACCAGAGCTCGCAATGCCTTTATCTCCAGCTATATCAGCTCCTTGGCTGTAAAATCTCCATTACCTTTCCTTTCCAGTCTCTCAGATCTGCTGAACCTCCCACCTGCCCAAAGGAAAACAAAGAGTGGCTTTTGCTTTTGAGTAGCCCTGGGCTGGGGGGAGCAGGAGCAACAGGGGGAGTATCTGGACTTGGGCTGTGTGCTGGTTTAAAGGTAAACCAGCAGGAGGACTGAATCTAACTCACAAAAGATTACAAGTCAGAATTACAGTTTAGTAAAAAGATCACAATAAGTACAAGG
>JAWWEU010000091.1:70436794-70462067 GCA_035583155.1 Acropternis orthonyx
GCCGTTCTTACTGCTCGAAAACCATGAGTTCAATTTTATTTAGGCATCACTCAAGCAGAAGGACTGAAATGTGGCCAGATGCTCTGCAGAAGCAGAGTGAACTCCAGGTTATTTTAGGACTGTAACTTCTGACTTCAGGAGAAGCAATTGTGATTTGCAGCAGGGAGAAAAATGGACCATACCAACAGTAAAGAAGGAAGAAATAATTCAGAATAATCCACAAAACCTAGAGATGCTCCCAGGCCTGTAGCTGTCGCAGGACAATTTTTAGGTTCAAGGGGCAAAATAAATTAGAATCATAGAGTCACAGAATGGTTTGTGTTGGAAGAAACATCTTCCACTAGACCAGGTTGCTTGAAACCCTGTCCAGTCTGGCCTTGGACACTTCCAGGGATCCAGGGGTGGCCACAGCTTCTCTGCCCAACCTGTGCCAGGGCTTCCCCACCCTCACAGGGAAGGATTTCTTCCCAATATCTATTCTACACCTACTCCCTTTCAGTTTAAAGCCATTGCCCCTCATCCTGTCCCTCCATCCCTTGTCCCACATCCCCCTCCAGGTCTCCTGGAGCCCCTCTAAGCACTGGAAGGGGCTCTAAAGACTTCCTAGAGCTCTCTTTTCTCCAGGCTGAAAAGCCCCAGGATGAACTTGGTAATACTTATTTCTATATTTTCCTTTCTGGACAGCACCAGCCCCACAGTAGGTTTTGCAGAACGACTTCTTTCTTGAAGAAAAAAACCCCTTGAGCAGTAGCTTTGCTTTGAAAAGTGTTGTGCTTCCTGTACACCTATAAGAAGATATAGATTTGTAAATAAAATACAAATAACTAAAGCTCATCAGTGAAAGCTCCTTGTTTGATTTGTACAGGCATAGCTCTTTTTTTTTAGTTTTTTTTCTTTTGTTTTGTTTTGTTTTGTTTTTTTTTTTGCTTTTAGTTTTCATATCTGAGATACATATAATGAACACAGTAAAATTTGATACTTTTATTTTCCTCCTCAGTGAAGTCTTTTGTGGTTCACTTTCAGTGCCGCGAACTCCAGGACATTGTTCCATACCAATGAAATTCAAAGCACAGAGATAATTTATTGATACTAAATTTTATTGATAATAAATTATTAACATAAATCAATAGGTTATATTGATAACATGGATAATTTGTTTAGTGTATTTTATAGTTACAGGTTTTTTGCTTCTTTCTGCCTGTACCTAAAGAAATTCAATAGCCACCAAAATCAAAATTGTTTTTCTGGAGATTTGGTGAGGCCCTGCCACAGGTTGGGCAGAGAAGCTGGGGCTTCCCCATCCCTGGAAGTGTCCAAGGCCAGCTTGGATGGAACTCGGAGCAACCTGGGCTAGTGGAAGGTGTCCCTGCCCATGGCAGAGGGTGAAATGAGATGAACTTTAAGGTCCCTTCCAACTCAAACCATTCTGTGATTCAAATTTAAAGCTCCCCAATAGTCTTTTCACTTTGTAAGCAGGTGGAGTACCTGGACCATTCGTCTGAGATTGTGAAAGTTTTTCAGAAAAACAGGGAATCCCTGAATTCAGAGTCCAGATGATGTCAATGTTTCCCCTTGTTACCTTGAGGCATAAACTTCTGGACCCAGAACTTCTAGTCTGGAGAAGTAAATTAGCCATGTACTCTGATGTGTGCTAAGCTCACTCTTTGGCTGGCAGCAGCATACCCTGTGAGATTCCCCCTTTCCTGAAATCCGTGTGATGTTGACAGTCTTTCTTCACTTCCCTGCTCTGGACAGTCCCAATTTTGGGCCAGCTGGCAAAGAAATGAAAGCTGCATTTAAAGGACAGGCTCAGTCCTTTGTGCATGCTCTTTATTGCCTCTCCCCTTCTAACAGAGCCTAACACCTTATTTACTTTTTTGACCTCTGCTACACATTGAGCTGTCAGTAGCAATGCCTAAATCTTGTCCCAGTGAGTTACGACTAATTCAGAACCCATCAGCATGTACAAGGAGTTTAAACTATTTTCCTTCCACTACCTACAGACCGCTTCTGTTTCTCCTCTGCCACTGAAGTGCCCAGTTATAATTTGGTAGAGCCCTCTAACAAACCTCTTTCATCTTGACAAGCTTTAACAAGTCTGGGTGGTCAGCACAAGAAATCCAAGAAGAAGAAGAGATTATTGATGGTAACAAAGAGGTTTTTTTTCTCCTCTTAATGGTGCTCTGGCACAGCTTTCTGGCACAGCCAGGATCTGGTAACTTAATCTCCTTGTAGTTCAGTATCCCAGATGGGTGTATAAGGGCCGTTGTGGTTTCACCTCTGGCTGTTGAATTATGAGCTGGATGGAGCAACCTCTGATGCCAAAACCATGTGTGTATCTGAGAGGGCAACGCACTCAGTGGATCCACATCCTGGATGCCCCATACCTGGCAGTGCATAAGGCCAGGCTGGATGGGACTTGGAGCAACCTGGTCTGGTGGAAGTGTCTGTGCCCATGCCATGGGGGTTGGAAGTAGGTGACCTTTAAAGGACACTCCCAACCCAAATAATTCCACGGTTTATGATTCTATGATGGTTGTAAAGCCTGTGTCGATCCAGGTATTCTGCCCTTCAGGAGTGTCATTAAGGCTTCTTTGGGAATGGAGCATTGCCTTCTTACTTCTGTTGATGCCTTTGCACCTCTCTGTTCTCCCCAGGTGTGCATTCTATTTTACATTCACTCTTTGCAGTGGGGTGGGTCCTAAAACCCACTTGCAATTCAGGTTTTTTTTTAATCTAGCAGTCACAACTTCCACTGCAAGCAGATTGATTTAGAGGGTGATTCATTCCGTTGAATAGGATGTCAAAGATGAAGGGAGGAACAGCTTTCTATGGAGATTCCTTTCTTCACTGACTGGAGGAGGATTCTAAATAACCGCTTATTATGACATAGAGGTGGCTAAGAACTTAGAATCGCAGAATGGTTTTGGTTGGGAAAGACCTTCCAGACCACCTCATTCCAGCTCCCTGCCATGGCCAGAGACACTTTCAATTAAACCAAGTTGCTCAAAGCTGAAAACTCTCATTTTTGTTGATAACAGAGGATCACCTTCCTACAGTTACTTCTCTTTCACTGTATCTGTAAGTGCTCCTTACCCCATCTAAGGTTTCCTATCTGTGGTTAATGTCAAGACAAATGTTGAGAAATCTGTTTACTGAAAGGTGCCCAAGATGGTCAGTCTGAGGAACACAACTTCAAGGAGGGCTTGAGCAAGGAGCTTATTTTGTCCAGCAAAAGTTGAATCAAAAGGAGTAATCAAACAGAAGATTAAGGCTACTTGAAAGGCTATTACAAAGAGGAATAAAGAACAGGGAAAGAAGTTGCAGTTGGAGAGGTTTTGGGTTGGTCAGTAGGAAACGTGTATTTCCTAGGACAGTGTTAAAGCCTTCGGGCAGTAGAGCCCAACCTGTTGGATGTATCCCACTTAGACACATCCCTGAAGGTTGAGCTGCTATCAAAGCAACTTGATGCTTCCAAAGCCTCAACTGAGGAAATACAAGTTTCTCTTCTGTGGTGGCAAAGCACCCTCTGGAGATGCAGAGACAACTGAGTACAGCCTGGATGGTTATGCAGACAGGAGATCATTAAGAGATTCCCTACACATATCCTAATTAAAAACTCTGCAGTGCAAATAGCAAGATAAAGGGATTTCTGACAATAAGCAAGATGAAGTGCCACTCACACACTAATTAAACATGATGTTGGTTAATCAACATGGAGTGTCTTGCAACAATTTTATAATGATGATGGTGGATTGACCTTGAAGGCTCTGGGAAATGTTTTTCAGGATTCCTTTCAAATCTATCAACAACATTGTTGAAAGTAGGTGACACTCAATAAAAATGATGTTTTTTCTCTGTAGGATTTATAGCAGGATTCATCACATCTTCAGTTCCCAGCTGTGTTTGAAGGTAGAAAATTGGCTTCTTTGTTCATCCTGGGACGATGACTCCTGGTGTGGTTTATCACTTTTGCTCTTTGCTCATCCTGAAAGATGGATGATGATTTTCTGGTTACACATTAAAAATTGATTTTCAAACAGTTCCTGTATTCTCTGAAAGGGAACTGGACATCAAGATGGTCCCAATACCTGTAACACAGTACAGAGATGAAGTTTTTCCTTAATTCAAAGTGAGGTTTACAGGGGTCTTAAAGAGGTCTAAAAGAAGACAAAGTGGGAATTTGGCACGAAAACTCCCATGATTTACAAATACAAAAAGAAATAAACCATTTGAGTCCTCAGGTTAAAATCTGTATGGGGTAACTGAGGTTGCCAGTATTTATACTGCAGCTTCATCAATCAATAACTTTAACAATAGGCAATTAATCAATACCTTTAACAACCCTGGGAAAGAATGACATCTCTGGTAAATCTGAATGCTATGCTATAGATCCGTGCCTTAAATACTCATCCCTCTGTCACAGCTGAAGTGTGTGACAGAATCCTGGAAGGTGCTGAGTGCCTGCAGTTTTTACAAGGTAACTGCGCTCTCTGAAATCTACATTTTCCTGCTGGTAAATAGAAATGTGAGTTTTTTCACATGGGCAAATGAAATGCAAACATATTTTGTGGCTGTGACGACCTCTTCCTGACTTTGTCGTGCTGGGTCAGTTGGTGGCACTGGACTTCAGAAAGACCATCTCTGATGAGCAGAGTTGCTTTCTTCACTCTACCTCTATACAGAGAGTCTATATTAAGTTTATTTCACAAGTAGATTTATAGATGTTTTCCCACTAGAATCTGACTATTTCACCATCCTTAAGGAGGAAGGGCATCCACCCCCAGGCTGTTCTCAGCACCACTCGTAGCTAATTCAGAAAACAACCCACAGCATCCATTGGCAACAGCATCCCTGATTAAACCAAGTTCTTTAGCAAGATGCTCTGTACTGTGCAAATATCTTACTGAACAGTCTTGTACACAACATAAGCCCATTAAAATGATGGTCTGATTCTCTAAAGGTTTGGCTATATGGCTTCCCATAAAAAGTTTCATAAACCACCCACAATCAGCCGCCTTAATCCTCAATTCCTAAAAGCATATTGTTCACAGAGTGACACGCTGAAAAATGAGAGGAGTTCTCTGGGCACAGCACCAGAACTCGACTGCTAATTGTGGAAATAAATAACAAAGGCTCCTAGAGGCCCAGTGTTTGGGTTGTTTGGTTGGTTGTTTGTTTATCCTCCCTACCAGCAAGATTTCTCCATGGGTGGAATATGGAAGTATGAAATGAAACAAACAAACAAGCCAACCCATTCTCTCCTGCATAAGTTTGATTAAATGCAGCACGTTGTGTGTGGGGTTTGATGGTTTTTTTTTACTCTGGGAGGGTCATCAGGAAATGTAAAACTCAGACTGTTTAGAAATTCAAACTCTCTCTTCCACAGCCATTCAACAGTGGCCAGCAGCTTGTTGTTTTGTACCAAGTATGACACCCGAGGGTGACAGAGCACTGCAAATTATGCATGGTGGACAAGGAGACATTCTGCAAATCCACTTGATGTAGAGTCCTTCACCATTCATTGCCTAGACCCTGTTTCAGCTCCAGCTAGCTGGTGAATGGTTTTCCTGATTAAGCCCCTGGTTGTTCTCATACATATTTTCTGTAGGTTTGCTAAAATAAGCAAACTCTTTTATGAGTGTCAGGAATAACATAGAACCATAGACTGGTTTGGGTTGAAAGGAACCTTAAAAGTCATTGAATTCAACCTCCCTGCCATGGACTAGATCAGATTGCTCCAAGTTCCATCCATCCTGGCCTTGGACACTTTCAGGGATCCAGGGGCAGCCACAGCTTCTCTGGGCAACCTGTGCCAGGGCCTCCCCATCCTCACAGCCAAGAATTCCTTCCCAAAATAAACCTTCCCTGTGTCAATTTGAAGCCATTTTCCCTTGCTCAAAGTCCCTCTACAGCTCTCTTGGAGACCCTTTAGGCCCTGGAAGGGGTTCTAAGGTCTCCTCGGAGCCTTCTCTTCTCCCAGGTTGGACAATTCCAGTTCTCTCAGCCTCTCTCCACAGGAGACATGCTCCAGCCCTCTGACGTTCCAGCTCTCTATTTTCCAAGAGTGAGTAGCAAGATCTGCTGCAACTAATTCTTGCCGGAGCTCCTTATTTTACATAAACCTTCAGTGTTGTAACACAGGGACATTCTCAGGACAAAAATACAATCGTATCCCTGTGCCCTGCATATGAATAATACGGCTGGAAACATAGGGTTTAGCTGAAGGCATCTGTTTTACTACTATCCACAAACTGCAGTGTCAATGACCTTAGCCAAGAAGGGAAAACTTTAATTTTGAATGTCAATTTTTTGGCACTGTTAATAAAAGGCAACCTTCCCAGCAGCAACAATCAGGTAACAAGCAACATATGGCTTGGAAGAGGGAAATTAATTTCCACACTCCAAATTAAGTACTGACCACTGAAGTATTCTTTCATGTCAGTGGCATCAGTCATCAGATTTTTCTCTTTTTTTCACATCTATCTTAGTGTATAAGCAGAGGGTCTGATGTTATACAAAAGGCAGGGAGAGTTTGGTCAGGCCCAGCTGGAAGTTACTTACAACCTTGCTAGTTAAACACTTTTGAACTTCACCTCTGAGTGCATCCAAGAAAACTTTTCCTTTAAAAAGAGCAGCCCAATTCCCATGACAATCTTTGAGTTTGAGTTACCAGGCTTTACCAGGAAAGAGAAAGTAAATTAAAATAAAATTAAACCACTCAAATTTTTTGTTTAAACACATTCATAGTGGAGCCCAAACATCAGTGTAAAGCAGATCTTGGGAAATATATACCGTTTCCATCTTCGTTCCAAGTACTAGAACCTTGTTCTGCACGGAAGAGAATATCATGAATAGGCCAGGTTACATTAGTGAGTGGGTCCCATCTGTCCCCTGCTACAACTCAATTTGATTTCATTCATTCTCTTTTGTCTCTTTCACTTTGGAGCAGATTTTTGAGAATCTCACAACAGGCACCAGGGCAACTGCTTAGTATTCAAAATTGCTATTAAGAATCCACAGAGATATCTCGCAAACAATAGCACTGGCCACTTTCTCCAGGTATCGTTTCATCAGGCTCTTTAGAACCCCAAAATAGAAGGAAAAGGCATTTCATACAGTGATTTAGTGAGGTTAAAATATCTGTGCAGCTTGCAGCTGGGCAGTGTCAATGGGATTGTAAGGGCTTCTTTTAGCTTTTACTTGTTCTTTTCTTGTGACAATAGTAAGAGGGTATAGATATAGAGGGAGCTATTCTGCCTTTGTTTAAATTTTTAAATAGGCCATAGAAATGCTGTTCTGTAGAATTTGATTAAAATTGAACTGAATAAAAAGCTCCTTCCATTTTTACTCATGTAGACTAGCACTGCACACCATTTAATGGAGGCATTATTTATGTAATACTCTGCCTGTAATATGCATATTCATAAATGTTGATTGAAAATCAGATTTCCACTGACACAACTTTAAGGTTCCACCGTCAACTCCGCTTTTCGTGATGATGTCATGTAACTCCAGCTCCATTTCCCTGTACGTTACTATTGGCAAGTAACACAGAAAACTGAATCTTAGAGTGGAGAACACTAATTGCAAAAACCAGGAAAGAAATCATGCTCCAACTGAATCCTGTCAACTCAGCAAAAGGACTTAGAAGAGATTGTGAGGAACAAGGTAATTGTTTTGCTAAGGTGTTCCATGGGATACATGGGGACATAGGAGCTCTGTCACTCCCTGCCAGTGTTTGAGGATACTTTGGTTACATCTGGATTTCACCCTGCGAGGTGGGATTGTGCTTTCACAACTTGTGCTTTCACCAGCTCTCTGGCTGGACTTTGTTTCCTTATGTTCCCTTTTGGTGTTCTCCTCATCATTTTTTAACATGAATTCTCTTCTGGTGATCTGCTTGCTCTCCTGCTTAAAAATAATCAGTACAAAACTCTAAGAAACACAAAACTGAGAAAATTCCAGCTGCTACTGGATGTGAGTGCAGGGAACACAACAAGAAAAGGATCGGTATTAAAGATTTGATGATGGATGAATGAATGGCAGTTATGTTCACATGCAGTACAAGGTATCTGGAAAATGTGATTTAGTTTCCCTTAATCATACTTGTTCTTCTGATAAAAAGCTGCATACAGACCTGCAAGGATCCATGGAATTTAAAAAGAAAAGAAGGCTCAACCACCTCAAAAATTATGTGAAACCAACTGGGAGGTCATCCCCTGACTGCTCAGAAACCTGTAGGGCGGGATACATCTGACTGGATATTCTGACTCATTAGCCCCAGTCAAAAGCACATTCCAAGTTTCAACTACCCACAGATCTCCATGGTGTACACTTAATTTTAAAGCAATTAAAACAGCTGGGTGGGAAGTTGAACAGCAGTGGAGGGCATAGAAGCTGCAAGATCATTGTTTATTTTTAAAGAAACTATTCGTTCTATGAGAGGGAAGTTCTTCCTGCAACAGCCTGGGCTGTTGTGATAAAAATGAGAACATATGGGAAGCCAATATATTATGGTTTAACAGCTTTTCCATGTGGATGAGGTCCCAGCCACTACAGTCCAGGAATAATAAATACCCAATTAGCCTTGCCTTGCTCTGTGGACCACAGAGGTGGATTTTCTGCATGGAAGATGGTCCATATGGCTTGAAACCCTCTCCCCATCCATAACATCTTTGTTGTCTTGTCTCTTCTCCCAGGTAATAAGTGACAGGGCAAGAGGAAATGGCATGAAGCTGCACCAGGGGAGGTTTAATTTGGATATTATGAAAAATTTCTCTTTGGAAAGGGTTGTCCAGCCCTGGCACAGCCCTGGACAGTGGTGGACTTCCCATCTCTGGAAGGGATTTAAAAGCTGTGTGGATGTGGCTCTTGGGGACTTGTGTTAGTGGTGGCCTTGGCAGTGCTGGGGAAATGGCTGGACTTTATGGTCTTGGAGGGCTTTTCCAATCTAAATGATTCTGTGATTCTATCTGATCTACCATTTGGTTTATGTAGGGAACCTGCCAGCATGAAGTAAGGCTAGACTTGTGAAGTGTCCATCCTGCCCTTGTCACTGAGGTGAAAAGACGAAGGCAAAACCCACTCACAGTCCTTAACAGGAATGATATCTATCAGCCATTCCTCTTGAAAAGTTCAAACCCCTTTAATGCAGCTCCCTGGAGCTTGGGAAAAGTGGCTTCCAGCAGGGAATTGAGCTTCAGCTCACTTGGATGTAGCGATCCAGCCTACTGACTTCCAGGCTTGTGACCGGAGGTTCTCAAGTTGCCTCCTTTGCTAAGTTTGCAAAGCCCTTCTCAGCCATGCCTACTTGCTTGCTGGAGAAAGTAAGGCACAGGCTGAGGTGATTTTCCCAAGTCAACAGCAGAGCAGAGCAGGTTACAGCACAGCTTTTGAGGCCAAAAGCACAGTTTTGGCTTGCAAAGCATCATTTCACATCATTGTTATTTTGCCCCCTCAAATTTCCCTACAGTCTATTAATAGCTTTACAGGTGAACCTGCCCTGAGCTTTATTTCCTTCTTCCAGATTTAATCTTTTTTTATTAAGACCGTTTAACACTGATCTATGGATCAACCCTGCTGACACAAAAAGTGTCAACGCATCAAGTCGAAGTGCTGGAGCCACCATTTTCCGGTGGCTTTTTGAAATGATAAGCGACACTTATGATTTGCCACCCAATCCACTTGTGCAATAAGCAAAAAGCCAGGTAAACTGCTTTTTACCTGCACAAAGCAGTAATTTGTGTGGCTGAGTCAGACCCACTCGGGCTGCACAGGGAATGAAGATCAAAGGGGAAATTCACCTGCCTGTCTTGTTTGCTATTGATCTGAATCGTTGCCACTTTATCAGTAGCACTTTGCCATCACCCCTCAGAGATCAGAGCCTCCTATATCTTCCCAGCTCTTTTATTTATAGAACCATTTAATAAATACATTTTCTTTCCCTAGTCTCCTTTTATTTTTGTGTGTGTGTTCTGTTTTGTTTGACCAGCAGAAACAAAGGGTTGCCCTCGGTGTCAAGGAAAAAGAAGGGTATATGGCCCCAATTCAGCAAAGCATGTAAATACGTGCTTGGTTTTGAGCAGGGCAACAAACACATGCCCTTCCTCTTAGAGGCATGTAAATATGTGTGGGGTTTTGAAATGCAGCTGCATGACAGAGAAGCAAATGCCACCAGGGGCAGGAATTGGTCAGCCGAATATTCATTTTCCATCTTTGCTTCCTCTCTCTTCCTCTAGTTCATTACTGCTAATTACTGGGGTGATTGGGGCAGAGCAAACCACCTCCTGATGAAAGCAAAGGAACTATGAACCCTACTGCCTTTTTTGCATTACCCTTTGAATGGTAAAAGGGACAAGGAAGACTGTAAAAACAGAGAGGAGAAAATGAAATCCCAAACCATGCAGCTAAGAAATGAATAAATGACTCTCCTCCTCATGCTGCCACTGTTACACAACCTGCCTGCATTGGATTGAGACCTACGTGATCCTCTTCTAATTGAAATCACTTTACCTTGACCTCCAACAGTAAACTGAAAGCTTGTTGCTCTTGCTGCCAGCAAAGCATCAGCAGTAGGTTGTAGGAAATCCCAGCTGGGGACATGAGCTGCATTCACATGGCATTAATCTCGCACTAAGTGGCACTAAGTCAGGAGGTACCAGCGAGTCTGTAAAACAGCCATGGTGTCCCGTCGGATGCTGCTGGAGGTGTGTCCACCCAGGCTGATGCCTGACCAGCTGCTGTCTTGTCTTTTCTGCTTGAAGTTGCAGACGTACAGCAAATAAGGCTGGAAGGAACCCTAGAAAGTCATTTAATGTATGACCTTGACCTTGGGGAGATTAGCTAGACTTAAGCCCTGCCTGTGAGATACGTTTTAACCAGCGCTGGAGGTGCATTAGTTTTCTGGGCAACCTGCCCCACGCAGGGCTTTGACAGTCGTCTCAGGGGAGACGCCTTAATTCCTCTAAGGGTCTGGGAACGGCACAGGCACCCGGTGATTTCAGCTGGATTTGCATGTGTGGTTCTGAATGAAGCTCACAGAGTTTTCTGAAGGTTTTTTTTTTTTTTTTTTTTTTTTTTTTTTGTATTGTGACACTACTGATGGGTAAATGATGATGTATAGTAGAGTATCTTAGCAGGTGCTGCCCGTAATTCACTCCCTGTATGCAAAACAGGTTATTTTATTTTTAGCATGGCCAGCTCAGGTTCCCTGTCTCATTAGGGAACATTCTTTTTCTAAAAGCACTCTAAAAAAATGGTTTTGGTTCCTCCTTGTTAAGTCTTTGACTACAGTAGCACGTGAGAGCTCCTGGCACTACCTTGCATGGGACAAGAGCTGAGAGAACCTGGAAATTGGGTCCCTGAGCCCACATGAGCTGATTGAAAGCAGAGATGGGGGTATCCTTCATGTTCCCCTTAGCTTCTCTTCCCTCTTCCCCTTCCCCTTCCCCTTCCCTTTCCCTTTCCGTTTCCCTTTTCCCTTTCACTTCCCCTTGAAAACACTGCAAACATCTACATCAGATATGAATGAAATACTTTGGTGTTTTTTAGTACTTGGGTTTGTATTTTTCTAGCTGAGCCATACACCTGATTTGACAGGGATATAAAGATGGATTTGTTCCAACTGAGAAGCCACGGGAGGAAGGGTGATTTACCATGTCCTGATGAAGTTCAGTCCTTCTTTACTAAATGGAATTATCTTCAAGCACTTGTTTTTATGAGGAAAGAATAACTTAATATAAATATAGGTGAGTATTTAATGAAACTGCAACCCAGCCCTTCATACACATGTGATTTACTTGAAGACAACTGGGTGGTATTTACTGGCTTTGTGGAGAACAAGTGCATTTCAGAGAAGCAAGGTCAGCTCTACAAAATGAAAGCACAACAAGCAAACATAATGAAAGCTCCACAGCATTTTACTTACAGCTGAAGATACTGATGCTGCAATTTAGGGGCTTTGCGGCTAATTTCTGGAAAAAAAAAGAGAAAAAATAGCCCTTTCTTCACTGAGTAGATGCCTAGAGTATCTGCTGCAGCATATTGGATCAAATGGTCTAATTCAAAGTTAGAAATTAAAATAGTCCACAGTCAGAGGAGCGTGAACATTACTGGGGTATCATTCCAGTCTTCACCTCCATGGGAAGTCCTGCCCTGTCCTGTTTTGATAGGATGAGAGGTGATGGTTTTAAACTGAGGGAGAGTTGATTTAGGTAAAGTACAGGAGAGAAGTTTTATAAATGAGGGTGGTGAAGCACTGGCACAGGTTTCCCAGAGAGGTGGTGGCTGTCCCTACCCTGGAAACATTCAAGGTCAGGTTGGATGGGGTTCTGAGGCACCCGACTGAGTTGAAAGCATCCCTGCTCATTGCAGGGGAGATGAAACAAGATGATCTTTAAAGGTCCCTTCCAACACAAGCTGTTCTATGATTTCATGATTCCATCATTGCTCTGCAAAAGAGAGAAAAGTTTCAAGACACCTTGTCGGTCTTCAAGGCTTGTACTCCAGGTGAAGTAGGAGAAAATGTGGAGAAAACAGATTATGAGATGGATGAGCTGGGACTGAAGTTTCTCAGAAGATTAAGTTAAGAGCTGGAGCCCATGGAATTCAGTGGAGAGACTCCCAGTGGGTTTCCGTGATGCCCTAGAGCAGACATAGGCTTATCAGAACCAACAAGGCTTTGCAGTTTCCTCTGTCCTAATTACTTTATAGAGTATTACCATTCTAATACATGAGCATCAGATCTGCTTTTTTTTTTTAATCTAAACTTGTGAAAACAGTGCAGCATTAGGAGTGTGGTAATAAACGAAAAACGTTAACATGCAATTCCCTTATGCTTTTGAAAAATTACTTCATAAATGCAAAGTAAAATATTTTCCTTTTTATTACCTGACAATTACATATTAAGAATTTCTTTTTATGTTTAAAAACATATGCAATACGGGCAGGCAGGCTCCAAAATGTAATTGCCTTCTTTCTATAAGAATCAGATGTCATTTTCTCCAAACTAAACTCTGAAAAGAGATAGGAGAAGCAAATTGTTGTATGCATTAAATTTTGAAACATCTGATAGCATTCCTCAATTAAACTATTTAAATGAAAAAAGATTGCTTTACAGCTCTATCATATCCACTGAATAAAACCTCTGTTGAGGCAAATTGGCAGTGGCAGGTACCAAATACATTGGCCTTAATGAGACTGGACAACCTAATAGAGGTCATTGGTAATTGTTATTATATACAATATTGCACTGTCAAAAAAAACCCCTTAAGCTACACACATTGCTCAAGACATCTGAGTTTCATTGCTGCAAAGGAAGGCTTTTATCTTCCTATGTAAAGCAATATTATTGTTGTTTTTCATCATGAATTACAGGCTGCTCTTTGAAGGTGTTATAGCAAAGGGAAGCAGCACTGGTCACCACTGTCATCTTGTGAAATACTTTATGGAGGTGCTAGGAAGCCCATCTGGAACACTTTTCCATCATTTTCAGTGGGAAATGGGTGGAGGTTATAGTTATATGTCCTTGCTCAAACCCTGTGGGTCTGCTGGAAGGAGTCCTGTTAACTGAGCTGTCCTGGGATCAAGCTCAGGTAGGTTTTTTTGATGCTCAGCTGCTGCAGAAGCTGGAAGACCAGAATTTGTCTGTATGACGATGTGGGTTTTCTGCAACTTGATAAAATTTACAGCTCCTAAGATGTAATTTGTTGGGAGGAAGAATTAGGTCTTGTTGATTCCTTGGTCTGCTGTGCCAGGAATAAAATAAAAATAGGGGGACCTAATCTGTATTGCAGTTTTTCTATTCCCAATATCCTCGAGGTTCCTGCAAGTATTTCCATCTTTTCAATGGCTATTGGGCCAAACTAAATAATCCACAGCACTGTGGATCCTCTTCTTTTGAATTTATAAAAAAAATTATCATGATTTGCCTAAATGATTTTGGAAGCTCTGGCTTCCCCATCCCTGGAAGTGTCCAAGGACAGGTTGGACAGGGCTTGGAGTGGAAGGTGTCCCTGCCCACAGCAGATCCCCTGGACCAGATTATTTTTAAAGTCCCTTCCAAATCAAACCATTCTATAATTCTATGATTCTATGACCATTTATAACAATCCCTGCATCAGTGATTCACCAAGGAATGTTTGGGGGATTTCAGCCCTCTGGGGTGTGGTCTCACACATCTCTTCTAGCACACCAATAGCCCTGTAATCACTTGGAATTGTGTTACCCCAGCACTTCCTGATGAGGTCCTGGTCTCTCGCTTCACACAGCTGATGGGGGACAGCTGACGGCTTCATAAGTTGCTCTGTGTGACTGGCCAGAGTCTCCTGACAGATGTTAGGGGAACAGGTAGATGAGTGTCCTTTCTG
Organism: Acropternis orthonyx; assembly: GCA_035583155.1. NCBI lineage: Eukaryota > Metazoa > Chordata > Aves > Passeriformes > Rhinocryptidae > Acropternis > Acropternis orthonyx. The sequence continues at coordinate 70,451,164 of JAWWEU010000091.1, forward strand.
GGGTCTGTAACACCAAAATGACAATACGGTTCACCATCAAACTGTTTTCTCCCTCTATATCTGGTGCTCCTTGAAAAAAAAAAAAAAAACTAACCCAAAACAAATCAACAAACAATCCTCTTGATTACTGGGAATGTCTTTCAGCAAAGTCTTGATATGATCCTCACTGTATTCTCCTTTAACTGCTGTACCAAAATAGCGAGTCTCTGCTGAGGATTTCTCAAAGTACAGAATGTGTGTCCATTTAACCTAATAAAATATTAAATAACATTAAAGCTATGATATTTAGTTCTCCATTTTCAAATTACGTAGCCTTGTGCACCAGAACAAAGCAAGCAGGAGACTCTGTCCTTCCTGATTCAGGAGTGTTTTGAGCTCAGCTCTGCACACAAAATGTAGAGATGCTCCACTTGTGGAATCAACTCATGCTTCCATAACCTGGTGCCGTTGGTCAGTGATGGAATATCTGGGCCCAAATCCTTGCCCACCTCAGTCCTACATGACTGCACTGGGCTCTTGCAATCCTCTGCACACCCACATGGCCAGATAGACCCTAAGGAGGTACAAAAAAGGGTTGAAATTACATCATGGTTGTCAGTCTTCTGAGGCTGTAATTTTCCTTAGATAAATTTTTACTGTGTGCTTTAGTCTTATTTTAGAGACTTGAGCTCCTTAGCTGAATGTTGTAAACCATTAAGGTCAGCACTACAATATTTTAATGTTGCTATTTAACAGAAGCAAGATTTTTATGGCAGTGAAAACTGCTGCGGGGAAAAGAAAATGCTATGCAGACACCTAGCAGACTACTGGGAGTGAAAATCAAACAAAACTTTGGGTAAGAGAAATGTCTTTATGCAATTAATGTGTTAGTGCATACTGTCAGAGTGATTGAAATAAATCACTTTTTTCCTTTCAATGTGGGGGATTTCCAGGGAAGGACAGTACAAAGGTTCTTTATGTAGCTGAAAGAAACAGCATTATCTTACTTTTTTTTTTCCATACCATGCATGCAGCTGATGCACAAAAAGATGTAATTACAATCTGACATGGAAGTGATTGTCTGAGCCTGAAAATCAGTAATGTTAACCTTCTCAAAATAAATTTCAATTTGATCCTGTGAATTTTACATTGAAATGAGTTTTTTCTTTAAAACCCTGGAGGAAACAGCCCTGTATGTGCGCATTAACAAATAGCTTTACAAATCTAGGCTAAAGTGAATATTCAATTTCAGGAGGTCAAATTGAGATTCAGTCTCAACATCAGGACAAACTAAAGCCACATGAGCTAAAGTGAACTCTTTTGCAAACCTGTCAGAGATTTTATCTGATACTAAGGTGGTCATTCACCCCTAAGCTTCCCCTTTACAGTCTCAGAGACATTTATATCCAAAGCCATATCCATTTGCAGTTGGTTAGATACCAAACATCTCTCCAGTGAATGTTCTGAAGTAGGTGGCTTTGCCTTCAAGATTAGGGGAACTTTCAGTATGATTTAAGCTGTCTCTTGCCTTGTAAATGACTCCTCCATCCCTGTAGTTAAATCCCTGCAGCCAAAGAAAGAGGATTTCTAGGAGATACCAAACTGGGCAGGGGAAATACAAGTCATACCTCCCAGACCTTAAAAAAATCCCAACCCCACATGCTCCCCATCAAGTCCCAGATATGACTTAACTCTTAACTCTGCTGGAGATCTGAGGTCTACACACTCCTCTCCAAACCAGCTTCGGTGCTCTTCTGTGCACTGCACATGATAGGGCAGGCAGTCCTTGGCTTACAGGGAGGTTTTCTACTTTTAGGGACTTCTGCTGCATTCAAGTAGCTTAGACAAGGGCAGTCTTGCTTTCTTTATTAATTTCCATGTAACCTGAGAGATTAAACCCCTTAAATACTTGCTCTCCTCAGATATCCAAGTGAGCTGAACATGATGCTGGCACAGGCTGTTTGAGGCAGTGGTGGAGTTCTCCTCCCTGGAGGGGTCTAAAAGCTGGTAGATGTGGCACCTGGGGACACAGTGTAGTGGTGGGCTTGGCAGTGCTGGTGGAATGGTTGGACTCAAAGGTCTTTTCCAACCTAAATGATACTATGATTCTATGAAAGCCAATTCTCACTTTTAAAATCTTTAAATCTTGTTTTGGCACCAATGTTCCCGGTTTCTGGGGTTTCTTGCTCAGCATTTGATAATCTTGCTAGAAAGCGCAGCTGAGGAGACTGCAAATTCTTCTTTCTTCTGAGGAGGAGACCAAAAAATCCTTCAACTTCTACCCAGCAGGGCCACAAGGAGGAAACTTTAATAAAAACGCTCCATTTTCCTAGAAGAAAAAAATAGTTAGGAATTTCCACTCCTTTACTTTGCTTTTCTGGGGTGACCAAGAACAAATCCTATTCTGCAGCAGGGTCATTAGCTGTATAGTGGTGGGTCATAGACCAACACCACATTAATACCATGACTATGAGCGCACCCGATACCAGACCACAGTAACCACATGCTGCTACCAGTATCCACACCATGGCTGTGAGCTCTGGCTTGTGCTGACTGGCTGTGCACATAGCCTGACCCTGAACCTTCTCTTCTTGTGGCGTCTGACAGATACATTCAAAGAACAAAGAAATGCCTTCCCTTTCAACCCAGTAATTAATATTTTTTTTCCCTGCATAAAGAGACCAAGACCTGAAAAATTCTGAATTTTTAATGAACTACCAGATTATAATCTCTAACAGAAATGCCATAAAACCAGAAGTAAGTATTAGTAGTCCAGTGCGGAGTGATGACATACACCTCTTATGTTCTACTGGAGAAGATCTGGTCTTATGGAAAAAGGCTGAAGCTACAAATCTATGTGACAACATGGCCTAATAAGGACTATGCTATGTGCACTTAAGGGAGTATTGAAGGAGGCTGGGATTTTACACTTGAAGGGAAAGGGTTAGAATCACAGAATATCATGAGTTGGAAGGGATTTACAAGGATCAAAAAGGGTTAACCAGGTCATTTTCTTTTAGGTGGATTTCTAGAGCACTAAATTTAAATATTCATGAACGAAAATTTTGGCTGACATAATATGGTGGAAGTTACAAAATAAATTGATTTTTGGGAGAGATTACATTATTAAACTTAAATTTAATTTTTTTTAAATTGTTGAAAAAATTATACATAGCAAATAATTTCCCCAAGTTAAACGGGGCCATAGTGACTTGGTAACTTTTCACACACCCTTTGCCCTGTGCAGGGCAGTGGAAGTTCATGCCCACAGACCTCACCACGTATGGCCTCAGGCCATCAACAGCTTTGTTTTAGAGGACATGAAATGCAGAGACCCTGAATGTGTTGTAGAATTGATGGGTCCCTGTGTCAACTCACATATGTCTCTTCCCCAGAAGACAAGGGCGTTATTGAGGGCTAATGACAGAAACCCCCGCAATGGCCCAGCCTATAGTTTTGCAACCCTCTTTGGCAAACAACCAGCAGGTCAGGACTTAGAGACCTTTCCAAGGGCATAGGGGCAGCTCCTTTGGAGCTTCTCCCAGACGTGACATCCAGCGGGGTCACCTCCTGTCTCTTCCCGAGGGGATGAAGCACAGGACATTGGCCACTCGTGGTCTCTGGGTGTGGAGGAAACAAGGTCAGCAGGAGCATGGTTGTGTTTGACTGCACGGCCAGCAGTCACCTGCTCAGGGGACGATGTGCAGGGTGGGGCTCAGCAGCCTGACACAAGGCTGAAGCTGGAGCTGCTGTTCATGACCCTCAGGGCATGATGCTTCAAAGTGCTTTACCTACAGGAGCGACCAAAGCCCCAAGAATGGACAGCGCTACACTCCAGCAACCCAGACTACAAGTTGGGTTCTCAAACTGACCTTAAATGAATTCACCAAATCAGCACCTCTGACGTCAGAGTGGAAGTGGTTCCTGCAAATCTCAGTCTGTTTTATAGGGAAGCACTATTGATTTTTTCTTTTTTTTTTTTTTTATCGTCTTACTTTGTTCCTTCCAGCTCTCCCCTCCCAACTCCCACCTTCAGCAGGATTGAATGCTGTGATTTAAGAGAGGCTGTTTAGTGCAAGAGACCCTCTTGGTGGCGAATTAGAGGATGGCTTGCCCCGTACATCCCAGCAGTCAGACTGCAGAGACGTGCGTATCCATCACCCACACACATGGCGTTTACAATACAATTATATCCTTTGAGCTGGTAGCTGGGGCTGCTGACAGCCTCCAATGCCACCCTGATGCCAATTAATAAGTGGATCTGCCCCCTAAGAAGCCAAATCCATCAGTGCCACCGTGCTTGGAGCGTGCCACCGAGGGAGCAGTGTGAGCAGTGCCTTAACTCTGCTGTGTTTTGGAGTGCTGTGACTAGGTGAAATCACTGGGGTTTGAAGGGCAATAGCGAACTTTGTGCTTGCTTGCAGAGAGTATCACACATTTTTCTTTTTGTCCCTGAAACAGGACGGGGCTGTTCCTGAAGAAATAATTTGCAGTTTCTCCTAAAGCCTCCTCTAGCTACAGGAAAGTCACTTCTGACTGGGAAGAAGCATCTGCTCCTCTAACATCTTTCTTGTCCTACAGCAAAAGACAATGACTTTTGAGCAGAAACATAAGGTTACCTTTTGTGCTCCCCCTCAGTCTAGTAGTTTAAGATCAGTTTTGAAGGCTCACAGTGACATTTTCTCTCCACTCCATACCTTTCTCCAACACAACTCCACTCTCCACTGGAGTAGCCTGGCACCTGCAGGAGGTCAGATAATTTCTGGCACCTGTCACTCTGGGGAAAAAGCCCTTTGCGTCTGTGACTTCAGATAACAGTGTTGTAATGTCACAGTGCTCTGGCTCTGCATGTGTGGTGTTTGACCCAAGCAATGCTGAGTTTCTGAGAGTCCAGGTGAAACCAAGCAGCAGAAACACACAGAGGTCTGCAAGTGTGGTAGCTGAAGATACATGTCATAGGCAGAGGACTTTTAAAAAAAATGTGCATCGGTATAGAATTGCAGATCCATTTCCCAAAAGAAATGTAGTCTGTCAAACCCTTTTTTAGAGGAAATTCCAATACACTCCTTTGAGATCAAATGAAAAAAATGTTAAGCAATTCCCACCTTTATCACTCCTGGAACCGACTGCCTTTTAAAAGTCTTCTTCTTGCTGAAGCTGCCAGAGGAACAAAGTTTCATCTTCTAGGACTAAAAAAATGAACCTTCACTGCTTGGAAATAAGTCAAATCTATAGCTGGAATAGACACATTTGACAAAAAATAATTTACTGAAAGGTCCAAAATTATTCATGATGTCAGGAAAAACGGCACCAAATATATAGATAAAAGAATAAAGCCAGCCCAAACAATCTATTTGGAAAAGCTATTTCATTTTTCTATTTAAAACCACATTTTTAGCCTCTCTCTTAAGAAAACCCTGAAGATTTAATAAACATTAAATAACTTCTGAAATAAACAGCTCATTTTGGGTTGGATAAAATATTCTCTCTTGACTTGACCTATGACAATTATTTTCCTCCATTTAATCAAAACAATTAGAAAAAAATTTTTGTGGGTTTGACCCTAACAGAAGTTTCACTGATATTTGTAATATCCAACAACCTTAACCCATTATTTGCTTAAATTTTGCCAAGCAACCAGGGAAGACACATGTAAGATGGACATATAAGTCGGTCATGGTGTCTATTAAGTTTTAACAAGTTGAAGGCTGGGGTTGAAATCTTACCTCCTGGGAAGCTCATGGGAAATTTGCCACGACATTGGAGGAGCCAGAATATCATCACAGCCTTTAATCTTCCTCTTTGAGGTACAAAGGGCTGTTTGTTTCATTCAAAGCAGTTAGTCTCCCCCAGAGACTCCCTAGTGAGATGGACCCTCCACTGAGTTGCAGGAAGACCCTTAGCAAGGCCCATCCACCTTTTATTTGTGTAGCTTAGAGAGGGCTCAACTCTGGAGACCTCTGTTCAAACTGGACTGTGAGCCAAAGCTAATGCAACCTGCAGATGTTTCATGTGATTCAAGTATCTGAGAAGCAGCACTGGTGTTATCACATACACAGCTCAGGTTTCAGCATAGAATCACAGGATGGTTTGAGTTGGAAGGGACCTTAATGATTATCTTGTTCAACTCACCTTCCACGGGCAGGGGCACCTTCTACTATCCAAGGTTGCTCCAAGCCCCATCCAACTGGCCTTGTACACTTCCAGGGATGGGGCAGCCACAGCTTCTCTGCCCAACCTGTGCCAGGGCCTGCCCACCCTCCCAGTGAAAAATTGTTAAAAAGAGGATGTGTTTTATAAATCAACACACATTAACACCTTATTTTTGTTCTTGTGTAACCAATATTACCATAGACACCATTTAAACCTAAATGTATTTGGTCCAAAATGGAACATCTTCCTCTGCAAAATAAGTGGTGTCATTAATTTCTCCATTAGCAAAAACATTGCCCTCCCTGACAACCTCAGGGGACATGTTGAGGGTGGGGTTCAGCTTGCCCACCCAATCCATCCAGCATTTCAGTTCCAAGCACATTGGCGAGAAGCAAAATTCTTGGTTCTCTCTCTGTACCAGGGAGGTAGGAGATGACAAAACTCTCTGGGGGGAAAAACTGGTTGTGACTCATTCAGTCACAACCTCCACCTTTGGACGTTAGGTATGTCCACCTGGCCACCTGCAAAGGATTGCAGAGATACGGCAATCCAGAGGAGGAAATACCTTCTCAGACACCAAAATTGGTGTGGCTTTGGCAGCAGTGGGCTTTGTCAAGGCTGGTCTGATTTCCCATACTTATGTATCAGGATTCATTCCTGCAGACTGCTCATAAATACTTTTAGGTGGACTAGCCAAAGGTCATTCCCTTTTCCCACCATCACTCTTACTCTTCAGATATCCCTGTTTGAGCCCTGGGCTTGGCTGCAGCTCTGGAGTGTTGCAGATAAAACACAGTATTTCCCTAAATTAACTGCAAAGGCATGAGGAATGAGGGAAGAATTGAGCCCAACATCTGATCACCTTCACATAACCAACCTTCCTGAGAGCTCCATCCGTGGAGGGCTCGGCCACCAGCAAGCCCCTAAGAGTTACAGGGTTTCAGGCACTGGTGGGTGCCAGGGAACATCTGGATGGGGCAGGAGACCAAGCCAGGAGCTTCCCAGACCAGCCCTTCTGCTCTAGTTCTGCAGGTTTTGCCAGTTATCTCACCAGGGAAAAACATAGATCTTTGTGTTGGCCAACATTTCTGGCAGTAGTTATAAATTGTCTTCTGAAATAGCCGAAGAGGTGTAAGGTCTCAGACATCAGCCAGCTGATGCTATTCCTTCAACTCAGATCCAGGACCTGCCCTTGGGAGCTCTCCCGGGCTGCTCCAGCACCACAGGAAGTGGGTTTGCTCCAACTCCCACCTCAAGTGTCAGCTTTTCCAGTGCCAAAATCAGTTTCAAATTCTTCACCGTGCCTCAGAGATCAAGCAGCACTTAATAATTAATTCTCTGAATGCTTTCAAATCATCTGACAAAAGTGCCAGCACAAAATCAAACCGTTATGGTCAATGTCTCTGCTCGGATTTTGAAGGATGAGTCCTGCCTGATTGAAGGTTTTCCAGAGCAGATTAAACTTGACACCTTTTTTTTTTGTATGAACCAGTCTTGTCTGTGCAGAGCAAAGCCTAAAATTCGTTATTTACTTTGCATGATGTTGACATCACAACAGAGTACACTCTGTCTCAATTGATGAAGCACAGAAGAATCTCCTGTTTTGCATGATGAAGAAAAAGCTCTGTAACCATCTGCATTTCCCCTGGTTCATGAGGTTGCTACTCCAGGGACAGCCACACTCACCCTTTAATAGTGTGCGGGATGTTCTGAATTTATTTATTTTTACTTTGTACCAAAGAAATAAATGCTGTTCCTCCAGTTTGTCTCTGTCTCCATCCTGTGAGATAAAGTTATCAGGAATAATCAGATCATAGAGTGGGGGCTGGAGAGGAAATTGTACATTAATACTAATGTATCTGGCATTGCAGGAGACACGAAGCCTGCTGTTCCCTCATTGGCCTGGGAATGTTTAACAAGCTCACTACATACCTTTGCTTTGCTTTGCAAAAGAAGAAAACCCTGCACAGCTCCCCAAGCATCTGACAAGAATGCACAGACATAATAATTTCTTTGACCTCAGCCACATGAGTTTCTGAAAAGAACAAAACAGCATCATTTCATGGCATTTACAGTTTAAACCTTTCCTATTCAAGTTTCTAACAAAAAAAGCCAACAGCCCATTCTGGTCATGATTAAAATTCATAGGCTTGCTGCAGAGAACAGATGCAGAAGCAATTTTAGGCCAGTCATATCCCAGCTCTGCAAAATTAATTTGACAGGTTTGCATTAAAGCACTGATCAATATCCACTTTAGAGCAGCAGAGGCTAACTGAGAAAAAATAAGTGACCGGAGTGCTACCAGACGAGAAAAAATGAATCTTTGAGACTTTTTTCCCTCTAAGCTTGCACCTACATCAGAAGTCCTGACCTCAATCCATTGATCGGTTGCAGTTAACATGACAAAAGGCCTGGCGGATATACCAGAGCTATACCTACCAGGGAACAATCAACCCTGATACACTAAATGTTTGACAGAGTGACTAGACTGCTGAATTAGTATTTGCTTTCTGAGGTCTGGCAGGCAACCTTTCCGTCCTGCAGTTTCCTAGATGCTTACAAAAGGGATTATATATAGACATGGTTTATAGAACTTCTCTTAAACTTTCTTAAAGAAGCGCCTCTTAGTATTTTAAGCTGAGACCAAGATAATAAAACTCCGCAGCCTTGTGCCATTCCGGTTATGTCCCCAACAGGGGAAAGGTGTATTTCTATTTTCAACTTAATAAGGACAAACTGTTTCATTAAAGTGCTCCAGTGTGTCTTCATCTGTGGGAGAGTGAGGAAACAACAAGAGGCACCAAACCTACCCCAAGCTTTGCTTAGGAGTGGGAATGACACAATCCATACTGGGGCTTGATTGCAGACGAAGTGGCTGCAAATCTCTGCTGCTCTGGGTTGCGGGGTGGGGGGGTGGGCGGGGGGGTTGAGTCCAGGGAAGGAGAGCATTTGCATAATCCCATACACACCGTGGCTATGTCAGCATGTCACCTCAGTAGCTACAGAGATCTTGGCTTGCGTTGCCCGTGGAAGGAAGGTGTGGCACTAAGGGCATGCCCGTCCATTTTGTGAGATGGACTTTTTTATCTCATAAGTGATCTTGCAGCCATAAGGAGTGGTTGTCACTCGCCAGGCATGGTTCTATCTAACTGCAAATCTCCTTTGCTCCAGTGGGACACGAGGTACTCCTGGGTGACATGGGGTGACATTGCACCCACTGCAGTGCTCGCCGAGCAGGTTGTGCTGATTTGCCCAGGGAAGAGGAGGAGGGGGTTTGAGGGTTTAAAAAGAAGAGTTGGTGCAACCTCCCAACTGTTACTCCTGCTCTGAATTTGTGCAACATCTGTGGGTGTTGCATACAAGGAAGAGGTGCTGGCCTAAGTTGAGGTGAGGTCTCCCCAGGGCCACCTCCTTCTTCTTCTTCTTCTTTGGTGATGGACCAAACACCTCCAACACCTGCCTTAGGGACAAGTCACTGGTCAGGAGGCAAACCTCACCCAGCAGATCAGATCCCTAAATGAAAAGCTCTGCATGGATTTCTTTGCATCCCATGATGTGCAAGCTTATAACAACCCACGGGTTCTTCTTTCCTTCCCCAGAGGAAGACCAGTTGTAAGGATATTTGGGTTATTACAGTAGCAAGAAGATAGATCACCTTTTTTATTTCTGTTTCTCATCATTTTAGAATTCTTTTTTAGGGCCTTTAACCTAAACAACACAATTTCCTGTTATAAACCAGTTACAAACAGTTTGACATTAATTACCGTTACTCATGTACTAATTACCTGACATCAGTCCACAGCAATCTGTGAGTCTTTTGGACGATGTTTTACGAGGAAAAATATGAGGTAAAGGATGTTTATTGACCAGCTGTGAAAGTTCGTGCCCAGTACCAGGCACTACAGCAGGACACCTGCTCACTTCAGTTGATGTTTAATATGCTCCAGTCCCAAAAAGGGTCAACATCTCATTAAAATCTGCAGTTTACTCCTACAAAGCACAGTCAAAGAACAGAACAGCCTGTCTCATGGTTGAAACACCTGCTTTAGCCTCAAGAAATAGAAGTTTATTTGGCAGCATTGACTTCCAGACCTCACTCAAGCCACCAAGGACCAGATTTCTTAAATCTGAGGTGCCTAATTACCTTTGAGTTCAGTGGAAAACTAAGCAAGTGTCTTAAATACCATTTAAAATCTGTCCTCAAGCTACTTGGTTTCTTTTCTGTCATATGACAGTCATTCCTTTCCCTCTATTCCCAAGGAGTAACACGAATAAATGCACCAGTCAGCCCCCCACTCTGGTGATGGAGAGCTTGAACAGCCCACAGAGGCACAGATAAACCCCACTACATGATGAAAATGTTAAGTATCATTGGCCATGTCTCTACTAAATGTTTGTATGCAAAAACAGACACTGCAGACATGTGGACACCAAGTGATGCATCAGTTTGACTTCTCCCAAGCCACTGTGGGTTCTACGGGACAAGAAGCTCCACATGCCCTGGCCGTGTGCTATGACCCCCAGAAACCCTCCATGTGCTGGGCTGATCCCACAGTGTGGGCAGCAGGGGAGGGAGGAATTCTGCCCCTCTGTCCCCTCAGGTGAGCCTCCACCTGCAGATCTGCTCCAGCCCCGGTGAACAACAGCACAAGGACATGGAGCTGCTGGAGCAAGTCCAGAGTCAGCCACAAAGATGCTCCGGGGCTGGAGCCCCTCTGCTCTAGAGCCAGGCTGGGAGAGCTGGGGGGACTCACCTGGAGAAGGGAAGGCTC
>JAWWEU010000091.1:70471991-70484011 GCA_035583155.1 Acropternis orthonyx
AAAAGAAAAGAAAAGAAAAGAAAAGAAAAGAAAAGAAAAGAAAAGAAAAGAAAAGAAAAGAAAAGAAAAGAAAAGATCAATGCAATCACTGTTATTTGCCATTGACTGTTTAATGTAATTTTAGTTTTACAGGCATCCAGTCAGATTTCAGTTACAGTATCATATTTTGGGGGCCAATTATGTACAGAGGGAACAGGCACTCTGAACAATTCATAACTGACTGACTTGAGGAAAAACTGTTTTCAGGCATTTTCAGGTGAAAATTTATCAAGGAAACAGACTCTTATGAATCAGCATTAAGTAATGAACAGCAGAAAGGGGCAAATATATCAGACCTGTTGTGAGTGAAAAGTAATTGCCAAGACCAGCCAAAAACCCGTGGCTTTTAGGTAGGTTTTTGATCCAGACCTTGGAGAGAATAAGGGAAGTGTTTCTTTTGCTGTATCCATCCCTGGATCAGGCTCTTTTTACTGCAAAGTTTTGTTCTCCAGCACAACTTGGCATGCAGTGTATGTTCTCCATAAAGAGCTTAAAAGTGAAGGTAATTCAGCTGGTTTTCTTTCCTGCCTGGTGGGAGCTTTGCTCAGCGCTCAGAAATGTATGCAAGCGTGTGACTAATGTACAGCAAAAAGACTCAGGATGGAGCCACTTTATTCATTGTTTGTTATTGTTCTTTGTTGCTCAGTGTTTTGTAAATCCCCCCGGTTATGGAGACATTTTTATTAGAGAATACATTTTTTGAAAATGGGGTTCCGCAAAAATGAAATTTCAGAGGTGTGTGTCTCAGCATTGATTTTTCTATTTGTAATAACACACTATAGCATATCTTGTTTTATATCAAGAGGATAAAATGTCCCTAACACAGTGATCGCCATTCTGTGGTAATGGATAAAGCCTGTTTATGAGATGTCATTTATTCCACAATAGACAGTAAATAAAAGCCATTTCAAGCTTCGGTTAAATCAAAGCTTGTTCGGGATTTCAGCAGATTTGCAAATTACCTTTGGGACCATTTTCAGATTCAGTTGTTTTCCCACATGCTATTGACTACCCATGTTTTACTATAAATACTACTTCTTGCTTGCTCTCTCTCTCTCTGTCTCACACCAAACCCTGGGATTGTAGAGTGATTTGTAAAGACAAGCAGATAAAGTAAATACACAGTACTGTATTAAAATTTCTTCCCTGTCAATGTAACAGAAATAAACCCACAAGATTTGATGGAAGACTGAAAACCAAAGAAGAGTATCCTGGACACAGCATTTTGGAAAGTCCAGAGGTCTTTGTGAGATCTTATAAAGGCACTGAAAGAGATACAAGAGAAATACAGGTTTTGTAAAAGAAAAATAAATAAAAATCTACTAAACCCTGCCTCATATCAGCTACCTTGGTTTTGGGATTTACTGCTGGTACTGGACATAGTCATAAGAGGATGCTGGGATCTCATGTGCCTTCCTTGCTCTGCATTGTAGATGGAAGAGTTGATGTCAACATACAAAGGATAAAGGGTTCCAGGCCTCTGGACTCAAAAACAACCCCACTGGCCTGAAGTCACCACACAAAATATAGAGTTTGCTCAGAATATCACTCTTATGGCAATACTTACAAATACTGAGACAGGGTCAGCAGGTGTTTGAATTTTGGGGGTGTTCTGCTTTCTTAAGAAAAAATAATTTACATGTGAGGAAATGAAGGTTGGGGTCAACCAAAACTTTTTGGAAATTCAGAGTCAATGTAGTGCTCTCACCTGACTGGAAAAAAGGTTGAAATGGTTTGTTCCACAGTGTTTGAGATGAAAAGGCTTCATTTGTGAACTGGTAGGTTCACAGTGGATATAAATGAGCATTCAGGACAGGTTGCTTGCAGCCTGTTAGGGTATGGACCTTTTGGCTTCTAATGTCATCTCCACTTTTACTTTGCCTTTATTAGAAAGTCTCCCAAAGAAGCGAGATATTTTGGCTGAGAGTCTTTGAAATATCCCATTTTACCTAAAAACCTGTCATTGCCAAGCCACTAAATATTCTGAAGAATTCAGGAAAGGAATTATACTCTTATAAATTCATTCCTTCCTTTTAATAGTTGAGTCAAGCATCAGTTATTCCCAAAAATATCTGTATGAATTATTTGGTGCCGGAAGTTATTTCTTCTTAGTTATTCCTGCACCCTTTTTACTGTCACCTTTTAAAAGTGTGGTAGCTGTCAGTAAAGAGAAAGTAACACTGTTTTACTCAACAGTAGTTTTCAAGACACAAAAGGACAGAGCACCAGTAGTTATCATACAACCCCTATTTAAGACCCCAGCTGGAGAGTGACACTTCAACTCTGCCCACTTCCAGCCGAGATTGGGAGCCACAAGGCTCTGAGGTGCCTCTCAGGGATGCCCATCCGGGAACAACATCAAAAAATCTGAACATAATGGAATCACAAACAGAGGGACAAACCTATTTTCAGTTTTGTAGCCACCTGAGAAATAAAATCACAACAGGAAAGCAAGCCAGATCCCCTTCCAGTTCATACCCTACAGAGAAACAGTCACATAAAACCATTAAATCAAGTTATTTAACTTTGTAGAGATACATACAGACCCACCATTCTATAGAAAAATAATGTGAATGCCATGTTGTGGTTGAGGAAAGCAAGAATAAACTGTTCCCATCCTCCCTGTAGGACACTGCACTGCAGGATCAGTAACTAGAGAGTAAGTCTTAATGCCTGTAGATGGTGTGGTATCTTTAAAAGAAGCCCTGCCTTGGTGTAACACTTGTCCTCCATGTCTTAGGTGTCTCTAATCTAGAAACTACAAAAGGGAGCAACTGAATCAATCACCATTTATAAATGTTAACCTTTCTTAGGTTAACAAGGCCTTTAGGCTACTTAGACCTGTATTTCCAAATGTTTTCCCAGTTTCTGTATTTCAAGAAGCATGATGTTCAGTCCTTTAACTGGACTTAGACCACCGTTCATGGGGAACAGGCAAGGGAATTGATTTCAAAGGCCTTCCTTTGATAATGCTCTGGAAAAGCTTGAGAAATCCTTGTGATAATACATGCTTATATTATAGTCTCCAAAACGCAGCAGTAAACTGGTAGGGAACCAGGCAAATTTCCAAAGGAAAACCTTGTGTTTCTCTGGAATCTCACTAAAAATGAACTTACTCCTTCAGAAATATTTCTGCTCAGAAGAATCAGCGATTTTTTTAATTGCCACTGGGGAATTTTCAGCCCCATTTTGATGTGGGATGCCTTTGAGCAGAATCCGTCTGATAGTCCACCAACCACTGCTTTCTGAAAGGTTTCAAATTTATCAGATCTGATGTTCCCAAAATTATATCACTTGACACCCAGGTCAAGGTATCTCTGCCTCAGAGAAGTCCTGTGTTTCCAGTATGTAATTGCCAGACATTAATGGAAAAGTTCGCAGTTTCCCACAGACTTCAAGCATGTTGGAAGAAAAATGAATGCTCTATCTAGATGGTGGGCCAAGAACAGTTTTTCAACCACCAGTTTTTTAAATATTTTAAAGCTGTCAGTCTGGGAGTAAAGGGAACACCGGGTGACCTGAGTAGCCGCTCACACAGAGATGTTATTTTTGTAGAATTTTTTTTTTTTTGGTGTGCAGAAACAAAACTAAAATTTCGCTATTGGGTCTGTTGTTATTTCTAACAGAATGGTTTATCTTGTAGAATTTCACTAGGTATAGCAGATATCTACATTCTGCTTTACATGATGATTACACTATTTTTCAGCATTGTTCTGATGTAGAGAAGCACTTCAGAGGAAGGTAAAAAAATGCAGATCTGGATGTGGCACCAGAAAACTGAGTGTAGGGCTGCAATTTCTTTACAGTTTTGCCTGAAAGTACTGTTACAGTTAAAGGTGTGTCAGCACTTTCATTAGAAATCCAGTTTTGATTTATAACACTGCCTGCAAAAAATTTGCTGCTGGCTGAAATTCAGCATAAGGTCTCTGGTCATGGGAAACATTTTAAACCTTTTTGGGAGGCTTATTCGAAACAAGTTCATTGTACTGACATTAACATAGAAGTTTTCCTTAGATTTTAACAGGTAAAATTTTTTTGTTTGGTTGGTTGTTTTGTGGGGTTTTTTTGGGAAGGGGGGTGTTTACCGGAAATCCCAGGATTTACATTAAGAAGCACCACCAAAGCTAACAAATGCTTGAAGCAGATAGTCAGCAAACACAGATTCTTTGAAAGTGTTCCCAGCCCATTAATGTGTGTTTAAAGCACTTCATGAAAAGATGCTCAGCGGCTCTGCTATTCCTACTTTATGAGCTGGGCATTAACAACCCCTGGCAGTATCCATGCTGAACACTGTTGTTTAGATTAATTTAGTGCTGGTGAGTGGTGTCAGGCTGACAGTGGAGAGGACAAGAGACCATCCATCACCTGGATGGTTACGACACTCCAGCTCCCTCTTCCCACAGCCGCTGCCTGGGGGCACCACACTGAGCAACAAGAGCGTAACTCAACCCCTTGTCCACCCAGCCCCCGGCCCCTTGGCAAGAGATGCCAGCATGGACAGCAATTAAACTATTCCTGCTGCAGATGGGCACCAGAAACCCTCCATAAAAATGATTGCTGGGAAGTCCTGCGGGCCCCCAAAAGGGCAGTGACAGAGGCAGCAGGCACCTTGAAGTAGAAGTCACCATAACCTGCTGCATATTCGGCAATTGATTGTAGAATCACAGGATCATTAAGGTTGGAAAAGCCCTCTCAGATCATCGAGTCCAACCCTTAACCCAGAACAACCATCTTCACCACTAAACAATATCCCCAAACGCCATATATACACAATCCATGCAATGCCTACTGGTGAGGCTCTGGTATTAGGAATGGTCCGTGCCTGTGGAATTATTTAAGCTGCATTACTGACATTGATTCCCAACCAAAAGTCATCGATCTATCCGTATTCCAGATGTCTGCCTTCAAAAACATCCTGCATCCAGGTGACTTAACAATGCACACAGCCAAGGCTGTAGAGGACCTGTGATACTCTGGAATTAAGTCTGTTTCTTCCCTCTTCATCCAGCCATTTTCCCCCATGCCAATCCTCCAGAGCAAAGAAAGCATCATCTCACACAAGCAGGTACACACACATAGGATTGTATTCAGAAATTTAATGATAAATATTATGAAATCATAAAATCATTTTGATTGGAAAAACACTCCAAGATTACAAAGTCCAACACAGCACAGCCAAGGCCACCACTAACCCACGTTCCCAAGTTCCACATCCACACGGCTTTTAAATCCTGACAGGGACAGGGACTCCACCCCTGCCCTGGGCAGCTGTGCCAGGGCTGGACCACCATTTTGGTCAAGAAATTCTTGTTAATGTCCTGCCTAAACGTCCCCGGGTGCAACTTAAGGCAAATTCACAAGGCAAATTAAAGATGCTTGGGAACTTGGTCCCTACCCTTCAGACTGTCAGAACAGACCTTGGTCCTGTTTTGGCCAAGAAAATAGTCCTCAGACAACTTCCAGGCATGTCTTGAGCTTTAGAGTGATCCAGAGATCTCACCAGGCAAATATTTTGGATAAGGCAACTCTGCATTGGAGGATGACATCAAGAGCATGGGTACAGGCCATACCATGCCAGCAAGCTGCAGTGCCAGGATGAAACCTGGGACACCTTTAATTTATTATATGGCCATTTATTAAACACTTGAATGTACAGATTAAGAAATATGAGCATGCTGACATGTTCACCAGATTCTGACACCTACTGGCCTCACACACTGCAGAAGATGACCCTGCTCTGGGGCAAACAACTTCATGTTATTACCTAGACAGTGTGATTTTTGGGGCTGGTACTACGTGTTACAAGGAGTATATATACTGCATCTGGCACAAGGGTATGCTAATCTCAGCTGGAAACTAGAGATGCTAAAATATCACAGAAGTAAACTAGCAGAATCTCTCAAAATATCTTTTTCAATAGCTATAGAATAGTATAAATGTCCGTGAAGATGCAATGACAAGTGTACTGTCCTGCCTACCAGTGTTTCCCACGCAGGTCAAGGTGCAGAAAATGAATAAAAATTCAGAGAAGATAAAGAAGCAAATTTGAGACCACCACCCTCAGGGAGCCTGAAGGTCCCTTGGGGCAATGGGAGGCACTGGGAGTCCTGGATACCATTGGATGCCCCACAGACAGTGAGCTGGGTCCTGCCACATCTGAGTGCACCTGGCTGTGGAACCAAGGCTCAGTGTGAGCACACTTTGAAGCAGCAGATCTAAAATATGGGGAGACATGTGGAGACATGCCCTTTTTTCCTATGCAGACGCCCCACCACCCATCCCCATAGCCAGGCTCAGCTGAGGCGTCCAGCACTGTCCCGCTGTGCGCAGACAAAGAAAACACATCCAGCTTCCACAGCTGTACAACAGGGGCCTTTTTTAATGCCACAGCTCATGTAAATAAAATCCTTTTACTGTGAATCTTAATTAAGGGAATGATTGTTTCTGGCCATCACTTGAAAGGCAAATGTTTTAATTGCTTCTGGTGTGGTGTCTCTTTCCTGAGAAAGCTTTTTTTCCCCAGAAGCCATATATCCCAGGGACATTGCTACTCCTTGCTGCCTGTCCTGTAAGGGTTCAGCAGCAGCAGGGAAAGGAGCTGGTTTAAAGGGCTATCGAGTGAAACGTGCATGAGTTAAAGAGCAGGAGCCGTTTAAGATCCCAAAGTGTCATTAGCAGTAACATGTCACATAAAATGAGGTGCAGATTTCCATTTTCATTTGAACTTCAGGTGTTTAGTAATCCAGAAGCTTTATTTAAGGACTGACCTTTAACCTGGCCTGTCATTCCAATTGCAAGGAGTTGATGGCCACTGGGAATCAATGGGCAGCATGAAGGTCACTTCCTAGAAAAACTGTGGCTATCAATGTGTCAGTTCCAATGAAGTATTATAACAAAGCAGGCAAAGAGCCTATCTCAGTCTACGAGGCACCAACTCGCTGTCGGGCTGCCTCCCTCCCCATCTTCAGCTATTCTGTGAACACAAATAGAAATAAGCTGTTATTTAATGATACGTATTTCTGAAGGCGTCTGGTGTTTTCGGTTCTGCGAGTGGCACAAGCAAGGGGTGGTTAGAAATTCAGTATTCACTGATTCAGGTGCCAGCAGAAATCTCCTTATTCCTGCAGGCCAAGCACTGCAGCAGAGCCCCCCACAGAGCCACTGGCCCAGTGAGACCTGGACAACCCCTTGTGGCACAGCCTTGCAATTCCATGGCCACAGGACTATTGAACAGTTGGGTTAGAAGGGGTCTGAAAGATCATCTACTCCAACCCCCTGCCACGGACAGGGACACCTTCCACTATCCCAGGTTGCTCCAAGCTCTGTCCAACTTGGCTTTGAACATTTTCAGGGATGGGGCAGCCGCAGCTTCTCTGGGCAACCTGTGCCAGTGTTTTACCGTCCTCATCGTAAAAAACTTACTTGTATCTCATCTAGACCAACCTTCCTTCTGTTTAAAATCATCACCCCTTGGTCGATTGCAATGCCACAATTTTCTTTTTGGTGGCTTCCCTGGGCCTCAAGAGATATAAAAGGTGTCAAAAGTTACAGTCAGCCTGGCCTGACCACACTGCTGTGATTAAAATGAACGTTTATTGAAATGAGGATTTGCTTTGGAGGTTGGCACAGAGGCTCATGTTTGTGTCCTGGCCAAAATCTGTGACATCTGGGCAGTGAATCCTTTTATTGCAGTCTTGTAAAAACTGGGTTATTTTGATTTCTATTGAAATCTAAGTAATTTAAGCTTTTAGGAGCAGATTCTCCAAGGCAAGGTAGAATCCAGCTCTTGCTCTGTGCAGTAAGCACTGGATGGCCACTTTCTATAGGGTCTGGCCTGGGGAAGAATGGAGGACTAAAGCCACATGCGTGTATCATGAAGCTCAAGTGATGTCCCACCGTGAGAGCTCTTACACCAAATCCTGGCCAAGGGACAAGAGAGCAGCCAGGAGCTTGTGGGATGGACACTGCAGGTTGTCCCAGGCACACACACCATCCTGCTCTGTCCAAGTGCCACTTGGAGGGGAGATGTAGCCTCTCTCCACATGCCAACTGCTCCTGGACTGGTGAAGGTTTTGACTTGAAGGGTCAAGGATGAACATAAGCTTTAGTGAAAACCTCTCAGTCTCACAATATCTTTGTGCTGAGTTTTCAGTATGCAGCTCTTTTCAGCATGCAGCTCTTTTCAGCAACTTGTCTCTAAGGGTTGGGAAATTCCCCTATAGGAAAATTCTTTGGAAAGTCTTTTAAAAGACCTTTCTAATCATTAATAATTACAGTAATTTATTATAAGCCTTTCTGTACTCTTAAAAAGCTTTCAAAATCTTCCCCATCAATTTGTAACAGTTTTGAGAGATAAACCCATTCCCCAAAAATCTTGCTAAATAGAATTTTAATTGGTATTTTTTTATAGTCATAGGCATCATTGCTGAACTTACTGTTTGTATATTAAATGCCTGTTTATATCACTGAGCATGCAGATTGTCTGTGCAAAATCAGTATGAAGTCTGTGCCTGTCTGCCATATGAATATGAAATCTTCTGTAAAAGGTCAAGTTGACAGAAATTAACTAATCGCTGAACAAATTCAGAGTTTCAATTTTGAATTAAAAATTGGGAAACGTGACCAAAAAGTGCAACCAAAGGTTTGACTTTCATGTAACCACATGCAGATATAAATTGGAACAGGATCAGAGGGAGGCTGTTGGAGCATTTCCTTCATTGGAGACAATGAACCCTGTGGAAAGGTGAAAAAACAAAATACACTAATGTTACAAAGAGGCATCACAGTTTGCTAAAAATGTGATTGATATAAGGCATCAGTGTCTGTCCACCTTAAACACACAGATAAAGTGGAGTTCAGATACACATTGAGTCCACTTGCCCATGATTCTGAGCCTGATCCTGCACTCCATCAACCTTTGAGTATTTCAGTAACTGAAGAAAGGGATAGTGTCTTTAGGAATTTAAATAGGTGAGTCAGATCATGTATGGAGATAATCTGTCACAATATTATTTATATTTCACAATACTCTCTTTTAAACTCCTTTATTTCTTCTTATTTCCATTCTTTATGTTCTGTTATTAAGGAAAAGGAAATGTAATTATTGCACAAAGGGGCTGTTTCAAAGCTTTCTACAAATACCTGCCTGACTGCTAGTTATAGACAATTGTGATTAATTATATGAAACGGATTTTAAAATGTATTTATTCCCTGTCCCTCATTTGCAGATCGAATTACTGGATGTCAAACACAACGGTGAACATGTCCTTTTTGCAAACAAACAGAAAGAGCACAATTTCTACCCCTTGTAGCAAAACCAAGGTAAATTCAGATTCTGGATATCCCGATACAGATGGAGATCGGCACCTCGGTTCAGTGGAATTGCATGGAGTGGGGCACATACCATATGAAGTCCTGTGCATTTTCCCTTTTTTTTCTGTCTCCCATCACGTTAAAGGGTCTCAGCCACCTTCACCTTAGACGTCCTTTGACTAATTTAAGTGATGATGGTTTCCTCTGTGCACACACAATAGCAACACCGCTAACTACAAAGCAAATAAACCTCGAGGGAGGGGAAAGTCCTGTGAGCCGAGGGTGGATGCCGCCACACCACGGAATCGAGGTAATCCGGGCTGGTTATTGTTGTGGTTATTTTTTTTTTCCTTCTCTTGGAGCCGGAGATCCCCTAGCAAAGACCTGGAAGCAGCCTGAGTTTCCATGCAATAAAGCAGCAGTGAGAAAAGCTCAGAGTAATTAAGTGGCTGACGCACAGAAGAAGCAGTTACAAAGATTTGACTAAATTGCCCATTCATTAGTAGCACGGCATGGAAGGAGAATTACAAATAGACAATAGAGCCTGCAGTAATTCAATCTAACCTTGTACTTACAGAAAACAATGAGATAATGAACAGAAAAATTACCAGGCACATATTGCATTTTGTTGAAGGGAGGAAGAGGGAGGGGGGATCGGATTGGGATTGGGGGGGATGGAGGGATGGAAGTGGGGGGTGCCGGGGAGAGCGGCCCTGGCACATGTAACACTAATGGCATCGCTCAAGCTGAGCAAACATTTCTCCAACACAATCATAGTTCTCAGTCTAAGGGCCTCTGGGGAGCTGAGATGAGGCTAGATCGTGAACAAAAAAATGTAATTTATAAGGCGTCTGTGGACTGGAATTTATCATCGGATCCGCTCGCCGCCGCTCAATTGATATGTAGTTGATTTCAAACAACACCCCCCAGGCGCCCACAGGGAACATTTTTTAGATTTTACGCTTGGATATATCTGTTTAACTCACCATTTACCAAAACAACGGCTGATGACAGCACAAACAAGTCACTCTGGAAAAAAAAAAAAACCACCACAGACATGCACAGATGCACACACACTCCCCTAGATAGGACTAAGGAGTGAGGGTTAGGGCTTTGCAGGGGTTGTGGGGAAGGAGAAACCAGAGGCAGAGTCTGAACTTGGGGTGTATTTTGCAGGGAGGACATGGATGAATCATCCGCTCAATTTTTAAGCCTGCATTGGAGCTCTCCACTGGTCTTTTTCACATTTGCTCCCTCAGGCAAGCATCACATGGGGTTCATCCTCTGGGGCAGATGATGGCACTGGTAGCTCTGGGAGGGGGGTGTGGGGTGACCCTGGGGTGGGGATTCAGTGTGGGGGGAAGCTTGCAAAGCACAGCAAAGACTGTGCATAGCATCCCTTGTCTCAACAGCAAGACGTCCCAACATCACAGTCCTGATCATTCCTGACGTGCTCCTGGCACCAGGGAGATGAACTGGGGTGCAGCAGTGAGAGCAGAGAGAAGAAAAGTTTTCATCCTTGTATTTCAGTGCCACCAGCAATTCAAAACCAGCTTTCTCCTTGTATAAGGGATCTTGTTGACAGAGTTAATAAAGTGCTACTTCCCATCTTACAAGAGAATTTGCAAAATTCCCACAGATGAATTTTACTATAACAAGAAATCTCTCCTGACCAAGCCAGTTCACATCATAAATTCCTGTTGCATTTACTCTCTAAAGGAGGAAAAAAAAATGCTGACCCTAAACTATTTCTTGCAACTCCCTTCCAGCACTTTGAGGAAGCCCTGGACTCCAGCTCACTGTTGTGCCAGGTATTGTACAGACACACAGCCTGCAGGTGAGACTGAAGTGTCCAAGGACAGGCTGGATGGTGCTTGGAGCAACCTGGTCCACTGGAAGGTGTCCCTGCCCATGGAAGAGGGATGAAATGAGATGATCTTAATGGTCCTTTGCAGCCCAAAGCTTTCTGTGATTCTGTGACACTGCCCCACAGTTGTGCTGTGCTGTGCCATACAACAAGCAGCCCACAATGAGCAGGACGCTCGTTAATCAATTTTCAAAATAAGGACCTCAATAAGGTAAAGAACTGGTGTTGACTGGAGATGGCATTTGCCTGTTCTAATGGGATAATTGCTGAGCATGGAAGAGCCCCTCCAGGGACACAGGCTGCACATGATTTAAACATCTGAGGTGTTACTGCTCTTTTGGAGCTGGTCTACTCACTGGTGTCTTGTCTGCCAATACAGAACCAACCCACGTTATCTCTGGAGAGTTTTTGGGGTGCTTTAGTGACAGCTGGGAACTGCTGCCAGGTAAGGGATGGTGCAAGGGCTGGATGTCCACCAGGCGACAGGAGTGGTTGGGAGGAATTAGAGGTAATTCAGAGTAAGAAGAGTCTGGTGTAGAAGGATGTGGGACCTACTGGGGACAGATCCATGTCCAGCATGAACAGATCTACTAAGCAGCTCAACAATATGCAGCCACTGGTCAGTCTGACTCCTGGACATCACCTCAGTGCATTAAAAAAAAAAAAAAATTAAACTAAAAACAAACAAAAAAATCTCCCAAGAAAGAAACAAGAAATACCACCATCAAAACAAGGCAAAATAGGAAAACAAACAAAACAAAACAAACAAACAAAAAGCACAAAAACCCTCAAACAGATAAAA
>JAWWEU010000091.1:70619724-70631758 GCA_035583155.1 Acropternis orthonyx
CAGCACAATGAGAAGACCTGTATATCTGCTTCCCTTCTTCATTTACACTGTGTCATTCTAATCAGTAAATTATTTAACTAGGATAACTTATCTTAATTCCTAGTGCCTATGTGCACATAAACCCAGTTGCCCTGACTAACATAAAGCAGAATGAGTTGAGAGACAACTTTGACACAGTCAGACACTTAAATTTTGAATGTCTTTGCTGTTTTAATTTGCTTGACTTTGCACTGAAATGGACAGGGAACTTTCCTGCACTGAAAACTGGCTTTTCTTTCCCCAATTTTCCTGTTTTTTGTAACTTAGAAACATTACTTGTTGCCAGAATTTTCTTTTTTTTCCTCAGATTATCCCTCTGTCCTTTGTTATTATTCCAAATACTGCACCATTCATCTGCCTACATCCTTTATTTTGGATTAGTTGATTAGAAACACATTTATGCTAACCCCAAATAAGCCATCATTAAAGTGAAATAGCCTTGTTTATAAAGAGATTTACACAAGTGTATCTTTATTGACTTAAATAAACAAGTATAATTTTTGAGTAGGCCTGGGGGACAATAGCTTTGTTTCTAAATTAAAGGTAGGCCTTGGTCCAGGAAGGATTTGAGTACATGTTTAAATTCATGCAGTGAATAAGCCAGCGGGAAATCAGTCATAGGAACAAAATTCATCATCAATGCAAACCTGATATGATTAAATTTTCGATCATCCTTATTTCCTTTTTCTGTTTGCTTTTTCCAGCAAGCTGAAGTTAATTCATTACCGTGAAATCCGAAAAAATAATTAAGAAAAAAATAGTTTGTGCCTCCATAGGAAGGATCAAAATAAACCAATTTATGCTGTGATCAGTTATTGCAATACAGTCTGTTTCTGTTTTACACCGTGTAAGATGCACTATGCTAATTAAGCATATGTTTGTATAGATTAGTCTCAATGAGATTTACCCCAGTTTTCTACACCATCTGTGCAAGATTGGTAGACGAGTTGGAAGTGATCTCTGTATATATTGTCTGTACTAGTTAAAGAAGTGTTTAGAACAATTAGAGGTAGAAGTTTTCTTTTTGTTATTACTGGTCTAGCAAAGCTTTAGTTACAGGTTTTGAGCCTTGTGCTTTCAAAAACTAGTGATTTAAGGCAAAATCAGTTTAAAAGTTATGATTAAAAGTTGCCATTTTGAGAGATTTATTCTGATGGACCGAATAAATCAAGCAAGAATTTAAAGAACCTGACAAATCCTTTCTTGCTTAGTTTTATTTAGAGATATGAAACATACATTACTGCTATGCAGGTGAAGATATGAATGTTGCCATAATAAAAAATCAGGCCTTAGAAATAACCTGGGACTTTATCACTACAAAACTGTCATGTTGTTTACTTTAGCTCTTGGTATTTATCATGATGAATAACTGATGCACAGAGAAAAAAAGAAAAGGTCTATCCTTCCAACAGCTCTGAGAGCCAACTGATGGCTTTTTCTATGTAATCCCCAGGGAAGCCTGTGTCAGAGCCTCCATCCCTAGCACTCCACATTACCAGGGGCTGATTTCCTCGGCTGGAGCGACAGAGGAAGCAGCTCTTTGCCCTGGACAGCCCTGGTGTGGTGCCATGACAGCCATCGGATTTGCAGAGGACGTTGGGAAGAACTCAAGGAGTTATTCCTGCCACTGCTGTTCAGTGTAAGGCTCAGCTGGTTTTGTCCTCTCTCTGTTTAGGATCAAGCTGGTGCAAGAAGCTGTTGGTGGGCACACATCCTGTCTCAGCACAGCAAAATCTACTCTGTGAAAGTAGATTTTGCCCTGTTTTATGCTTAGGAAGTGCCTTTCTGGCAACAGAGGCAAGATCTCACCCGCTGAGGGGGTCCTGGTGCTGTGGTCTGGCTGCAAGGCACTGAGAGGGAGAAACGCAGCATTTTACCAGCCTTCAAATTTATGACCAAGACAGACCATTACAACCATCTACTGTATGTGTATCACTTCAAAGGCCAAATAATTTCCCCCAAACGATCCCTGTCTGGGTCTCTAGCCTTTGCAGCTCTGAGCTGTTACAGAGAAGGCAGCCAACCTGGGGTGAGACGGATCTGCCATCTGCCTGGTAAGTTGGTGTGGTGAAAATGAGGGCCTTTCTCTTTTATCTTCGTGCCATTAGATCTCATTATACCTTTTTTATTGGTTTTGTTTTGTTACACTGATGTCTTCACATAGAAATCTTTATCACATGTAAGTATTGTGCCACGGGGAGTGAGTCACACCTCAGTGGGTTTTTTTTTCCTGAAACACACAATCTAAACTCAGTTTCTTTGGTCTTTCCCTGTAAGGAGGGTTTTTGAACTTCCACGTTTATCTGAAATCTTCTTTACAACTTCCATTTTAAAGTATGGACACTGAAACCGTGAACACTCCTTTAATTAATTTACAGTGTTGCAACACTTCTCTGCCATTACTCAGTTGTCTTCTGTTTCTGCATTCAAAGGCCTTGTTTCCTCTCTGTGCTACCATGTAAAACTGGGAATACATACAGTGACCTATAAATCCTTTTTAAAGCCACTGCTTTTCAAAATGCTGTCCCTGCTCTTCAAGCTGAGATGTGCAGCCCTGATTCCTTCAGACAGCTGTCCTAAAACCAGTAATCTGAGTGACTACATTTACTGCACCGTGCAGTTTGGTCTGTAAAAGTATTTTGTCAATATTTATGAAACATGGCAATAGGAAAAGCCTTGCAGCTTCCAGCCACCAGCAAAGACAGCTTCTGAATTTTCAGACCTTCACACTTACAGGTGAGGAAAGCCCAGACAAAAATGAGACCTCAGATGCTTTGGAGCAGCACTGCTAGTGGAATTGGAAAGGGAGAGGTATATCTTCTGGTAGATGTGACCAAGGCAAACCTGAAACTGCAGTCTGGCTGAGTTAGCTTCTCCATGCAAGTTTGACATGGCTGCAGGCAAACAGATTACAGATCATATAGTTTTAAGCACCAGGGATAAGGAAATCACAGCACACAGGCAGCAAAAGTCAGAATCAGAATTAATCAGCCTGTTGGTATGTGTCACAGCAAGGAATAGGGCAAGAACAAGGTACAAAAGATGAAAACCTTGGAAAGCAGAAGATGCACACCATGGACAATAAGTAGGAGCAGCATCTGAAATAGAAGTAATGACCTACAAGGAGCAAGAAACAAATGAAAGAGGCTCATACCCAATAACTGTGTCCATTCCAAGATAAATTGCTTTCCAAGCCTGCACAAAGAGCAATATGCAGCAATTTGTAATCTACAGAAACTGAAGATAAACAGTAAGAGCCTTTAGAAGGAATATCTTGCTCCCCCTCCAATGGCTTGAAGGTTAATGTAAAAAAATAATCTCACCAACCAACCAACAAAAAAACAGTTTATACCTCAAGCAATGTCAAGGCAGGAGATAGTCCAAGGACATCTTCCTTTGCAGAATGAATGCCAGTGTCTTTCACAAACTTACAAGCTAAATGAAGGATTCAAGTAAGGACTTAAGGCAAGTTTTTGCAGTTATTTTGAACTCAAGGACCCACCGTGTCCTCTCTGTGTCATTTCGACCTTAACTGTGTTGACTGCAGCCACAGGGTTCTTAGATAACAAAAGGCATGTTTGTGCTTTTGCAGGGCAGAGACTAAGAATTTTAGCCCAAGCAGTCCTTGTGGCTGACTCTGCCACAGTGCAAAGCTTTAGAGGACCTCAAATTGGGTGAAAGCATTACTGTTCAATTTTGTGTATGAAGCTCAGCTGACCACTGGCCTGCCAGTGAGAAAAAAAAACCTGTTGAAGTTAAAGAAAACAGAAGAATCACCTGAAAGCCCATTCCTAGATGTGTCTATGATTCACTCAGAGTTGAAAACCTCTTGTCTGAGCTCAGTAGCTCGGGGTTTGTGGGTGCTGTAACCAGCGTTCAGGGCTGACTGCTCAGCTGGGCGGCTGGGTGGATTTTGCAATGGACCAAACTCAGCGTTACAGGTGACTACACTGTTTGGGGAGGAGGAGAGTTGGGGAATGTCAGTGTGAACTCTGTCCACTCTTAAGAAACACAGGGGAGACATGCCTTGAGCAGGTTTTGAGTCCAGGAGTCATTCTGGCCCAGAAAAGTGCCCATCACAACCCCTAATGACTCTGCTGGTGGGTACTGGCAACTATGATGCTCCACATGTGAGCTGCCCTCTCCTGAAAACACTCAGAGAAGTAACAATCCAGTGTTCTTGGGCTTCTTTCTGATTATCCATTCCTGCCTGCTACCTTCTCATACTTCAGCTGATGTTCCTGCTACTTCTCCTGTAGTTGATCTAGAGGAAAAGCATCTGTAGTGTCTCACCTACCACACGTCAGTGCCAGACAGGTGATTGTCAGCCTACCCGCAGAACTGTCTAGACCCAGTGATGTGCTGTCAAATGCACAGAGTTAACAAAATGATAGGGGAGAATATTCTCCCCGTGAATCCTCTCTCAGTCTTGCTCTTGGAGGCTATTTGTGTCAGTGGCAGGTACAACATTTTCGGATGAAGACACAATTTGGTGAATCAGCTCTGCCTCTCTAGGATGTTCTAGGTTTGTGGGTTTTTTTCCCCCCAAAGTCCATTCCTATCATCAGCTTATATAATAATAATGGCCAGACTTCGTGAACGAAGATCTGGGGAAGGGCTCTCCTAAGCTGATTATTATTATCATCAGTTTAGGCTTACATAAATTCCCCAGGAACATGCAGTGCTGCAATTACAGGTAGTTTGCACTTATTTAACACCTAATGTCAGTAGATAGTGATCTCCTGCTGCTAGATAAAACCAGAAGAAAATCTGTGACAATTTATATTTGGCATACATTTAAAAATTAAGGCTAGTAGCTTGGGAAAAAAACATCCATTTTTAAACAGAACATCAATTTATCTGTTTATCGTGCTTCTTAGCAGAAGGGTGAGAATCATCCCAGCACCATTTACAGTTCCAGACAGATAAGATTGTCTCCGTGAAGAATCCTGCCATTCCCTTCTCGTGTCTTCTTGCCCTTTTTTGACCATGATGACTTAATGGCATCTGATATGGCTCAAACTGTAACCCAACTACAGCCTCACCTGGATATGTTGTCGAGGCTGTCAGGTCATTCACAAAATACTTCACATGGAAGATCTCCGTGCTCTGAGCCAGGAGCTGCATTGCCAGGGCTGCTGTCTGTGGCAAGAACAAAACCTCGAGAAGGGAAATCAGGGAAACAAATCCAACCTCATTCTCACGAAAGAATATTTGTAACATGGTTTTGGTCTATAATATATTTAAAAAAAGAAAAAAAAAAAAAAAAAGGCATTTGTGGGATTTTTGTGGGATTTACAGGCTAGACCTGCGCTGGGTTTTAAGGGTGGCTCAAGGCTACCTCCAGTACCAAATCCCTGCAGACAGACAGTTGGATGCATTTCACCAAATATTAGAGGTTAGACATCAAAGTCCAAGTTACTCACCATAAACTATCTAGAGGACAGTTCATCTGGCCTGTTTTAGAGATGGTTTTATGGTGGGATGGATAACCACCAAAGGAGTTCCTAATTAGTCTACACTGGTTATAAAGGGAGCCTCTTAATTTTTAGATACCCGAGGATGCTTCAAATCTGCAAGCCTGACTCCAGACACATAGCAGAGCATGAAGGGTCTAAACCTGTGGGGTCTAAATAAGGAATCTGACCACAGCAGTATGATTTTCCCCCTCCTGCAGCACCGTGAGCAGATCAGCAGTGCCTGGTGTGTGTACCTTGCCAAGTGGCCACAGCCAGAGACTCCAGCTGGTGTGGAATGAGCAACACCCAGAGGGTACCAGACTTTCCGCTTTCAAAACAGGGCAGGCACATGAAAAATGCCGCTGCAAATTGTCCGTGGCCTGACCTAAATCTCAAACTATGCCCAGGTCTTGTCTGGAAAAGTGCAACTGGCCCAGGGCCCAGCCTTTGCCAGGGACTGCAGCAACTAGAGAGCATGAACAAGGCAGCTCTGTGTGTTGGGTGTTCCCATTTGCACCTGTATGGAGCTGGGATCAGACTGAGCTGTTCCCAAGCATTCTCATCCTGTCCTGCTGCAGAGCAGACCCGACGTCCTTCTTGGAGCAATGTGGAACTACCTTTTGGTAGGATGATACATACCAGGCAACAGGCTGGGGCACAGAGTTGGGGGTTTGGGGTTTTCTGAAGGTTTCATGTTTGGGTTTGGTAGTTTGTTTTGTGGTTTTGTTTTGTTTGGATCTTTCTGTTTTAATTTTACTTTATTTTAATGTACTGGGGAAAAAAACTTGCTGTTCCAAACATCCCTAACATAATCACAAGGTCAAACCTCAGTTCTCCAAAAGCAGACAGATACGTTGGCACAATGAACTCAGGAATTAAAACACAGATCTGTTGACTACAAGGATGTCTACCTGGCATGTGAATCTCTGGTGTAACACCACAGAGCCCATCACAGCTGAGAAAACTGTATGACAAGCTCAGGACAGGGATTGATCCAGGAGCTCTGGAATTCCCTTCCTTGCTGCTCTTGCACAACATCACTTCTTGCCAGCCGTTGCCTTTGCCCACTGTTCTTTGTCCTACAAGTTTTTAAACAGCTCTTTAGATTATTGTACATTTGCATTACAGTCTGCTCAGGAAGAGAAGACTAGGAAACCTCAGTAAAATTTTTTATACCTTTTGATATTTTTTTTCTTTCTAGTTACACATCTTAGTATCTGAATGTCAGGCATTCTCCTATAGGACTGCCTGGGGGTCCTGCAAGGAGATTTCAGATTTACTCCTGGTTATATCCAAAGTAACCCCTATTTCACTACCCTTTGTGTCAGTGGACAACCATCCAAATCTGCCTGGTTTCTCAGTGACAACAACTCCATCCTGCATGAGATGAAGGAGCTGGTGTGTGGTTGCAGCTTGCACAGACCCCCCTTCATGAACTGTCACTAATTGTTAAATAAACTATATGCTTTATTGTCCGCATGTTAATAACTCTAATCCCACCTCCGACTACCAGGTTTAGAAATGTGATTAGGAAGGATTATACCTCAACTAATGCCTAATCGGTTGTCTGTTCCTAGCTGGCCTTTTATTTCCATACACGCAATACAAAGGATCTAATCAAACATCTCGCACGCATGGAAAATGCCGAAGAGTTAAAAATCAGTTGAGTGAGGGCAGGTAGCAGCTAGAAACCAGACGAGACTGAAACATCAGCTGGTGTGGTTACGACTCTGGGCAGCACCCAAACATTCCCTTCCCTACCTGACCATTTATTTAGACTGATTAAAAACCAAAAGGGCTGGAGGTAGATCTCCACCAGACTGGTTTTCTGGTTTGGGGTGGTTTGTTTTTTGGGTTTTTTTTTTTCAGACAAAATGTGTTGAGGTTTTTTTTTTTCCTTCCCCTTACAATTCTTGGGTTTATCTTACTTTATGTAGGAAAATATGGATACTTTTTCCAGCAACACTAATGACCATGTTGATGACTGCCACAGTTCAAGAGCTGCCCCCATAGCTGATCTCTCAGCACAGCTCCTTTCTCCTTGTCTTGACACAAGGCTCAGTTGCTAGGATGCAGCAGCAAACATGAAGTGACATCCCAAAGTAGTCCATGGGTTGAACATCAGGGAGCAGAATCACAGGATGTGATGCCTTTCACCCTTGACCATGCAAGATGAAATTACCATCTACTCCACCTTGCAGACCATTCACTTCACACAAACACCCAGAAAGACAGGCAGCACCTTGTGGAATTCCCCAAGTACTTACAACACCAAGAGAAATGGATTAATGAGAACCAGTATTGTCAAGAAACTCTTCCAAAAAAATTCAAGGACCAAACCCTTCCCTACCATAGGGTTGCATAACCCTGTTGACGCCATCAGGGTCAGCCTGCTTATCCAGCTGAGGCTTAGCTCCTCTTGCTTGGAGCATCAGAACTGTCTGCTTTCTCCTTCCTTCCACACATCCACACCTCCAGCAACAGCTCTTGGCCAGGCAGGGCCAAAGGGACCCAGCAATACGTCACAGGGCTCAGAGTTAATCCCTGGTAGCAGCAATCCAAGCTAGAAGGTTTGTCAAGTCTGTGTACTGCAATATCAGCACAAGGATGTGAATCTCTGAAGATCACAGGGATGCTGTGAGGGCTGGAGCCCCTCTGCTCTGGAACCAGGCTGGGAGAGCTGGGGGGGCTCACCTGGAGAAGGGAAGGCTCCAGGGACACCTGAGAGCCCCTTGCAGAGCCTAAAGGGGCTCCAGGAGAGCTGGAGAGGGACTGGGGACAAGGCATGGAGGGACAGGACACAGGGAATGGTGTCCCAGTGCCAGAGGGCAGGGTTAGATGGGATATTGGGAAGGAATTGCTGGCTGTGAGGGTGGTGAGACCCTGGCACAGGTTGGTCAGAGAAGCTGTGGCTGCCCCTGGATCCCTGGTTGGACAGGGCTTGGAGCAACCTGGGCTAGCGGAAGGTGTCCCTGCCCATGGCAGGGGGTTGAGGTGAGATATCTGCAAGGTCCCTTCCAACCCAAACCACGCTATGATTTTACACACTTGTTAAAACTAGGAAAAAAAAAAAGAAAAAAAAAAACACACCCTACATTTTCAAGTGGTTTCCTGTTGTTGTCATTTTTTGTTTCAATAAAATTAATTATAATTTTGCTTTGACATTTTTATTTACAGCCCCTTGCTGAGGTCTGAAGAGTTGATAGCACTGTGGAACTTGGGAAGAGTTGGTCCATTGGTTTGCCTACAGTGCTTGCTATCAGAAAAATAGGGGATTACGTTTAGGGGAGAAGAAAGGAAGAAATATTTGGCAGAGAACTGAAATTAGATCCTGAACAGCAAAATAGATGCAAATCAAAGTGTGATGGAGAAATACGCAAGGATTTAGCAATTCTGGATTAGAAAGAGGATTTCAGCCATGTATTTCAAATCTCTAATCTTGAGTAAGCAAGTAATCTAAATCCACCTAATAACAGTGAATGAAATTATAGCTTAGCTAAGTAATTACTCCCTTTTTTCCTTAATATCATTCAGAATAAGTGTATTTCATGAGCTTTCATTGAAACAGTAATTTGCACTGGAATGATTTTAACTATTGAGTTTTAAATATCTGTTTTGTCAGCTGGTCAAAACCAAACTTGGTCTCTATTTTTAGAGTTTCCAGGGCTGGAAAAAAACCCACTGTACACCCTGGTGCTAATGTAACCCCAACTGCTTCTTTACTAGACCTCTGTCCATGAATTTGCCACTTTGGCTGCTTTAGGGAATTCCAGGTGGGCACCAAGTATTGGCAGACGTACGCAGATGGGTTGTGGTAGAGGCTGTATCCAGCCACCTTTCTAGTGCATACCTTTAAGTCTGATCTAACACAGTCTAGGGATACTGTTAAAGCAGTTCCAGTGAGGCATCTCATGGGAATTCCAGCTGAGGACCAGTATATCACAGCAAAAGCTTGGAGAGCTGTGCTAGCAGCTAAGCACAAGACTGAGCTTGCTTATGCCTGGGCACAAACCTGGAATAAGTTCTGGAGTCATCACGAGGAGGGCAATCAGGGCATGTCTTAAGATGCCCCTTCCCCGGAACTGTTCAAGGCCAGGTTGGATGGGGCTTGGAGCAACCTGGTCTAGTGGAAGGTGTCCCTGCCCACAGCAGACGGGTTGGAACGAGATGGTCTCTAAGGTCACTTCCAACAGAAACTATTCTGTGATTCCATGAAAAGGGACCCAAAGTTCATACAGGGTTTGGTTGCCGCCCACCAGCACAATGTGGCACCTGGCTGGCCAGTGGTGTCAAGGGCTGCAGCTCTGCCTCTCACTCAGTGCAGTCCCACAGCACAGATGAGCTCAGCCCTCTCCTTCTCCCCTGTGTGACGTTGGAGAGCCTTGGATGGATGTGAGCAAATGGAAGCATTTGTGGACCTACTCCATGGCTGAGTGGGCAGAGAGAGGCAGTGACCGACCAGGGAGACCCAGGTCCAAGCTTTGCTAAGAAGTACAGGAGCCTGAGTCTACACTTGCTCCATTCTGGTTTATGCTACGATTTCCCCTCATAACTGATTTCAGTCTCAGGGAAGAAAAACATAAACCACAACCCCAGGGAGTGGTGGCTCAAGGAGTATGGCTGTGGTGTCATGCCTCCTGTAGCAAACACCTGCTGGGGAATCACGGGATGGTTTGGGCTGGAGGCAACCTCAAAGATCATCGCCTCCCAACCCCCTGCCATGGGCAGGGAGAGCTTCCACTAGCCCAGGTTGCTCACCGCAAAATCCAGCCTGGCCTTGGGCAATTCCAGTGATGGGGCAGCCACAGCTTCTCTGGGTAACCTGTGCCAGGACCTCACCTCCCTCACAGTCAAGAATTTCTTCCCAATATCTAACCTAATGTTGTCCTCTATCAGTTTGCAACCAGTCCCCATTGTCCTGTCACTCCATGCTCTTATAGAAAGTCCCCCTACACCAAAATCTAATCCTGTTGGCTCAAACACTTGTGACCCACTATTTTCTAACCAACATAACACAGTTTTGGCTATTCTTGTAGCCAAGCAGGAATAATTTTTGAAGTCTAGAGAGAATGGGATTTAAAAATACTGAAGTAAAAAGGGAAGGGAGGTAGGGAAGGTGAACAGCATGGGTGAGGTTAGCAGATTTGGGAGGTAACACAGTTAAAGGTTTGGTATTCAGGCCAAGACACATGCAAAACTTTTGCCTCAAAATCTGCTTCACCAGGACAGCAGCATATCCTCCTGGAGGAGCCAGTGCCTGGATGTTTCAACCTACACACACACAGAAGACAGCTTTTAAGGCCATGTCCAGGAAGGCAGGAGAAACTGAGGGCTAAAATACTTCAGTAGCTGCTGCATTACCTCTCCTGTCACAGGAGTTTCCAGCACAGAGACCATCTCACCAGCTGTCTGACAACTCTCAACACCATGCAAGGGAAAATGCTGCCTGCTTGGTCACTTCTCCCAGTGAAAATTATTGCCCCTGCAGCTCTGTCCTCTGCTTGTGATTGATCCATGGGTGGCTTTTCTTTTAGCTACCAGACTTTTTTGCTCCTCTCTTCCGTTGCAGGAGATGAACATTCGGCTGCTGGATGAATGCTGACCCGCAAACAGAAGAAAGTGCATGGCAAGAAGGGGGAACATATTTGTGCCTTCCTTGTTCCTGCATGAAAGAATAGCAAGACAAGCAAACTTGTACTTCAAAAGAAAAAATTAGACAACAGCAAGATTCTTTCCCCCCACCATTGTTTGTATTTTACCTTAGCTGTATCTTGGATGTGAGGATGAGTATTAGAGGCAGGGACTTTGAGGGCTTCAGGACATAGCTCAGGCTTGACCAGATCAAAGCAACACACAGCAACAGACACAGGGGCCACACTCAGGGCAACCAGAGCGCTGCCAAATCAGGCAGCTGAATCCCATTTCAAGTGTCCACATCCAAAACCCAAGCCATGAATATTAATTTTCAGCCACTGCTGATGTTTGTCATCATCTATCAGACTCTGGCCAAACCACCCAAGTCACTGCCATCCTTCCCCACTGTCCCCTCCATGCTCAGCACTTGTGGTTTGTCAAGCCTGGGTCTCCTCTGCCATCCTGTGGCCTGCACACCCTACACCACGACCCTGCTGCTGCTTTTTGCATTTAGTCACTCTGAAAAATACATGTATTCCCTGCAATTACCCATCCATCTTTTATTCTCTGAATGGATTTCTGCCTATGCTGGATGGTACAGCGAACACTCTGTCACAGCTGAGATGTACCAGTCTGTAAGGCCTGGACAAGCAGCCTTCAATTTGGATTTTGTAGACTAACATTAGCTTCTGCAGAGCCAGATTAGCCTTAAAGATGTCCTTCTCCACTCACCACCAGTACTTTCTTTTGTCCTTGGTTTGATACCAGTTATCTCCTTTGCAGAAGTGGCAATGCTGGTGTCACACAAAGGGTTTGGTCTATCAGAGCCTCTCCAAGGCTGGAGAACTCATTGACCTGTTTCTCAGTTAGTTAAAATAAATAGATTTTTATCCCAAGACATA
>JAWWEU010000091.1:70633791-70644288 GCA_035583155.1 Acropternis orthonyx
GTTTCCACTGAGAATGCCAGTGTCCTCCTTCCTTAGATTAGAAGAGCACTGACTACACAAGGACATTGCTGTTCATCTAATCATGTGTTTTACCTTCTCTCTAATGAAAACCATCCCCGTTTTTCCTCTCAGAAGCTGACACAGGCTCCCATCCCAGCCTGTCTTTGAAGTTACAGTTTCTGACTTTCACTGTCTTTCCCTCCCAGCCCCTCATTCTGAAGCAAGGGATCATTCAAGGGACACCAATGTATGTTCTCTCGAGAGCCCTCCAGCTCTGCTCCAGAGCACAAGCAGGCAAGACTGATGGAGCAATAGTCACCCTCCATCTCCAAGGCAAGGGCTTACAAACTCATCCAATTCCCAGCCTGGCAAGCAGGGCATGTCCTATCTGCTCTCAGGAGGCAGGCAGTGCCCACCCCAGGGGCAGAATAAGTCTCAGCAACAGATCTATCCTCTTTAGAAAAATAGATGTGCATGGACTTCCTGGGACACAAATACTCACATTCCAGGAGTTCAACTAGATGATCCTTGTAGGTCTCTTTCAACTGAGGGTATTCCATGATTCTAATGCTCATCAGGAGACCTGGGGAAAAGTCACTTCAGGGAAAGAAACTGCAGCTTTCTGGTAATGCTGGGGAAGTTTTTATTCCATGATGCTCAGTGTGTCTTTCTACAGCCTTCTCCTTCAGCTCACCTAGTAGTTACAGGTTTGACACAGAACCCATGTCTTGGCAGATGATTTGATTAGCCATCAAAGCTGTCAAAACTCCCTCTGTATTCAACTGTATGTTTTATTTTGCATTGCATGTTTGTCGTGGGACAGGATGGGTTATTCCTTGGACAAACCTCTGATCACCCCTCGCAGGAGTAACCTGTGATGCCAGTCCTAGAGGTTGTCCAAGGCACCCTACACAGATAAATTCTATGTTTTGTGTTGCAGTAGGTTGTACAGATATCACAATGATGGGAAAGTCATAAAACATCAGTCATACACAAGGGTTATGACTCAATCTTTCTCTGTGGACATGAAAGGAAGCAAACCCAGTCCTACAAATTTCAAGGTTCTGGTGAATTTACGACATAAATTATTCATTGCTCTAAACAAAATCATTCTCTTATCTACCTCATCTCTACTTGCAGGAGCAATAAATATGGCTACAATTAATTCTGGTACAGAAGAGCCAATAAAATGAATTATCTCCCACAAACCTTTCCTTCTGCATCCTGTTTTAAGGGCAGTAATGAAAACACATAGCCAGGAGCTTTTTTCAGACATATCATCATGAATTATGAAGACACTGGAGGACATGCAGATGCAGATCCTCCCAGGCTTTGGTCCTGCACCAGCACAGATGATGGCAGCTCTGTCCTCTTGCCTTGACTGAGCTCAAGGTTTGCATGGACAGGGAGGAACATCTTCCACTAGACCAGGTTGCTCCAAGCCCAGTCCAGCCTGGCCTTGGACACTCCCAGGGATCCAGGGGCAGCCACAGCTTCTCTGACCAACCTGTGCCAGGGCCTGCCCACCATCACAGCCAGGAATCCTTTCCCAATATCCCATCTAACCCTGCCCTCTGGCACTGGGAAGCCATTCCCTGTGTCCTGGCCCTCCATGCCTTGTCCCCAGTCCCTCTCCAGCTCTCCTGGAGCCCCTTCAGGCTCTGCAAGGGGCTCTCAGGTGTCCCTGGAGCCTTCCCTTCCCCAGGTGAGCCTCCCCAGCTCTCCCAGCCTGGCTCCAGAGCAGAGGGGCTCCAGCCCTCACAGCATCTCTGTGGCCTCCTCTGGACTTGCTCCAACAGATTGAGGCCACAGCATTCATCTCTCCTTACAGTCAAAAATCCCCATTCCCTGCTTGAGGAAGCAGCTCCTTGGGTGCCAAAAGGGACAATGTGCTCTCCCCAGTCCCTCTCTCCCCTTCTCCATTCACAAATCCATCTACATCCTTGGAACCATTACAGCCATAGCAGGGAAGCAGCATCCCAAACAATACAGCTAATACTTGTTCTTACACCAGGCTGCCTCATCAGGGTCCAGCAGAGTCTCAGATTAAGCGATAATCCTTACCACAGCCCGCAAAGGATGGATAAACTCACCGTTGCCATTTTACAAATAGAGGAGAGAAGGCAGAAAGATTAGCTGCCTTCCCTCATCAGCCCAGACCTCAGTCCTGGACTCAAATTAAATGAGTTTCTTTCTCAGCAGGTGGATGAACCAGGTTACAGGGCTGGAAATCACAGAGTGCCTGGTGTAGGCTGGTGGGGGAGAACACATGGTAGTTTACTAATTGTAAGGAGGCTTAGGTCCCCAGTTTTGTTTGAGGCCAATACTCTAATTTGCCCAGAAAAAATGATTTTTGAAGCAAAAAAAGTGGCTTTTCAAGCATTTTCACTAGCCAGCAGTAGGCAGGTATCCTCTGTCTCTCGCCTTTATCTGCCTGGGCTGGAAGGATGCAGGAAAAACCACATTCAGCCCACAGCACAGCATGAAGATGGTACAGATCCCACCCTCCTTTCCCCAGGGAGGAAGGATTAACTGACCACAGCCCAACACTCCTTTTAAATGATTTGGGCTGAACCTGTGGAGCTTCAGCTGGTGGTGTCCCTTGTTAGCCCTTCATCCAGCACACCCACAACTGTGGCCTCCTGCCCCTCTGCTCTGCTGGTCCATACAGGGAATTTGGCCTTTAGCACCACACTGTGTCCCATCCTGAGGGTTTAAATGTGTTGGGATCTTCACTGGTGATTAGTGAAAGCTTTGAATGCTGGGTGCAAAGGACCAGAAGACCAATAACCAAAGGGACAGGGCACAAAAAGGGGCACTCAGGACTTACACCCTCCATTATCTGCCACTGGAGAGCAACCAGCACCTCCAAAGTCTCATTATGTCACTCATTCCAGATGTTTACCTGGAGAGGGATTGCTCTCCCCTTGACTACAGCAGAAGCACAGCCATGAAGCAGGGACAACAGTGTTCCTGCTGTGGCTGTCTGACCTAGAAGAGCTGAATCCCTTTCATTCACCCACTCTGCTGCTGCCACCTAGGCAGCATATGCTCCCAGGGCACAGAAACACCCAGCACCTTCTGGCTTCCAGCACAGCATTTTTCAAAGCCTGGTGTCATGAAAGTTGGTGTCTTGAAAATCCATTTCATAATAAATTTTTCAAGTGCAACCTCCAGTCTAATTGATTTAGAGAAAACTAAGGGTTGGTGGTGCCCTCCAACACCGTGTCAGCACCCTCCTGCTCAGATTTTAGCTGACTCCTATCAGGGGCCCAATGTAAAGGGTCTGTGGTGCCCTGTAACATCCCCCTAACATCGCATTTTGCTGCTGCTGGGCACAGGGAGAGTGACCCCCTGCCTTCCTGCGTGGGCTCTCACACCTTGCTGAGCATCCTTCTCACATCTCTGGTCTTCAAGGCCTCTCTAAGCCCTACCTGCTCCCACATGCTCAGATGTCCATTCTCCTCCCCTGAAGGCCCATCGAGCATCCCCCCTGTGTGGAAGGACCATATGGCCAGGCATATGGGGCGTTAATGCAGCAGCTGGCGTGGGGCGGCGCAGGATTTGGCAAGGTGGGCGCGCGCTTTGGCTGCAAACAGGGAGCCCCTGTGTGCAACGTGGCCACATCCCATGCTTTGGACATGCCTGCCTGATTAGGGGGATTGGTGGCAGTGGCTATGGCCCACCCCTGCTGCTGGGATTTACTCTGATGCTGCCTTGTAGGGGTGCCAGGAGGGGAGTTTCCTTCCTCACTGGCTGTCGGAGTCATCTCCATGTTTCATTCTCCCTTGTTCTTGCACGGTTGCTTCAGAGCAGCACCAGGTGGGACACGGACATTTATCTCTGGTGGGGTTTTTTTTGCGGGGTCAGATTGGAATGTTGGCAGCCTTCATCCTTCAGAGATAAACCTTTACCACAGACACCTGCTAGCATAGACCACAGTCCCCTGAACCAGCCACAGCCACACATGTCCCTGGTGGCTCCTGCTGCTCTCACCACCTCACCTTGGTGTGGTCTCCTCCAAGAAAAGTCCTCTCCTGGTTACTTTCTTCTTACCTCTTGCTCCAAATTTCTTCATCACCAGCTCCAGCTGGTGATTTGCACAGTGGCCAGCTGAATCAGATAGAGATGCTAGAGACAAGGAGATGGGGTTTCCTGGGGATGCTCCCTCCTGACATTTAACAGACTGATGAAACCATTGCCAAGACAGACCACTACTCAGGAATGATTTGCAAGGACCACATGTAAGGGCCAGGCTGGCAGCACACACAGAGATAGTTGTGTGCTGAAAGGGCAACATGATTAAATCTCTGTGCCTCCCTGTGCCTCAGTTTCCCCCAAAGCTGAGAAAAAATATGTCTTCTGTGTAAAAAAATGGTGAAGATAACATTTGAATGCAT
Organism: Acropternis orthonyx; assembly: GCA_035583155.1. Taxonomy (NCBI): domain Eukaryota; kingdom Metazoa; phylum Chordata; class Aves; order Passeriformes; family Rhinocryptidae; genus Acropternis; species Acropternis orthonyx. The sequence continues at coordinate 70,638,192 of JAWWEU010000091.1, forward strand.
ATCAGATGTATGTAGGTCTGTGTATGGATTTACATATACCTTAGGGTTGTTGAATCTATCTGAAAGTAGATACATATATTATCCAGCTTGGCTGTTTCTGCTCCAGGGAAAAAGGAACCCAAGTGCTTGGAGCTACCTCTGTCATGGGTTAAGCTGATCAAACACAACAAGCAGGACACTGGGCAGCTGTATGAGCAGCATATCTGCACGTGGACTGCTGCTCCAGCAGTGGTGATTACCCTCAGCTCACAGAATCGCAGAATCATTTAGGCTGGAAAAGCCTTCTGAGACCATCAAGTCCCACCATTGCCCAGCACTGCCAAGGCCACCACTGACCCACATCCCCAAGTGTCACATATACACAGCTTTGAAACCTCTCCAGGGATGGGGACTCCACCCCTGCCCTGGGCAGCTGTGCCAGGGATGGACAGCCCTTTCTGTGAAGAAATTTTCCCCTGATATCCAATCTAAACTTGCCCTGGCACAACTTTGGGCTGTTTTCTCACATTCCTGACTCTCCCTAGTTCCCCCTCCTCCTGTCAGAGAGTTGAGAGAGCGAGAAGGTCCTCCCTGAGCCTCCTTTTCCCCAGGCTGAGCCCCCCCCTCCCTCAGCCGCTCCTGCTGCTCCAGCCCCTTCCCAGCTCCGTTCCCTTCCCTGCACACGCTCCAGCCCCTCAGTGTCTCTCCTGTCTGAAGGTCCCAGAACTGGACACAGAATTTGAGGTACAGCCTCACTCCCCATGGGGGATTTTCTTCCACCTCCCACAGAGCTTCTGCTCACTCTTCACTCTGCTCATCCAGCTCCTGTCTAAATTTTGGTGTGTCACAGCCTGGCTCCTTCAGCCCTGCAGCCACAATCAGAGCAAAGTGCTGCTCACCTTCACTTCAGATACAAGGACCATGTCTCAGAAAGTTTTGTATTTCCAACTGATTTTTCAATGAACATATCATCAAAACGTCCAAAATCACCCCATAAAAGCTGTTTAAATGAGCACCCCATTTCTGAGAGCTCAAGGGTGAAGCCTTAAATATTTCCCAAACAATGCAAAACTCCAGCTAACTTTGCAGAAGTTGGTCCCACTGAGACAAGTCTGTCCTGTTTACTATGAAAACTGAGTTAACAGCTACACCTTAAAGACAGGCAGGTTTACAGCCATCTCTGTAAGGATTTGCCAGAGGTTACCCAAGAGCAGAGGAGGGTTTTAGCTGACAGACAGGGTCTGTTCTTAAAACCTCAGCCCCTGCCTTGTTTGGCTTTGCATCTCCTGACTGCAAATTGGCTGCCTGAATTTCAGATGACCCCTGAGGCTCGAGGCACTGCATGAACTACTAGGAAGCCTGATCCGATTTGTGACATCTCAGTCAGTGTCATCTCTGCAGGAAGAGAGAAATAAAATAAAACTTGGGGGGTTGTAGCTCGGCACTGCTGTTTGGCTCCTTCTTTAGTTATTTGCATTTATGGTTTTTAGTCTTAGTTCCTAAGGAAATGAGCTTTATTTAATTGCATAAGATTTATATTTGTCACCTCTACTTGACTGAACAGGGCAAAATTATTAGTGGTACCGTGAGGAGAATCAGGAAATACCAGCTGAGGCCACACTGGGCATCAAAGGGTCCAGTCCCAGCTTATCCCCTTGGGAATAATCTCCTAAAAATCAAGGTTCCCATGAGGCCACTGATAGTTGTGGCATGTTCCCAGCCTCACTGGCCTAATTACTTGTTTATGGTTAACCAAGGTGTAAAAAATTCTTGGAATCACAGAATCATTTATGTTGTAAAAGTCCCTTAAGGTCATCAAGTCCATCCATTACACTCCCTCTGGATGTGGTTGAGGTTTGTATTTCCTCTGCCTGGCAGGTGTGATGGGAGGTGGTGGGGGATCATGCATGACCTGGTGCAACTGAGACCCCAAAACAGCTCCAGATGTGGGTGCCAGCCCTCTGATGTCATGGTGCTAATAGCACCAAGGCTGTGGGTTCAATCCCTGTGTGGGCCATTCACCTAAGAGCTGGAGTCGATGATCCTTGTGGGTTCTTTCCAACTCAAGTGTATTCCGTGAAATTTCTAAGTCCCCAGCATCCTCCTAGTGGCAGAGCTGCCACCAGACCACCACATGAGGGCAGTCCAAGTTTGAGTGTGCTGGGAGCTGCACAAAGCAGATGTGCAGAAACGGGGGAAAAAAACCCCAATTGTACTTAAACATACTTTTTTCCCTGCACAAGACTTCATGCTGGGGTATCTGGCACCACCAGAGGTTGCCCCTCAGCCCATACACCCCTGTGGTGGCAGCACAGATGCCACATGAAGGGTCATCCTGAAGGGCCACCACGAAATGGTCCATCACCCACTTCACCATCACTTGATCACAGAATCATTTAGGTTGGAAGAGACCCCGTAGATCAAGTCCAACCCTAACCTGATGCTGTAACTTCTCCAGCCCCACAGCAGTGCTAAGGACACATGAGCCACTCACTGCTTCAGGTAACAGTTTATTTTCTCCAGGGTGTAAGATGTGCAGCAGGTACGTGTACAGGACAGCTATTTTCTTAGCCAAGAGGAGTCGCAACAAAACAAGAGACCGAAAAAAAGAAACCTAACAGTATCCTGCCCTACAGCAAATAGTGCAAGTCATGTAAAACAACAGTTCAACACAGGAAAACAAGGAAAAAAAATAGGTATTTCCAAGCCACAGGTATTTTCTCTCCTTCCGATGGAGACCCCAAATGTGGGGCCGGGAGGTGGGATGGGGTTCAGTTCACTTGGGATCAGACTATGTGGAATGAGTGGGCGTAAATTCTGCAAGAAGGGGGTTTTTATCTTTTCTTCCCTTTTTGTTTTCGTCTTGAGAAGAAACTTGTGTGCAGACCAAGGAGGGGCGCACACTGTCAGAGGTACCAAAAGGCAACAGCAGACCCCAAAAACTCAGCCGTGGGTGACCTGCTGCCGAACACATTTTCTTAAAATGAGATGGTCGGGGTCTTGCTTTGTTTACTCTGTTATCTTAAAACTTTCCTCTGCAACCACAAAATCCTCCAGCTTCAGGGCACGGAGACTGTAAATAAAGCACTAATCCCCTCCAAAATGGTTGGGAAAGGATGGGAGGGCTTTGCAGGTCTCAGGGGGCTGCAGGCAGAGCAGAGATGGGGCAGCATTTGCAGCCCCACTGGTGTCACCGGGAGTCTTGCTGAGGACCACACATTTGAGTCTAAAACATCTTAGGCTCTACCTTTTTCTTTTTTTTTTTCCTTTTTTCTTCAGGTGACCGGCAAATGGAAAAGCCTCTCACTCCCCCAAACTGCAGGCTCTTTCTTTCCTGTTTTAAAAAACCCCCATATATATTTTTTTTTTTGTATGTAATTTTTTCTGCACAACTGCAGGAAGAGGCTTTTGCAATGCTCAGCAAAGGGTTTTGAGCAAGGGAAAGGAGCTGCCCATCCAGCTCCCTGCCACTCGTGCTCAGGAGATGCTCCTTTGGCAGCAACCCCTGGTGCAAGCAATCACCCCAGCAGTGGTTCCCCCTCCACAGCCTCGATGTTCCAGCAGATAACAGCAGCTGTTCTGGAGCAAGCGTGTGGCCATATGTTGCTGCTAACAAGCATTTACTGAAGCTGGTTTCTTTCTGTGATTCCCATGTGTCTGATTAACGCACAGCTCCTCCGAGCAATTTTCAGATTTTTCACCCTCCCCCTTGCAAATCTACCTATTTTTTTTAGTTGTTTTTTTATTGCTGCTTTGCCATTATAAGGAAACCAGAACATGAGCATAAAACGAGTTTAAAAGCTGCAAGATTTAAAAAAAATAAAAAATAATTAAAATGTATTTAAATAGCTAAAAAGTCACTCAACTAATTTTTTTGGGGTTTTTTGCCTTTTTTTTTTTTTTTTTTTTTTTTGGTTTTTTTTGTGTTTTGTTGTTTTTTTTTTTTGTGCTCAGAAACAGTTTATGGGCTGACCCTGCTGTGGTCCTGCAGGGACCTCCAAGCACAAATGAGATGCTCAATGACTGACTGCCTGCCCTGAGAGGGGCATTGGTATTTCCATCCTCTCAAGACACATTTTTGGACCCTGCCTCCAGATCTGAACCCCTGCCTGAGCACCCGATGCTGTGGAGTCATTCTCAGGAGTGTGAAGGAAGGAAAATGTGGCTGTAAGACCTTGGGATGTTTTACTGGGATTGCAGCAGGTGTACAACCCATGGGCCTGAAGCCCTGGTCCGCAGGCTTGGACCCTTATCTGCCATTGCATTCCGAGTTAAAACAGACTGGGGAGAAATCAAGCTGACTAACCTGGGTCTCTGGGCTGTGCCAGCACACCGTCCTCCTGGGAAAGGTTTTTCCAGAGACTGCCCCATCAGCTGAGCAGAGGAGGGTGCTGTGGTGATGGGAACATCCCTCCCTGTGGTTAACCTTATCTCACTGAGCTATGGGAAAGGAAAGCACCCCGGTAGGTAGCAGGGACAGGTGCTGTCAAAGGTGACTCATCCCACCCTTGGGAGGTCCAGCGTAGGTGGGGTGAATCACCTCCATCACTACCTGTCTCCCTCCAGAGCCAGGACAGCTCCAGAGGAAGGCTGGAAATCGCATTGCATGTTAGAACACCCAAAATTAAAGTGTTGAGATGTAGGTGTCTCAATATGCACGGGGTACCTGTTACACCCATCTGGGCTGGAAAAAGGGAGCAGAGCCCCGGGAAGACACCTCCACGGTTCGCTGGGCTCGCACGGGGATACCTGTGGCCTGGACTCACCACACAACATCAAAATGGGAAGAAATAGAGTATTCTCTAATCCTCCCTCTCCACCCCAAAACACGATCACTGGCAGCACTCAGATCCCTCCAACCCTACCCAACCCAGCGCCCACGTGGGAAAATCAACCTTAACTCCATAATCATCATCAGCATCACAACGCCAACGGCCCCTCGGGTTGGAGCCCGTACCAGCTCAATGCTTAACTCATAAGTGATTATTTTGGCTTTCTAAAAGGTGCCTTTGGAAAGCACAGATTTGTGTGCCGCGCAAACATCCGAAAAGCTGAGGCCGCACGTGTCAGCAACTGCAGCGGCTTTGCCTTCCCACGATGGCCACAGGCAAGAGAATCAAGTCCTGCTATTAATTTAAAAGCATCAATTAACACAGCTTAATAAACACATAAAAGGATCTAGTCTCTTTCTTTTTTTCCCGTCCACTTTTTAGCATCAATCAAAGTTAAGGGTGATTGTCCCGTGAGTAACTAAGGCAAATTTTTGTGTGTGTGTGTGTGTGTGTGTGTGTGTCTGTTTCTCTCTACTTTTTTGTTTTGATTTTTTCCATTGTTTTGTACATAAAGCAATCACATAAAAATAGTTATAAATAGAAAAATTGCAAAGGTTTATCCCCACTTAGACAAATAGGAAAAAAAAAAAAAAAAGAACCCAACCAACCTAACAAACAATCTGAGACAGAAAAAACACCTTGCTTCAAGTCCTTGCAGATTATACAGTACTCAGCATCTTTGGATATTCTACAATGACTCCAAATCGTAGACAAAAAACACCTGAAGGAACCAGTCATCTGCAAAACGTCGCTTGTTGTAAGAAGTTGATATGGATTAAAAAGTCTGATGCAGTTTTAAGAAGACTTTTCTTCTTCTTCTTTTTTCTCTCCGTTGACTTTTGTTGAATGTGGAGTCTTTGTGGATTTCTTTTTGGAGGAGGAAGCGAGTGTTGGGCTGTTCCTTGGGGTCATTCTGCTACATGTGGTCTCAGAGCAGAAGTCCTTCATACCCTCATGGGGGCAGAACCTGGACCTCTTGTGTCCCCCTCCATGCTCTGGTGGAGAAACTCTCATCCAGCCACCACCTCATTGATGGACAAACCAAAAAAATTCATGAACCCGCGGTCCTCTCATTCCCTTTGATTTTGCTGATGTTGAAAGGTAACAGTAAAAAGAAGGGGGAAAAAGGAGCCCCAGGTTGTAACATTTACGTTTTCAAGTTCTGGCTTCATGTAAAACCAGCTTCCCGGGACACCCACTGCAAGCCATCTCAGCCAGAGCTGGAACTGGGATCCCACCACATCTGCCTCCCACAGCTCATCTAAGAGGGACCCTGGGAGTCAGAT
>JAWWEU010000091.1:70725353-70742147 GCA_035583155.1 Acropternis orthonyx
TCTCCCAGCCTGGCTCCAGAGCAGAGGGGCTCCAGCCCTTGGAGCATCTCCGTGGCCTCCTCTGGACTCTCTCCAGATCCACGTCCTTCTGCTGTTGGACCCCAGAGCTCTCTCCAAGGTGCCCACACTGGGAACAGCCCTGCCCTAAACAGCACAAGCACTCACACACTCCCAGTGGACTCCCAAGGATTCCACCCATGCTCTAGCCCTGACCAGCCAGCAGCTGGAATTTAGCTCACAGAACAGCCCTGGACTGACAGTCAAAAGCACAGACCATGGGCATGGCCTTCCCTGGGTCCATGCCATGGGGTCACCCTCAGGAACAACCTGATAAACCTGTACCAGACCCTGGCATGCTGGGAAGGATTCAGCTCCAGGTTAAGGCATCTCAGCTGGGCTGCCCACGTGCAAATCCTGGATTTAGTTGCCTAAACACAGGTTCTCATTGCCATGTCGGACTCCCTAAGCTCTCCAAGACACATGCATGGCTTTGCCAGATATGACCCTGCACCTGCATCCCCTTGATTTAAAAATGAAGACTAAGCAAGTCATAAGGTGAAACCAGACACTTATGCCCAGCACCTGAATTGTGACCTACATGTGTGATGGCTGTCCCAGCTCTTACTGCAGTCCATGGGGCAGCAGTTGGTATCATTTAGGGTGTTTGGTGAGCCATTTAGTTACTCAAACATCAGTACCTATTTCTGGGGTGTGAAACACCCTCCAGACTCCACTGATCAAACATCCCCCAGCTCTAACAGGAGATTAGCACAGAGTTAATATTTTTATCTCCCACTGCAGCCCCACTCCAGCTTCTGGTCCAAATTTCAACAGCTCCAAAATAAAACCCATTTGCATTGGATGAGGATGCCCTCCAGCTCTGCACTCTCAGCCCCCTGCTGTGATGAGCAGCACAATCCTGTCACATCAACACTTCCAGGATGGTTCCAGTGTTTGTGTGCCTGCTGCATAATAGCACTGAAATAAACAAATTTGACAAAGAAAGGAGAAGGAACAACTGATATGCAAACCCATGTCATGAATCATTCACCAAATCTGCTCGCCAGTTTTCAAATAATTTTGGAGGTTGCTTCCAAAGTGCTGTTTGCAAAACCTCTGTTAATCTTGGAAGCAGATGCTGCTACAGGCTGTGCTACAGCATCTTCAATAAATCCCCAACAAATATTACTTTAAAATGCCCAGGAATTTTGCAAACGGTTGCTTTTACATCTTCTTGGCATATCTGAAAACCTAACATCATAAAACCCTTTGCTGTGATTCAGCTTCAACAAACAAGCCTAAGCCTGAGGAAGAGCTCATCTCATATCTCCCCTCATGCACAGGTAATCCCAAACTCCTCCCAGATGACTCTTACCATTTCCTTCATATGCTCTCAAAAGTCTTTGATCTCACCAGACACATCAGTGGATCAGGAAGGTGCCAGAACTATTTTCCAGCAGCCTTAGTAATAGCAAGCAAAATTTGGAGCTGCAGGCAAACACTGCCATGTTGTCAGACAGCAATGAGTGTGAACCTTGTCTTCAGTGAAGATCAGGAGAAAACTATGAGGTGCTGTCTTCCCATTCCAGCCTAAGCATCTGAGGCGTTCTGATAGCATTGAGATGACAGACTGGTCCCTTTGCCATCTGAAAAAATAAAGCTACAGCTTCCTTTAGTGACACTCAGCAGTCAGTGGGCAGACCAGTGTGGCTCTGTCCTTCTGGTGGTGTGTGGAGGTAGATAAGACGATATCTGACCATGGTGCATCAGGACCTGCAGTGCAACCACAGAGCCCGTCCATGGTGGAACACCAGAGCACACAACGTCAGGTGTGAAAAACCCACAATGCACCACGTTTTGGGGATAATTCTGATTCCAGCCATTACTGAAAGGTGTTGTGGGAAGGAGACACCCAGGGTCACATACCTCTCACAGACCTGAGAAAAATGCTAGTTAGATAGGCTAAGCTAGTTATCTAGAGTCCATCAGCAAAGGAGAGAAGCCCCAGCAAGATGCAGCTGATCTGAGCTATATATCTACTTTAGGAGAAGAGAAACCACACCACTGAAATTGCCCTTACAGCTTGCCATGAATGGTGAAGGCAGCCCAGGCAGTGAGGGAAGGGGTGGTACCATCCACATACCCAAATGTGGACAGATGAATCCCACCTCAACAGATAATTCTCCGCTCAGCTGAAAACCCCATTTCTGTCAATTAACAGGGCAACTTGAGAGCCTCAGCTTCACTGAAAGCCTCCAACAGGGCAGTGTGCTGGAGATACCCACTGGAATCAGGGGAATCAAGTCACCCACATCCCTGCAGAATATCCCACCTGGCAAACGTACTTTGAAAAGGCATTTCCATCATGTCTTGACACATGGGGACATTTCACTGCCTAGCAGAGTGTTTGGGATGGTTATTGTTGGGGGTATTTTTACTGCCAAGGACTGTTTCCTCCATCAAAAAATGCCTGGAGACAGATCACCCCTCCCAGTCCGGGAAGAGCTGAGTTTGTGGATCATGCTGACAAGGAGAAGTGGCCTGGCTACATCTTTGGGCTGACATCCTTTCCAATCTCCAATGCTCCCCTTCCTGTGTGACAATGGAAACAACATTGTTGGCTGTGGTTGGAAAGGCTTTGAAATCTGCAGGTGAAAAGTGGTAGGTAAAACAGTGCTGCATTCTTCTAGCAATGGAGAAGAGCCAGTAAAGGGGGAAAACCCTTACTTTATAAATAATACTCCATAAATTACATAAAAAGAATACATTAAAAAGCCAATCCTCCAAGAAGCAGCTGCTTCACTCTTTGCTGTTGATAGCATCAATATAACAGAGGAAATTACCACCTTGTGTTCCGCAACACATCACACTGGCTTTCCTTTACAAACTCTAATGCTCCTGATTGCAGTGTCAATTTAAAATTTACCATAAAACGCAGAGTCTCATAAAGTTTACAACCTCCATGACGCTCACTCAGTGTTTTCACCCAAATCAAATGCGCAGGCACCCACTTTGCTCTCATGGACACACACAAGGAGATACTGACAACAGATGGGAGAGCAGACCAGGGTACCTCAGCTGAGATCTGCCTGTCCTGGGCAGCCCAGTTCAAAAGAAAAGAAGGAGAGATGTAAAACAATCTGGCAAATGCACCTGTTGGAAGTGCCCTCTGATCTCTGTGAGACAGCTCATCCCACGTCCAGCAGGATGAAGGGCAGACAGAACCATAATTTTTGATAAAGGTGGTAAAACACTAGCAGTTTGCCGAGAGAAGCTTGGCATCCCTGGAAGCATTTAAGGCCAGGTTGGACAGGGCTTGCAGCAACCTGGTCTAGTGGAAGGTGTCCCTGGCCACGGCAGGCTTCAAGTGTCCCAAAGATGCTGTCCTCGAGATGGGACCAGCACCCTGTGATGCTGAGCCAACCTCCTTGAACCGGGACATGCTTAAAATAGAGCTGCTTCTTAAGCCCTTTTGCAGACTCTGATCCAAAAGGCCAAGTCATTTACCTAATTGTGGGTTTCCTTCAGAAATTTAAAATCATGCAGCTCCTACAGAGAAGACAGTGTGAGCTGTTAATGAAGGGAAGGAGAATGCAGCTAAACCCATGCCATGAGCTGACCATTTGCTCTTCCAGGCATGTGTTCCACTCATGGGTTGACAAGGGAAAACTAATTAGGCTCTTAATTTTGCTTCCTACATAAATCTAAGTCCTTGAGCTTCTCATTGAAGTGTTGTCATTGTGACAGAAACCCCATTTCTCTCAACGGGTACAAAGGATTTTGGCTGAAGCAGAACAAAAAAAATGCATATTTCAAGATGCACTTCCTCAGGAGCCATGAAACGCCACTCATCATCTGCAGTCTGCATGCACCCTGTAAGCTCTGGCTTAAAACTCTACCCAGATTCACCCTCAGCTCAAAATCACAGGATATATTTGGGGAGGAAAGTAATTTTTTTGCAGTCAGCCACTTGCCTTTGTGACTGACCGAAACTGTGATGAGATGGATGCTTGAGGAAGCAGCAAGGGTTAAGCCTTGGGAGAGGACAGGCAGGACTTGGGGATGAAGTAGTTGATCAAAGGGTGGCTCAGAAGTTATTTAAAAATAAACCAGAAAGTAGAACTTCCCGGCGGTTGCCGCTGTAATTACAATGCAGACAACGGAGCCGTGGTGCTGTTAAGGTTACTGGATTTTCCTAGCAGCTGTGTTTAATTTACTTAAAACATGCAAAGCCATCAGGTCAGATCCCATTAACGGAATCTCTCCAGAGCACTGCAAGACATGGCCAGCCCAGCACTACAGAAATGCTCAGGAAAAAAACCCACAAGTGTAAAATGCCACAGAAGAAGGAAGAGAGATTCATGCCATGGCCAACACCACCCCTCACCACCCCACAGTAGATGCTCAGTGGTCAGTCCCTCCTGCTCATCCATCTTGTCCCTTTCCTCCCACCAGATGCCGCCTATTGCCATGGTCTCCTAAGATCACCAGAGACAGAAAACAGTGCAAATACATTGACTGGCTGTGATGGAGAAGGTACCTAGGAAACCTGGGATCAAGCATTTAGGAAAGTCCTTTGTATGTGCTCTGCTATGACCCAGGTTCTCTGTGTGTCCAACAGCCGGCTTACAAAGACATACAATGTCCCACCTGGATTCCTCTACTCTCCAAGCATCCCCCTGATTTTGATGTTGCAGCAGAGAGAAGACCCCCTTGTCCTGAATCATGGCAGAGTCCATCTCAGAGATGAGAGCTTGGCGGGTTTGCGGGTCAGGATTCCACCTCTGGATCTTTGTTCACATGTATAAAATTCATCATGAGCCTGTCCAAAATACTGGATCAAAACCTACAACCTCCTTGTCAGGAAAAACCTTCTACAGATCGTTTTCTGTTTTGTGTTGTTTTATTTTGTGTTGTTTAGGGTTTTTTTGGGGGGGTTTTGTCTTTTTTTGGTTTTTCATTCTTTTAACACTGGCTCAGTCCTTTCTCTGCCAAAGGGAGCATCAAGGTTTCATCTACTATTGCTGGTTTCTACCAGCTCAATTCTATTTCTAAAATTAGCATCCTGAGAGACGTAATTGCTAGAACAAAAGGTGTTAGGTCACATTTCGGTCCCTGCACATCACATCATGCTAAGTGCTTCTGCAGCCACCTACAACCACCTCAGAGTCAGCCACAAACTGAGGCTCAAATGTGTCCTGCTCCACTGAGCCCTACTCAGCAGAGTGATGCAGCTTTAATGGGTGCTGATGCCACAAAGAAGAGAACTGAAGACAAAGAGAGAGGAGAATATGCCATGTGTTACCTTCTGCACATGAACCAGATACACAGAATAAAATTAAACTAAACTAAACTAAACTAAAATAGAATGTATTGCCCAGAGAAGCTGTGGCTGCCCCTGGATTCCTGGAAGTGTCCAAGGCCAGGTTGGATGCGGCTTGGAGCAACCTGGGATAGTGGAAGGTGTCTCTGCCCATGGCATGGGGTTGGAATTAGAAGATCTTTAAGGTCTCTCCCAGTCCAAACCACTCTGTGATGGTTTCACTCTATGAATGCATTCACTCTATGAATGCAATAGCACAGAATAAAACAGAGTAAACCAAAGCAAAACAAATATAATAAAATCAAATTATGCAAAGGACAAAACCATAAATAGTAGAAAATAATGCAAAGCAATTGGTTTATTTATGGGAATTCTGAAAACATCTGACCAAATTGCATGACACTGGTTGACAAGGACCAGCACTTCTCACTATCAGGACCCCTCTTGAAATCAGCAGCTCCCAGCACTGCATGCAAGGAACCCCAGTCTGGAGTCCCTGAAATAGCTTAAAGATCATTCTTCCAGCATAAAACTCCAACATAAACTCATCCTTCATGGCTTAGAAAGGTGTGAGACTTATTTGCATAATAAATGACAAGGCAGGAATATAGATTTCTGCCAGATCAACCCCCTTCCCTTTGAAAGAAATCTATTTATTCTGAGGGAATCATCTCTTCTCCAGATAAATGGTGTTTGTAGTCAGTTTAGCTTGGCACGATATGCATTCTTTTGCATGCCTGTAATGAATTTTCACAGCTAGAGACTTAATCCAGTCTAGTCATGGAGGGTTTATCAGGACCTCTTATTTTATTTCTACCGGTAAATGGGAATTGCTTTTCTTATCTCTATCTAGAAGCACCTGACTGATTTTTGCTTCATATTTCCTATCCCACTGGAATTCAGGATGCGGTGTTATCTGATGCTGTACAATTGTCACTCATGTTAGCCGCCTTTTCGTTTTAATTTGCTGGACTTATTGCTCTCTCTTTGTTTGTTTGTTTGGGGTTTTTTTACCCAAGAGATTTTACTTTAAGATCTGAGTCCCTCTTTGCTCCCTTCCATCCTCCTGGTCACATTTCTTCGGTGATCCTCAGGAAGGCAGTATCAACGCTTGTTTTCCCTTCATCTGCTTGATGCCTTTGAGCAACCTGGTCTAGTGGCAAGTGTCCCTGCCCATGGCAGGGGCGTGGAATGAGATGAGCTTTGAGGTCCCTTCCAACCCAAACCATCCTATGATGCCTTCCCTTGGGCTTGTCCCCATACACCCAATCTTCCTCCATTGGGGAAGGGCAAAATTTTACAATAACAAGTGGAAATTATCCCTAACTTTGAGTTTAAAAGCAAACAAATCCATGAGAGCAAGGGCTTGCTGACATGATCATTATGGCTGCTGCAACCAGGGAGCAAGTACATATCTCTGAACTCGGGAAAACTGAGCCCACTGCTGCTGGGAAGGCACAAGAAAACCCATAAATCCTGCAGATAACACCGTGATGGATCAGTAGTGGCAAGACATTAACCTTCACTCTTGAGGAGACACCCAAATGATAACACCTGTAGCCATGCCACTCCAGAGTTATCAGTCTTGTCACTCGTGAAGATAAATCTATCTGACCTAAACCATCATCCTACGCCCCTCCAGCTTCCTCGCTCAAAATCCTCATAGATACCAGCAGGGATCAGGAACATCACACCTAATAATCAATTGAGCGTGTGTAACAATGCTCACATGGAAACCATTTCCTTCAGAATGTTAAAATAATTCCACAGAGCAGGGAAAAAACACGGTAGGCTTGAAGGCTGGTCTGCAAGGAAAGTGCTACATGTCAGTGACAGCTATGGAAGGACAGAAAACAGCTACCAAAGCCTCAAGGAGCTGTCACGCACGGGGAAATGTAAGTTAATTGAAGCCACTTAAACAAACACATCTGAGGCAGGGGCATGGGATGGAGGGAGGGAGAATGAAGTGATATTAAAAGCTCAGACACATGGTGAATCCCAGACAGGAGGCAAGGAAACCTATTTGGCAAAACCCAGAGGAGCCCCTTGCCCTGGAGCTGTGCTACAGAGGGCAGCGAGAGCCCCCTCTGCCCCAGGGCTACGGGGGCACAGCATTTTCCCACAGCCCCACAGGGCTGCCCAGGCTCAGCAGGTCTGCCCCTCCTCTGGAAAACACCACTGAGGCTCCACTGATGCTCTCCTAGACCAAACAGTGCTGGTCTGGAATTATAAATCGAATAGTTGCCTTTCTAATGGCTCCTCTCCTGTCCCTACCATAACATTCAACTGAAACAAGAACCACAGGCAAAGCATCCATGTGGCTAAGGGTAACAATGTAAATCCACCTCAAATACAACACCAGGGCCAACGTCAACTCCACCTTCACCTCCTCTGAGCACAGTCTCCCCCAAGCCACCAGAGCTGACTTACCTCCTGCTATGCTCAGAAGTTGAGTACAGGTTACTCACACCAGTCACTGCTGATATAAAAGCAAAACAAGAAAGATTTGGATAGGCTCTGTGTATTTTTATTGCAATCAGCTCCCAAAGAAACTTAAACTGTTGGCTCTTTATTCATTCCTTTAGCATCAGTTCAAAAGTGGAACCAAAATACCTGCACGAGGTTGGGTCATCATGGAGAACCTGTATCTGTCAGAAGAGATGCTCAGCCAGCCCACTGAGATATTCCTGCTTCGAAAGCAGCACTGGGAAGCCTCAAATGAGGCTGATGGGAAGGGAGACAGGAAGCAAATCCATCTGCACACCAGCAACTCCCTGATGGGATGACAGCATGCAAGACTGCTATCTGCAAGAAGGAGTCCTGCCATGGCATCAGCCCGACCCAGCTGGAGCACAGGAGGCACAGAAACACAGATGGAGCAAGGAGGAACCAGGCTTCCAAGGCATCTTAGCCAGCTTCCCATCCTCCTTTACCTGCTGGGACAAGGATGATGCAGCAAACTAAAAAACAACCCAGTGTGCTCCTCCAGCAAAGCCAGTAGGCAGCTGGAATCTGGTTGTCTTGGTTAGCAGGGAGCAAAGGACCAGGCTCACAGGGGACAAGGTCTGAGATCTCCTTCCTCACCATTTTCTAACTCCAAACCAGGCTCTGCTACAGAGCTTTTATTCCAACCCTGGGTAAGATTTTAACTCATCAAAAGTCTCATGGTTCCAGGGACACCTTAGACCCCCTTCCAGTGCCTAAAGGGGCTCCAGGAGAGCTGGAGAGGGACTTTGGACAAGGGAGGGAGGGACAGGACAAGGGGGAGTGGCTTCAAACTGACAGGGGCAGGGTTAGATGGGATATTGGGAAGGAATTCTTGGTTTTCCAAAGAAGCTGTGGCTGCCCCATCCCTGGAAGTTCTCAAGGCCAGGTTGGATGGAGCAACCTGGGATAGTGCAAGGTGCCCCTGTCCATGGCAGGGGGTGGAATAGGGTGATCTTTAATGTCCCTTCCAACCCAAACCATTCTGTCCCTCTGTGGCTCTGCAGAGGCATTAGAGCCTGGTCTGCTGAAGTACAGCCCAGTGCAGCATCCCGCTCTCTGCCTGCAGCCCTGGGCAGGCAGCCAAGGTCCCCCTCCCATGCCCCCAAACCCTTCCCTCCCCAGGGTGGCTTCCTTAATGCAGCCCAGCTGCCTGCCCCCACCCGCCAAGGGCTGACAGATTTGTGCTGTCCCCTTAGGGTGGGGTAGGTACATTTATTTCCTCTTTGGAAAAAAAGAAAAGAAAAAAAAAGTTAAAAAATACGCAATTAACCTTTTCCTCTCTTTGCAAGGGGCAAGAAACTTCCCTGCCACAGAAATAGTTTCAGGACTAAGATATCTGTTCCCACAGCTGCACCAATGCTATTCTGGCTTAGCTAAAATTAAAGAGCTGAACTTGTATGTGGGCCTTCATGAAACTGTCCAGGGGACCACAAGATTAGAGGACCAGATGGTGACCTGGAAGGCTGAGGTCTATTCTCAGCTGTGCCAAGGGACTCTCATGTCAGAGAGTGTTGGTCCACCCCTGTTTAATAGAATGTTTTGGGTTGAAAGGGACTAAAGATCACCTGGTTCCAACCCCTCCCGCCATGGGCATGGGCACCTTCCACTATCCCAGGTTGCTCCAAGCCCCATCCAACTTGGCCTTGGACACTTCCAGGGATGTGATAGCCACAGTCTCTTCATGCCAGTGCCTCACTACAGTTATCATAAAGAATTTCTTCATCATACCTAGTTTGAATCTCCCCGCTTTTAATTCAAACCTGTCGGCCCTTGTCCTACCACTACAGACCCTACTAAAAAAGTCTGTCTGTATCTTTTTTCTAAGCCCCCTTTAAGTGATGTAAGACCGACAAGTCTTGCCCTGTCACCTCCAGTACCCACCCAAACACCAGCTAGAGATCCAACAGCACTGAAAAAAAAACCAGGAAAGCGCAGGATAGCCCCAGAATCCCAGCCACCTTCCCTTCTCCCACCATGAGCAGGTCCTCTGCCAACAACTGTGCCAACTATTGTTGGGCACAAAAAGCCTGGTCCATGGGGCCTGCTGTCAGCATGCAGCTCATTACTCTGCAAAAGGCTTTGAAATGCTTGGAATATGAAAGGGGCTCCATCAGACCAAATTCAGCTCCATTTGCTATTACAATACAGTGCATTTCTTTTGTCTGTGCCTTTTGATGATGTGCAATTGTTCCCCTCAGTCAGTATTTCGGAGTCATTAGCTGGAATTAGTAAAGTTCCCGCTGCCGGACTTTTCCAAGGCTCTGTTCTCGGGCTACAAAGAGTCGGTGAGGAGTTGTCCTGCTTTCACTGAGCTGGAGGCACAGCGGGGAGCATTCCGGGGGGAGCAGGCAGTCTGCTCAACTCCACTTTCCCCCTGCAGGCACTGGAAAATGCATGTGCCAACAAGATGCTGTGGGTGGTCGCAGGGGGGGGCGGTGCTTCCTGGCCAGTAGGGAACCTAAGACCCTTTAATTTGGTACCTCTGGTGGGAACAGGTGAAAGGCTTCACCTAATCATATCCATATTTAGGCAGCACATCCCACAAAGTTCAGGTTTCTCACCCAGAAATCCCCCACTCCCTGTTTAAAGGCACCAGCACTGAAGAAGTCACCTTTCTGTGGGTGACAGGAAACTCTACCTGGCATCCTCCACGGTGAAAACACCTGGATGTGCCTGACCTTGTCCTCTGACCTCATGCTCATTTTATGCCTTTCCAGCTGTATCAGAAGACCTCTTAGTATCAAGACACTTTTTCCTGACGGTGTTTATACATGGAACATACACCTCTCTGGGTAACCTGTGCCAGTGTCTCATTGCAAACAATTTGTTACTTCCATCTTTTCTGAATCTCCCCTCTTGGTGTCCCCTTTCCCCTTGTTCTATTGCCCCGAAGTCACTCTCCAGCTCTCCTGGAGTCCCATCAGGCACTGGAAGGGGCTCTAAGGTCTCTCTGGAGACTTCTCCAGGCTGAACAGCCCCAGTTCTCCCAGCCTGTCCACTGATCATTTTGGTGTTTGGCTCTGATAGAGAATTCATTCCTGTTCATGAATAAGCAGTTCCAGCACAAAAATGAGGCAATGAAGGTCCATGGGCTGTACCCATCTGATGCTCCTATCTGGTCCCAAAGTCCCAGCTCAGGTCTGGGGACCACAGCAGCTCCAACTTGCACCCATCCCACCTCTAGGGTGGCAGACCCTTCCTCATCCAGCCATCCCACCAGCTTTTTCTGGATGCAACATGGGTAGCTGGCCACTAGGACCCTGAAACAAAACGAGGAGCAAACCAATCTTATATCCATCAGGAGAGGAGCTCAGCACCAAATCCAGCTCCTTTAGCAGCTGGTCACCTTTCACAGGGGACTGTGCTTCCATCTCCTAAGGATTTCCCTGAAAATTATCTCATAGATCATCCCATCTAGCACTCACAACAGCATTTCCATTTCGGCACAACCCAATGCAGACAATTCACACCTCTCACCTTGCATTTTTTAAAGTAACATGGTACAATAAAGCAGCCTGCCCAGATTCCAGCCTAATCTAAAAACAACTTTATGGCTTCTAATTTTAGCACTAATCTTCCTTTGCTATGGTTGTGTGATTTCTAATTATTTTATCCCCAAGCCTTGCTTTGATGGATAGTTGTACCTTTCCCAATGCCAAGTGACTTGCAAAGTGCCTTTAAAAAAATACGCTGATCATTTCAGGTTCATTTCCAGTTCCTACACAAATAATATTCTCATATATGGCTTCACTGCAGAAATATTATTATTATTAAAATAATAATAATGAAAGCAATGCAATTTAAAAAGGAGGGCTCCATTTCTTAGAACGATCCCAATCTGTTCCTGCAAACACCGTATCTTCTCTTAAAGGTTGTTATAGAGCCTAAATCCGTTATCGAGATACGGATCTCTTAATAATTCAGTGCCTTCGGCTTGGCAAAGCTCCCAGAGCCTTTATCTATCCCTATTTTCAGGTCACAACACATCGAAGAGCATTTGGCCACACCAAACCTCAGGGGGGACTGTGCAAGGTACGACGTGAAGCGGTGGCAGAGACACGCTGGCTTTGATGTTCCCCAGGAGCGCTGCCTGCCCAAACCCCCCATATTTACAGCAGCAAATACCAGCCCTTGGCTGAAGATCTGTTGCAAGGGCTCAGGATGAGCTTCAGGCCCAAGGTCCTCACAGGCAGGTGCTTCCTCTCCTACCACACTCACCTGAAGCAACCTCTTGATCCTCCTAATTGCTGACCCAGACCAAACCTGGATCTGGTGCTGTTAAATTTGCACAGAAAATTTGTTGGGGACGGGGCGCTGCCTGCGGCATGTTTCAGGATGCTGAGGCAGCTGCCTGCCTGCCCGGCTCTGCCACTGGATTGCAGGATTGTAGGACCTGCCACCAGCAGCCAGCGCTGGAGCAGGGGATGCAGACACGGGGCTGGTGGATGTTTGTTGGGTTACTTCCTTCCCCAGGATTTATATTGCGCTCTGGTCAATTGGAAGACATCCACTTGACCTGCGATCTTTTTGTTTTAGTTACTCTCCCAAGCTTTGACAGCAGCAGTTTAAACACAAAGCACATGAGCCTTAGCACTGAGGAAGCACCCCATCCCCACAAATTCAGAGTGGATGGGGGAAAATATCACACTGCAGCCCGAAGGTGAATATATTTCTTCTTTCTCATTCTTCTTTTTCCTCTCCTTCACTCTCTGAGCCTGTTTCACCATCAATGTCTTCTCCCCTCCCCACTGGAAACCTCAGCTTAGCTCCCCACCACAACATTCAAGAGAGAAGCATACGGGTTGTGGTTTGTTTTAATTCCCTGCACAATCCTGTGTGTAGAGTATTTGAAACGGAGATTGTCAAAACAGGAAACAACACAGTCAAAGTCCTCACACCTGGATCCTGAAAATGTCACTATACAGAGCTGCAAGGAATGGAGAAAAGGCCTCTGTTCCCATGCAGAGAGAGGATGCTCTGGGAGAGTGGCCAGCAACATACCATCTGCCCTCATGCCATCCTGATCTTGGGAAGCTGGGCTTTAACCTCTGCTGAAATCAGTGAAATCTGGTTTTTATTAACTGGGGGGGGGAACTCAGCAGATGGGGCTAAGAACTATAACCCTCTGCTGACTGATACTTTTATTGGCATAGGGAATTTTACATGGAGTATCAGTGTGCTCAGGAAGCCAATCCTACAGGAAATCCTTCATCCTTAGTTCTTCAGAATAACATCCACAGCATCCTGCTGGCTTCCTCCTTACTCCTCTTAAAACTCACCCCTGAGATCCTCGCCTTTCAAGATCATGCTCTGAGTTTGAACTGATCTTACTGGGATAGAAGAACATATCTTGGGTCAAATACTGCACGTGTGCCCCAGGCAAAGCACCTGGATGACACTGCATCTCCATGAGGATGCAGAGCAGGACAGTGCTTGGTCCTACGCTCTTTGACTTCCACCTATCCACCTTGGAGCAAAGACTGAAAGTTTCTCAAAGGCACAACAGTGACACCAGGTTTGAAGGAGAAGACCTTACCAGATGAGTAAGGTTTTCATAACTTATTTTTCTGCAGAAAAATGGATGCTGTATTCATTTTAAAAAGCAGGCACCTGTACCTGTAGGGTTTGGGCACTTCTTAAAAGTCTGACCTGAGCAAGCATCCTTGCCAATGAATATTGCTATTGCGAGCCTTTGATTGCTTCTGATGGGAGTGAAAACTTTTTGTTGTTGTTGTTGTTTTTTTATGTTTTTACAGCTTACTGTGAGTTAACTTCAGGAGAACTTCCCAAGCAGAAGAGCTGGGAACTATTACTGGAACGGTGGTCCAGAAATTGTGGTTGCCCAGAGAGGTGGTGGATGCCCCATCTCTGGAAACATTTAAGTCAGGTTGGATGGGGCTTGGAGCAACTTGGTCTGTTGGAAGGTGGACATGCTGATTGCAGGAGGGTTGGACTAGATCGCATTTAAAGTACCTTCCAACCCAAACTGTTCCATGATTCCCCCTTTGGAAGCAAAGCAGATATACACCCTTTTATTTCTGGTATTACTGTAGTGTCAAGCCACTAATCTAGAGTGACAATCTTCAGTAGGAAAAAAAAATCCACAGATTCATGGGATGAACAACAACAAATGTCATTTCAGACAGTCTGCATGGCCCAGAACATCAAATTTTACCCATCATCCAGGCACAGAATTAGAATAATTACCTAGGGCCTGGTCCTGAAAGGTGCTGAGCGCAGTCAAGTGGTCTCTGCTCATAGAGTTCAGTATCTCAGGGGCTCTCAGCAGGTCAGCCGTGAAGCCTGGGCAAAACAAGATAGGTTGGTCTTAGTCCAGTATTTATAAAAAAACCCTACAACATGTATAATTTTTAAAAAAAAAAACAAACCCAAAACCATTCCAGCTCCATGAACCAGCCCTGTTTTCCTGCACGGACAACTAACTCCAGGGTCACGCAGAGCATGGCTGAGGAGATGCTCCCCAACCCAGAGGCATGCTCTGCAGATCCAGGATGGATGCCTTCAGCACACAGGAGAAAAATTACACCCATAGACTTTCAATCCACATCCAGGAACACCCGAAAGACATTCCTCAGGAGTGCTGCACTGTCCACGACACCACACCTGGACACATCACACCAACAGCACCATCCCAGAGCTCACACACCTTCCTGGCAGAAGGCAAACTCCAGGGTTGCCCTGCCCAGCCTACGGGAAGCGATAAACCTGGAGATAAGAGGAGTTGCCCGTGTTTCCAGGGAAGAAGGCGAGGAACATCCCTCAGAGATCCCTGCCAGCTGGCAGTGACGCGTGGCGCGACAGCCCCGGGCGGGTACGGCCATGCCAAGGGCAGGGTGAAGGCAGGGAAGGGGGTGACAGGGACAGGATGACTCCTTCACACAGCCCTTTGTTTTGGGAGGTCCCCCGAGACGCTCGGCTCACGGCGGCCAAGTCCTCCTTCTTTCCCTAAAAGGGGAAGGGATGAGGGGAGGAAAACAATGCTCTCTCCTCAGTTGCCTAATGGAAGAACAAAAGCACAGTGATCCCTTCCAAAATTGTCTTTTGAGGAACAGACCATTGAGCCCGAAGGCCCAGTATTTCTGGTTTATTTGTTTTTGGATGAACTCCAGCCTGCCAGAGTCTTTCTGTCCTTCCTCTTGGCTCTTGCAGAATCTGCCCAAAGCCACAGGGATCATGCAGGGCTTGCACAGACCCCAAATCTCATGGGGCATTTAACACCCAGCACCTTGTAGAGATGATGAAGCCAAAGGTGAGGTTCCTCTACCAGACCCCATCATGAGCATGCCTTGGCCACAGGGTGGAAGGGGCAAGGCCAGGTCGGACGGGGTTTGGAGCAACCTGGGATAATGGAAGGTGTCCCTGCCCATGGCAGGAGGTGGAATGAGATGATCTTTAAGGTCCCTTTTAACCCAAATCATTCTATTAATAGCCCTAGCCCAGCAGGATGCATTTGACAGGAAGGGTCTGCCACAGCCTGATCCCACTGAAAACTGGGACCAAATCCCACTAAAGCCAAAACTAGTACAAAACCAGCATCAGACCTTTAATTGCTCAGCAGCTGTGTCTGCTGGGGAGCAGAAGGGGATTTCTGCTGTGCTGACTGCTCATGGAAAGTCCCTGACTGGCCCACAACCGTGGAAAAAGTGGAAAATAGAACTGTAATACCAAGTTGGTGGCAGGCTGTCTATTTTTCTCTCCTGTGACTGGTTACCATGGATAGATTTCTGAGGTCGACCATGCAATTGTTCGCTGCACTGCTCCTATTAAACAGAGGATGATCAAATCATCCCATTTGTACCGTACTTTAATTTCCAGAAATTCTTTGTTCATTTGTTTGTTTAAATTATTTCTCTCATTTGAAGAAACAATGTAGGCTTACAAAGTGAGGGCCCAAATCTCTCGAGTCACCTTGCTGTGGTTCATTACTTCTACACTAGTTAACAAGGCCAGTAATTTCCCTAAGGTTTAATAGAAAAATCCTCTTTACAGAATGCAGAGAGACAGGACATTTTAACAAACTCACTGCTGTATCCCAGTGATGTCGTAGGTGAGGGATATCCTAGGCTAGGCACAGGTTTTCCTCAGTGTTAGTACATAGAAGCAGGTAACCTAAATGAAGCTTGTTTCACCAGAGGCTACTCCCTCAGTTGGGGAAAGGGGACCTGGGGGTCCCATGTCCCTTGCTCAGAGCGTCAGCTCTGCTTGGAAATGTGTTGCTGAAGCATTCCAGTCCTCATCCCAAAATACAGATTGATTTATTGCATTATACTGGGATCAAACAGATGATACTGGAGGGGCAGATCCAAGATGTACCTGGGGTGGGTGTGGTGGAAGAGGCATACAGCCCATTTTATTAATTACACACGTAGCAAAGTACACAGAATCCCTGGCCCATACACTGCCCTTCTCACTAGTTTTGCCAACCTCCTTCTATGACCAAATCAGAAGAAAATACTAAAATTTGAAATAAAGACAGGGAAGACCTGGTGGAAAACAGACAAATGCATAAAACATACATACATGTATATTGGAATCCTAGAATCAGAATCATTTGGGTTGGAGGGGGCCTTTAAATTTAAAAAAAAAAAAAAAAATTGAAAAAAACAAGTAAAAAACCCCAACCCAACCCAAAAAACTAGAGGACCAAAATACGTTGGTTATCTCTTCCAAACTCCTTGCAATGAGCTGGAACATCTAAAACATATATATTCAACATACATATATCTTACATATGTAGGTGTGTAAAGCAGCCCAGCAAATCTCTGCTGAGATGCACATGCAGGTGAAAGGCTGGGTGAGAAGCTGGCAGTGCTGCCTTCAGTCACGAGGGTATTTACCCTACAGGAGCCTCTGCAGCTCCTTAACATTATCTATACAACTGGATTTGTCAAGCAGCAACTACAGATGTTCGCAGGGAGTCCCCTTGCTTATCCACTGATAATACCATGTTCCTGGGACAGAAG
>JAWWEU010000091.1:70748372-70762866 GCA_035583155.1 Acropternis orthonyx
CAGGCCAGGATACCATTGGCCTTCTTGGCCCCCTGGGCACACTGTTGGCTCATGTTGAGCTTCCTGTCAATCAGTACCCCCAGGTCCCTGGCTGCTCTCCAGCATCCACAGCACTGACAGGTCCCTGCTGTTTCACCAGCCTTTTCCTTAGTGGATCATCTATCAATGTAAAGACCCATCCTGCCAACTCCTCAAAAAGCCAAGACAGTCAGCCAACACTTATCGCTGCTGGACTACATCCTGGCCTTGAACACACAAGGCTTGGACCCTCCTGTTGGACTCAGACTCCAAGTCCTAATCCAGACCTGAACATTAGACCTTATTGTTCTCCTGCAGCACCAAGGATCACACTAAACCCCGACAAATTTCACAGCAAATTAAATGCAAGCATCTATTTTTTCAAGCCAGGATCACCTTTGCTGAGCTGCCACCAAAGCTTTTCTTGGAAGGCATTAACCATGACGGCCAAAACACAATTCCATCTCACGCCTGTCCTGCCTCTTCAAGGGCAGGAGACTTGAGCCACTGCCTCACTGACTGTCTTACTGTTCCACAAAGTGGCCCCTCTCCAGAAAACTGAACATGAGTGCCATCACAGAGTGCCCCAGACAAAGAGACCAGTGACTGTTTCTGGGATTATTAGAGGGAAGCAGAAAGAAGCCTCTTACGGGGTCTTTGTGGCACTTTATGTTGACAGCTCAAAATAATGGATAGGACAGAAGAGAGGAAAGATGACTTAAATTAGGCAACTCCTGCGAAGTGGTGCTCACTCAGGCTTCCCAAAAGAGAATCACCATTTCTTAGAAATGCTAGCACTCACATCAACGTGCACTCCCCCTCTGCAGCACATACACACACAGACACGTCCCTTTTTAGGTGCTCTATGGAGCATTTGCTCAATTTGCCAGTGGCCACTGCACCCCTTTCATTAGGAGATGGAAAAGGTGTATAAATGAGCAGTATCAGCTGCAGCTCATCAATCCTGCAACAAAAACAGCCTTTAATTTCTATCCGTTGTCACGAATTGAGGGAGCTGTTGGAAGGGATTTACATATCCATGTTCCAGCAGTCATTACACAGCTCCTCGAAAGCCACCCAGAGGAGAGGGAACTCTCTGACTCCAGGGGTTTGACCCACACAGAATGACAAAGGCTCTGAAGAAGCTTTAGTGCCATTTCACTCCAGTCCCAGCTCCGTGGGATCCATGTGGGGCTCATTTTAAGTAACAGGCATCTCCTGCCTACACATATCAGCTCTCTCCCACTATTTGAGAGGGTAGCAATCAGACAACCATGGAATCACTGAGGCTGGAAAAGACCTCCAAGGCCAATGAGTCCAGCCTGTGACCAACCCTCACCTTGTCACCCAGCCCAGAGCACTGAGTGTCACATCCAGTGGACACTTTCAGGGATGGGGACTCCACCACCTCCCTGGGCAATCCATTCCAATGTTTAATCACCCTTTCTGTGAAGAAATTCCTTCTAATATCCAAGCTGAATTTCCCCTGGTACAGCTTAAGGCTATGTCCCCTTTTCCTGTCACTTGTTCCCTGGGAGCAGAGCTCTGCTGAGCTCCTAAGCCTCCTTTTCTCCAGGCTAAACAACCCCAGCTCCCTCAGCCACTCCCCACAGGACTTAACCCCAATGCCCAAGCTGTTCTCAGTCTGTCCAGGAAAGCACAAGCAGGATGGACACACAAACGTAGCACATGTTTAATTACCTGGCTGCCTGGTTTCGATAGATTTGCTTATGCTGTGGCAGCAATCTGTCTTTCCAGGCACAACACTTGGGTCTTATGACTTGAAACACCACCTAAAGCAGCTCCTGAACATCTGAGCATGCAGCCCAGCCAACCCTGCACTCACGCTGCAGTGGATAAAAGGCTGTTTAAAATGGGTCCCTGTGCATGGAGCCCTCTGCAAGCACCTTCACAATGATGGGGACTTCACCTTTCATGGGGACACTTGTTGCACCTGTGTCTGTACTCCAGCAGGTGGTCCCATGTGGCCACCCAAAGCCCTGAGATATCCTAGCAGCAGCTGGAGGGTGATGGTGGGATTGATCCTGGCAACAAACACCTCAGGGACCTGAGAAAAGGAGCCTTGACAACAGCTCCCGGGGGTCCCACACCAACACCCCTCTGCTGGGATGCTCTGGGACCTCCCTTCTGCAAAGGCTGCCTCTGCAGGGAAAGGGGCAGAGAGATCTGGTGTGGGATAAGGGCTGTAGACAAGGCAGTCGGAGCTGGGAATGTTGCTCTGGATTTGTGTAGCACCTGGGACTTGATTTATCTGTCTCCAGGTACCACTGCAGTTATGACAGAGGTGGGGCAGGAGGAAGGAGAGGAAGGAAGGAGAGAAAGGAAGGAAGAAAAGAAATGAAGGACAGAAAATAAGGAGACAAATGAAGGACAAAAGTGAAGGAGAGGAAGGAGGGAAAAGAAAGAGGGCAAGGAAAGAGATGGTGGAGAGGAAGGAGAGGGCAGAAAGAAGGGGAGGAGAAGGCAGAAGGAAGAAAATGAGAAGGAAAAAAACGGGAGAAGAAAAGGAAGCAGAGGAGGATGAGGAGAAGGAGAGGAAGGACAAGAAAGGAATGGGAGGGGTAGAAGGAAGGAATAGGTCTCTGAATTCATTCTGGAGCAGTGCCTGAATCCATCCAACATGAAACGAGGCCACAGTACTGTTCTCTCCCCAGGCAGTCAGTAAAGCAGCTCACCTCCTGTCTTCTGTTTGGCACAGATAACCAGCATGGAAAACCCCAGAGAGGGGAAGCACAGATGTGTTATGGGAGAGATGCTGCAGTAACACGAACCAGACACTCTCTAACAGGAATGTGCCAAGCAGCATGGAAGGAGAAAAGCAACCTGGCCCCATGGATGTGCCCATCTCTTCCTTTCAATTCCGTTTGTGGGAAAGGTGACTCAGGAAAACTGGAAACGAAACCACAGGTGGTGTGAAACTGGGACAAGACACCATCTGTTTTCAAGCCTCACAGCTGGAAAGGGCATAACCTGCCCTTGCTGGGCTGCAAGGGGCACTCTGGTCCAGAGAGGGCTTGTAGGAGAGGAGAAAGCTGCCTGCTGGGTTTCCTGTGCTGGGATTCACCCAGCACACACACACACACAAGCACACCCACCCCATTGCGGAGCTGGAGAACCAGAGTCTTTGCCCTGTTCCCACCCCTGCCCATGCGCTCCCTTGCAATGCCACATCTGGAAACACCATTCGCTATACACTGCATAGGAAGACGAACCACAGGTCAAGACATGGGTATGAATCACCTTTGCAAGGCATATCCAACGCTGAATATGTTTGTGATACTGTAGGTATCACATCTCATCTATTTCTCACTGTAATTACAGGACGACAGTCCTCACTGTGGATTCAGAGTGGTATTTCAGAGCTGATGTCCATGAAGCTAAGACTGAAAGGTGAGCAAACCCTCACTTCAACTTGTGCTTCACTGGAAAAGAATGAAAGAAAAAGAAAAGCGAAAATAAGATTGAAAGAAAAAGAAAAGCGAAAATAAGATAAAAATAAATAAAAAGGGAATAAAAATACAAAAATGGAAGAGGGAAAACACATGGAAAAGTAATAAAGAAAGCGAAAAGAAAGAAGAGAGAAAAAATGGAAAAAGAATGTGAGAGAAAAAGAGTAAGAACAGGGGGGCAAAAAAGGGATGGAAGGAAAAGGAAGGAAAGAACAGGGGAAGGTGAAAAATGGAGAAGAAAAGAAAAATGGGGAAAGAAAAGGGGGGGAAAAAGAAAAAGGGGAAAAACAGAAAAGGGCGGGGAAAAGAAAGGAAAAAGTGTGAGGGGGAAAAAAAAAGAAAAGAAAAAGGGAGAGAGAAAAGAAAAAGGGAAAAGATAAAGCCAGCAAGCAAGAAAATCTAGAGAACTTATAGTTTTACAATTCTAAAATAAAAACCTCAAGTCATTTTTTAAAAAGTGTGAGTCCTTCCTAATAAGATGCCCAGCAGTCTGTGAATTATCCAGCCATAAAACTTCCACTTGCATGTGACATTTGCTGGCAGGAATAAATCAGGGCTCAGGAAAGACGAGCTGCTTTGGAGTTCAATGGGTATTATCCTAATTCTAAATGTATTAGCAGTGGTCTGAAAGCAGGACATTGTCATCCAGACAGACGGACAATGTTCATAACCAATGGTAATTTGTAGGAGGCATAATTTTCTACTACCAAAATAGCACAGCATGTGGGGTTTTTTGCCCTTTTTAGTCTATAACTGTGTCATTTCTTTTGGCTTGTTGAAAGAAATCTGCTCTGCACACGCGAAGCAAGAGCTCGGACCTTCAGCAGCTCACAGAAAACAGGTGGCCAGGCATCGGGGGAAACACAGCCTTTTGGAAAAAGCTAATAAAATAAGTAGATGATTATAGAAAATGGAGATGGAACTGGTTTCTCTTTCAAAAACAGAAAGTCAGAGACAAACTAAGTTTAGACTGAGCAAATACTGATTGAAAACACACCCTGCCACCTCCTCTCTGAGTTTTACCAACACACAGAGTCTTCATCATAAAAAAAAAGGAAAAAGGAAAAGAAATAAATATTTAGGAAATAAATAAAGGGCTGACCATGCCCAAGCCACAAAGCTCAGTTTTTTCCCCTGGCTAACCTGGTTGTTGGATTCACATCAAGCAGGCGGGGGGCTGGTGAAAGGCAGGTTAAAACCGACTTGCTGACTTAGGGCCTCATCTCTGCCATCATCATCTCCCCATCGGACAACAGTGCGCAACACTTAGGTGAAGGTTGAAATTTGGTTAAGTTCCAATCCTTTAACTTTCCATGGGGAGAACGTTAGAGGAGATATCTCTCCTGCATGCTCCAGGACCGTTCTCTTAAACTGTCGGTTATCTCATGGTGGAGATTCACAAAAAAAAAAAAAAAAGAGTGAAAATAAAAGAGCAGGGATAAAAATATAAAGCAAAAAACTCACCCCAGAAAAATAAATGCCTGTATCCCTAACAGAGCAGCAGGGTGGAGCCAGCACACCCTCATATTTAGCTGCAGGCAAAGCCTTAAAGTTGTAGTGCATTTATTTTCCATAAATCACGTAAATGTACAAGATCAAAAACTCCCCAAACTCTTGCTATTTGCCCCACTCTGTCTCTCAGGGGGCACACTGGGATTGTTAGCACTGTTTTATTTTTATTTTCTGAAGTCAGGAGCTTTGGGATGGATCAACAAGTTACAATGGATCAGCTGAAGTTACCTCAAGCTCAATTAAGTGCAGTTTCCCACAACCCTGGGAAAATAATTTTTTTTTTTTTTTTTTTTTTTTTTTTTTACAATGGAAAAAGGTAGTTAACTGGCTTAAATCACACCTCATCACATTTAGAAAATGCTTAAGGCCTCAGTGCTGGTCTCAAAAAAATCAATCCTATCTCTACCTGCTCCAGCAAAGCGAGCCTGGGTGGCAGCCAAGGTCAAAGCCCATCTGCAGAGAGCATGATTTTGCCAGGACATCCAACACAGACAGACACAGAAAAGAAGGGAAAACAGGAGCTATGGAGAGGCAATGTGAAGCTGCCTCCAACTCTTCCCAGGGCTGCATCCAGTCTGAACCACCCCACTGCCTCCCCCTTGGCTTGACAACTCCCTCCCATGCCATGCCAGTGCCCTGGGCGCTCCGGCAGATGCCGTGCATGGAACTGCAGCCTCCTCTGCCAAAGTGTGGGGACAGCAGAAGGCTCAGCCAGCTCGTAAAAATGAGAATCTGCACTTTGCCACTTGCACAGCTGCACCATGACAGCAGGGTCTGGAGACAGGGACATTGTGGGGGAGAGGAAAATGAGTTCTTCACGCTACTGCAGAAGCTGCCTCTGACCTTCCAGAGATCCTTCCTCAAGCTTCAGGGGAAGAACTTAGAGGACTGAACAGGATATTTCATCTTTGTCAGCATTTTCCCTTAAACTGTCCAGCAAAGCCAAATGCAGCAGAGTATCTGAAAGCCCTCAAGAGAAGAAACCAATTGCTTGCTTTCCAAGCAAGTATCTACAGAACTCGTTTGAAGAGTCATCCTCCAGTTTTCCCTTTACTG
Source organism: Acropternis orthonyx (assembly GCA_035583155.1). Classification (NCBI taxonomy): domain Eukaryota; kingdom Metazoa; phylum Chordata; class Aves; order Passeriformes; family Rhinocryptidae; genus Acropternis; species Acropternis orthonyx. Next base: position 70,754,429 of record JAWWEU010000091.1, read on the forward strand.
CATCCAAAGGGTTGTTCCCTCAGCAGTCCCTTCAGAGGAGGAAATCCACTACTCCTGCCATGAGGATCCACATGCTTCAAATGGCAACCACCACTGGGTCTACCTTGCCTTGGACACTAAAACATGAAATCATCAACCAAGTCCACATTCTCCCATGAAATCCTGCCTCCACTTCCAGCAATGCTCCCTGTCACTGATGCTTTAGCAATATTGACTCCAAAGTGTATTTTTAACATGCATTCTAAGAAAATTTTGAAAATATTTCTTCTCATGCACTCTGTCAGTAGGGACTCCCATCCTTCAAACACCTCTCACTGGGAGACAGGATAGTCCCCTGAAGAAAGGGAAGATGCTGCTTGGCCTGTTTCCTGTCAGCATCATTCCTTCCACGAGATCAGTAGGCAGGAGTGAAAAGCCATTTTTCTTCTCCACCTATGATTTCAAGGTGAGAGGCAACCTGAGATCTCCCCTTCTCCTGCACAGGGTCCCCATAACAGGACCTGACATTCACCCAGTTGTAAAGGAGCATCATCATGGGCTTAAAAGCATCAGATCAGCCCTGGGAATTACGCAGACCAACCCATCCCCTGGAACAGGGTGCCCTGGGAAATGGTAGATTCCATCCCTGGAAACATTCAAAGCCAGGCCGGACTTGGGCTCTGCGCAACCTGATCTTGTTGAGGATGTCCCTGCTCATGGCAGGGGGGTGGAAACTTGATGATCTTGAAGGCTCCTTCTAACCCAAACTATTCTATGATTCTCCTTCAAAGCGCTCCAGAACAGATTGCAGGAGCTGCTTAACACAGGATGAAAGATCATAGAACAGTCTGGGTTGGGATGAACCCTAAAGATGACCCAGTTCCACCACCTTGCCATGGGCAGGGACACCTTCCACTACCCCAGGTTGCTCTAAGACCTGTCCAACCTGGCCTTGGACACTTCCAGGGATCCAGGGGCAGCCACAGCTTCCCTGGGCAACCTGCAACAATGACCAGATTCAGCTTTATGTCCATGTTGCACCACTCCACAGTGACAGCCAAGACATGGCCTGTCACATATAGACACCAGACGTGATTAGAAGTTGGTAATTAACTCGTGACGCACACTGCAGAGCAGCTTTTCTTGCTGCACATCCCATCTCTGGAGGGACACCATGAGGAAAAAAACCCTTACTGTGTCAATGCACAGACATTTGGAAGACAACCCAACAGCAGATCTCTTGACTGAAAGAGACATTTTTGTTTGTTTGTTTTGAACCACTGGTTGCCAGTGCAGGACCTCACACTGGGCATTTGTCCTACCATACAGTTTGCATGCCAGATGCTCTTTCATCTTGCTAATTGTTGAAACAAAGTGGATGCTGAATGAGGGCCTTTGAGGCTGGCAGGGGCTTCAAATATGGCCAGTGTTGAGCTAATTCTGCGCCCAGTGAATGAAGCAGTGAATGCATGCTACCAAAACACTCTCCTCTATTTTTAATAATAACACAAAAACAAAAAACAAAAGCACTAGAAAAATGGTGAATACCCTCAAAAATCCCTTCTCTGTTAAAGTCAAAATCCTTGCTGGCCTCGAGCTTGCAGAAAGAGCAGCATGGCAGTGAATTCCAGAGACAGGCAAACCTCCTCGCTGGGTCCACTGGTAGCTTTATTCATGCTCATGCATGTCACCCAGCCCACGGCAGTGGGGCTGGACTTGGAAGGTGCGGTCCAACCCAAACCATTCCATGTTTCCACGGCTGTGCACAAACACATGTAGATGCTGGTCTCCAGAGCAGGACACTGCAGCCTTAAATCGCAGTGCTCAGCACAGGGCAGGGCAGTGTCTCCAGCTTCCTCCATCGCCCTCAATATTTATGTTACAGCCACCCAGATCCATTTCTTGCTGACTGTGCCCTTGCCCTCCCTCTGCCCTCTGTAGAATTTCATTAATCCCGCTTTGCCGGCTGGGGGGACAAGCAGTCTCTTATTTTTATTTTATTCCTCCCCTCAGCTTCAAAACACTTTCAGGCGTCTCCTCCTGGTATCCATATCCACACATAACCTCCCTCAGTGTTACCCAGGGTGAGACAACATTCTGGGGCCAAATGGTGCTGTTAAATCTTAAGTCCTGACACCAAACGAGCACCACTGGACTACACAGAGCATTTGGGACCTAACTGCTGAGGAGCAAGAGAACAACATAGACCAGAAGGGATCTCACCATCACCACCGCAGTGCAAACCTCTTCCAAGGCAGATGTAGCCCTGGAAGGCAGGAGGGTGAGGAGCCAGAGCTTCCAAAATGGAATTCAAGCCCTGCAGTGACCCTGGGGAAAGTCAGTTATTGAGGAAAGGCTGGGACAGACCTCAGCATCCTCCCCATCACACCACCTCGCCTTGCACAGGACTGGCTGGATGGTTTTACCCAGCACAGGAGATCCGGGTTGATGCCTAAATGTTTCAAAGTCACCAGCAAGTGTGGCTGTCAGGAAGCCACCCAAGCTCCAGCTGTCTCATCTCCCCCCACAATCCACCATCAGCAGAGACAAGCACCAAGGAGTTTTTTAAAAAAAGTCTTGGGAAGAATAACGTGCTCAACTGTTATTTACCTGGGTGGGAGTTCAGCACTTCATGTCATCAGTCCTCTTAGAAATTCCAGCTTAACTGCTGCAATGAAAAGGAAATATTTTTCTACACAGGGGTTATTAGATGTTGCCATAGTGGCATGCGTGGGTGTGCACTTCGATATTAGCTAAAGGCCCAGATCTGCAAAGATGCACATAAATCACTTGACTTCCCTGAAAACAGCAAGAACAGTCATAAAATGACCCGAGAGCTGAGATCAGACCCACCCAGACAACTTCAGCGTGTGCTACTGAGGTGTGAAAGAGTGGGGGGGAAAAAAAGAGAGAACACATAAAATATTTATTCCACCTCATGGTCAGTTTGTTTCTGCATCAAGGATGCTTTTATGTGTTGATATAACACTTACTAAACTCTACTGGGCTCCTTGATGCTGTGATGGAAGTATGCACAGATGCTGGCTGGCGTTCCCTGTGCTTGCCCTGCTGGACACCCCTCTCCCCTTGGGGCAGCAGCAGGGATCTGAGATGTCACCCCAACAATCATGATGCCTTTCCCAACCCTTTCTCTTTTCTTTGACTCTTCTCTCACCTTCTGTGGGTAGATAAAAAGCAGACACACAGCTGCAAAACAAACCAGCATGTGGAAGCAAATAGCAGTGGCTGGTTTTGGCAACCAGGAGTTTAAGGAATGGAAAGCTGGGAGGCACAAACACTTGTTTCCATGGGATGGAGTGATTATGGAGGGCAGGTAGGTGGTGACATCCTTGCTGAGGCTCTGCTGAGAGATTTGAAGGCTGCCCAGGCTCACCTCTCACCCTTGGGCAGAAGGAAGAGGCAGCTGGCCCTCACTGCAACCTGGTCTAGTGGGAGGTGTCCCTGCCCATGGCAGGGGGGTGGAATGAAGTGGGCTTTACGGTCCCTCCCAACTCAAAGGTAGGAAAGGCAGGATTCTAGAATGGCTGGAGAAGACAGCAGGAAATCACTGCATGGAGGGGCTCATCCATGCCTACCCGCTCTGTATCACTGCCCAACTTTCACTGCAGCTCTGAGGACCTCTGACTTGATCCATGTGTCCATCAGCACTGAGCTAAAATGGGTCTGCAGGCACACAGAGAAAAGGATGTCCTTCCCACCCATTAGAACTTACAGATAAGCTCTATGCCAGCTGTGGGGGACAGCCAAGCCCCACACAGCAAGGCTGTCACATGCACAGGGTATCTCATTTGGCACAAAATCCCTCAATATAAAGTAAATGTGCTAAAAAATAATAAGAAAAGAAAGAATGCTGAACCAGAGCTGAACCCAAAGCATCCCAGGGCAGCTCCCTTCTGCAGCTGCTCTGGCACCAACAGTCCTCAAAATAAAAGCTTCTGAGTCTTATTTTTATAATTTTCCTTCTTGTACAAAGTGATGCTGGCTTATCTACTCCCACCCTACAAGCACACAAACAGCATCTTACATGCATCACCTCTGATTGCCCTTCATACCTCCTCCATGTGCTCTTTATGCAGGAACAATTAAGCTTTGCTCAACTTTTCCATTAACCCAAGCAGCCCTTAGTCTTGTCAAACAAACTCACAAGTTGCTGTCTTTTTTATTTTGACTCAAGACTCATGTCTGCCCTGGTCAGACACATGCAAAAGGTTCAATCCCTCAGTGCCTCACAGTCAAACATCAGCGTGGCTGTTCCTTGTCCCTGGTCTGCAGAGGCTGAATGACTACACAAGATGCCAGACAGCTCAGAATTAGGTCTGGCTGCACAGAGATTCCAGGCACCCTTAGGATTAATTTGTTTAAAAGCATCCACCCATCTGCAGTTGGGTGGTAACCACATCACACAGCTCTGCCATCATCAGATTCAATGCTGTCTCATATCACTGCAGATGTTTCCTCACTCAGGTCATTAGGGTCTCTGACAAGATATTTATTCTGGAGAAATCTAGGCATCTCAAATTATTGCTAGCCCTCCAACAAATTTGACCCTCAGCCACCACATGGTTCAAGAACTACTGATGGGAGCCATGTGCACAGGTCTGAGGCTTGCTTCTTTGGCAGCCAGGCTGAAAAATGGTATATGCAAACACGGATTCAATCAATCAATTGATCATGCAATCAATGCAAGCACGGAAAAGTACAGTGCTAACACGCTTTGGGAGATTTAGAATCACAGAACCACAGACCGATTTGGGTTGGAAGGGACCTGAAGGATCATCTAGTTCCAACTTCCCTGCAATTCCTTAGTCCATTCCCTTTGTCAATTAAGAAACCAAAATAACCATCAGGAAAAAAAACTTCATGTAGACTAGTCACCAACTGAATAGTAAGAAGCAGGGGAGGAGTTCACCCTTTCTTTTATTGTCCCAGGTTACCCGCAGACTCAGGGAGGTGTTTCTATGCTTGGATTCACTGAGACCATTTTGCAGTCACAGGGGTTAGGGATTCATTTAGTGCTTGACTCTTGACTCTGTAAACCAGAAAGCTTAACTAAAAAAATACAAGCAAGTCTCTGCATCTACAATTTTCAGTACGTCACCTGCCCAGGGCATCACCTCCACTCTAGCTGCAAAGGGAGGCATGATGTTGGGAAGTTATGAAGCCCATGAAGTCTTCATGAAAACGAGTGACCTCAACAAGTGAGAGCAGGTAAGTGACACCACTGCAAGAAAAGCTGCAATGTCAGCCTGACACCTGACCATTCCAGGCAGAAACCCCTTCCTGAGAGCTGCCACCTGCCCTGAGCCAGCTCCACCCCAGCATCCTGCCCAGTATGCCCCATGTGCTATGAACTACCAGGCCAGATCTTCCAAGGATTTGCTCCTTCAAGCACTGAACTCAATACCCATGAGGGTGCTTTAGAGCAGCAGGCACTGGAGGTTTTCTCATCCTCATCCTCAGACAGCAGAGCAGAATCCAGCCCTTCATTAATGACCTGTGGTTATATTGGAATCATCAGGGTATTAACTAGAATAACTCAGGAAGAGATGGCCAAAAAGAGACGAGTGGCAGGTGTTGCCTCACACAACCTGCCCAACACAGCACCTGGAGAGAACAGCCTGAATTTTCCCCCCTTTCTCTGCCTTACCCCACTCTGATTCTCTCTCCCTTCGTCTCTCTCCAGTCTGCAGCATGTAGTGACGGTAATTACGGTTCACCTCGCTGCCATGCAGCCACACCACCTCCAGGTACTTAACTTCTTTTAATCTTGCTTCATGTTTCAGTCCCTGCAGCCCATTCGTGATGTCTGCTACTCTTCTTCCAACACCCTCAATTCATCAATAGCCATGTCAGGCTTTGACCTCCAATTTTCTAACTGCTCGGTTAAACCACTCAGCCACTGGTCCTGCTCCTGCCTTTGTTAAAAATGAGGGGGGAGCCTCATTTGCTTTCTTATTTGATCATCACTTCACTTGTGTGGTGTGCACTCTGCTTCCCCATCTCGAAAACCCATCAGCCAGCCCCGTTCCAGACTGGCACTGGGGCTGCTGTTACCTTTAATGAGAGGAAATTAAGGTTACTGCTTAATTTTAATTTTTCCCCCTCCTCTGATTTTTTTTTTTTAATGGCTTTCCCAGGAAAAGCAGCTTTGGCAGAGTGCTGCCACCTGAATGCTAATGAATGCCGAAGGGACCTGACGTGTCTGCCTCCCTGCCAGACATCAAATTGATTTTCAAATTGCTTTGATGACATAAGGTGGTTTCACAGTTTGGACCTGTGTGATTACCTGAGCATTTATCTCAGTGGGCTCTTCCACTTGCCTGCTTTAAAATAACCCAGGTTGCTGGATTGGACCTTTGTGATGGAGGTTATCGACCCCTAGGCTGCTGCCAGATCACGGGAGTCCAGTCTGAATATTTGGATTACTTGGATATGGCTCCTGGCTGAGTCTCTGCAAACTGGAGCGTGGAGGCCAGTTCGCAGCTTAACATCAACTACATCTCCAACCTTTCACTTTTAGAGGACAAAAATATACTCCAAAGAGGTGGCCGCTGCCCCATCCTTGGAAACATTCACAGCCAGGTGGGATGGGGCTCTGAGCAGCCTGATCTAGTGGAAGATGTTCCTGCTAATTACAAGGGGGTTGGAACTAGATGGCCTTGAAAAGTCCTTTCCAAACCAAGCCATTTTAGGATTCCAAAACATAGATGGTTCAATGCTAGCAAAGAGTTTTGGATGGCTAATGAAATTTTAAAATAAATTTCACTTGAGGAATTTCAACTGTTGCACATGGGCCAGGACAGTACCTGACTTACTGGCTTATGCTCTCTCCATGGCCCAAAGCATTAGGATGGGGAAGGAAGGGCAACGAGGGAGGTAAAGGATGTACCAAGAAGCCAGGAGGTCCCTATGGATAAATTTCAAAGCTCAGGCACACTTGTGTCTCCTTCCAAACACTCACCCTCTGAGTGGATGCTGGATGGGAGGGAGGTGCAGCTGACAGGCGGGAAACACGATTTAGTAATGGCTGAGACTCTCTCCCAGAAGGGAGGAGAATACTGCTTGCCAAAGGGAAACCTGAGCATCACATTGTACCAGGCGCCAGGTTTAGATCCATGGGAAAAGGCAGTGAAGCAAGGTGGCTGAAAATACGACCCTGCCCCATTTCTAGGACAAGTGAACACATCGAGCCTCAACCCACTGCATGGTGAGCAAAGAACACGTCACCAACTTTGCCCTGGACAGAGATGGCCACTGTGCCAAGCTGACATCAGGACTCAACCAAACTAAAAGGCATAAACTCCTGCAGGCAGGCTGAACTCAGCCTCCAAATTAACATGGATCAGGGACTGGGACAAGGGGGAGTGAAGGGAAATACAAACCACTCACATTAACCTGTGGTTAACGTAAGCAGTGGCCCCAAAGATAGTACTTCTTCTATTCCCACGCACGGCTGTACCTCGGTACATGCAACAGCTGGAATGCAAAAGGCTGGAGCACAATTTATGGAGTGCTTTGTGATGCCAAGGGATGAGGGGAACAGCAGGATAGTATTTATTATCACTATTTTACATTAAAAGGAGCACGGCTCATTGGTAGTTTACATTTCTGGAGCACCTTTCATCTCAAAAGATAACAGAAGCATCCTACTAATAAGGGGTGGGGGGCGGGGGGTGAACCAAAGCCTTGCCACTGGCTCTACCCAGCCTAATAAAATATATAGAAATATACAAAAGTATATATATAAAAGGTATATATTAGGGACCAGAGAAATTCAAATCACTGCCTTTAAGTGCAGCCATTTACAGAATCACAAAAACACCCTTCTCCCCAGACCTCTGAGTGAACCATTGCCATGCCCACATGAAGAAATAATCAGCATTTAGCATCTTTGTATGACCACACAGGCACTCCCCATTTGCACTATATAAAGAAAAAAGTAAAACACAGGCACCCTAAATAGATTCGAGGTGGGGGCGGGGAAGGGGCAGTTCGGGCAGACAAGCACACACTCCTTTGGCACAGTTCCTGCTGGGTTTGCAGAAGGGTAACTATGGCACAGGATGCAAGAGCAAGCCCTAACCACACTGAAGACACAGTGCACAAGCTGATGGATGGGAAATGCCACGGCCTGTGCGGGCTGTACACCTGCCTGTGGGGGTGTGTGTGTGGAAAATGCTCTTACCCAGATGATATTTAGGGAGGCACTGCCAGCATACTGAGAGGTACGATCCTGCCCCTCCGCTCTGCTCTGGTGTGAACCCACCTGGAGTCCTGCACCCAGCTCTGGGGTACTCAGCACAATAAGGACATGGACCTGCTGGAGCGAGTCCAGAGGAGGCCACGGAGAAGCTCCAAGAACTGGAGCCCCTCTGCTCTGGAGCCAGGCTGGGAGAGCTGGGGGGGCTCACCTGGAGAAGGGAAGGCTCCAGGGACAC
>JAWWEU010000091.1:70843596-70855280 GCA_035583155.1 Acropternis orthonyx
GCTTTTGTCTCCCTCGGAAAGACCCGGAGCCCGCGGGGATGGGGGGGTCGCGCTGCGGATGGAGCCGGCTGATGGCTGGGCAGCGCTCGGTGTCGGTGCCCGGGCGGCCTCGCCCCGGGGGTGTCCCCCCCGCTTGCTGACAGCCCGTGCGGGGACGCGGAGCCCCCGCGCCCCCCCCCCTCGGGATGTGCCCCTTCCAGCGGAGGGTGCGGGGCCGCGCTCGGGTGTGCTCCGGGCCTCTGGAAGCTTCCCGGCCGCTCCGTGCGGCTGGCGGAGGGCAGGAGTGGCCTCCGGGGACAGAAACAGGGGGACCCCGTCGCGTCCCCATCGCGGCCAGCGCCGTCCATCGCGGTCCCCGCGTCACCCCGCACCGCGGCATCCTCGGGCACAGGGGGACCACCTGAGCATCTTCGTGGTGGGGACATCTCCTCGGTGGGATGCCCGCCCCTGGAAGCATCTCCCACCTCCCAGGAGGTGCTTTCCCCGTCCTTGGCGCAGGGCTGAGTTCGGGTGCAGCGAGCGAGGGCTCGCCGGAGACCCGATTTTGTTGTTATTTGATGGTTATGGTTTTCCTGCAGAGTCACTCTGGCTGCACGTGGTCTCGGGGGCCATGGGTGACAGTAGGGGACAACAGATGCTGTGGCGGCGGAGCAGCCGGTGGTCGCGGGGTGCTTTTTGCCGCAGCTGCCCCCAGCAATGCTGAACTGACACACAGCTGCTGGGTGTCACTGGAGTCACAGCGCCTCAAAACTCAGCCCTTGCAGTTGTTTTTCCATAGAATGAGACCAAGGTTCTCATCTCCTGGGGCTGTTCCTTGTGTCAGGCTCCTCTGGAAGGGGTGAGCCCCCCACCAGTGAGACCCCCTCCACGGGATGAGGCAGCAGTGCCATTAGGTTGGAAAGGGGCAGGTCCTCTTACCCAGCATGATGAGGAGGGCTGCAGTGCCCCAGGACCTGCTTGCTTCTCTCAAATGGGCCGTTTTCACATGTCCATGTGTGCCACCTTCATTCCTGCACCAGTAATCCGCAGTACTGTTTCTCCACTAAAATAAGACCATGTAATTTAATAGTCACTCGTCTCCAGAATCTAGGAAAGCGTTTTGATAGTGGACCATCCTCTGAGTGTCCAGATGCTGGCAGGAGGGTGCTGCATGGGATGGAGAGGGCAACATCCCGCTCTGGTTATGGCTTATGTGACCCTGACAAGCAAATACTCACACTTTGTCTCCAGTGAGTGCAAAAAGACATTTTATTGCGTCCATCCACATTATTTTTCCCTGTGAGGACTGTAAAGGCTCTTCTTTGCCACTGCCTGAACCCGAGGTCCAAGAGCAAAACCTTGTGCTGCATTTTATTCCCTGAAGCCTTGGGTAAGATTTGTAGGCTCTGGTTTCCCTGCGTTAAGTGTGTTATCTTTGGCAGAGAGACAAACAGTGTCTGTTTGGGGAAGCTCAGGCTGTGCATTTCTTTATCATTTATAAGATCTCATGTTGCTTTCAAAGCAGAGGACCAGCAGTCGGATGCTGCAGGTGAAGGTGATGTGAGGAAGTGACTTGTCTCAGGGGAGCTCCAGGGTAAAGCCCAGCACCCAGGAGCTCTCCAGCTGATGTGAGGCTGTAGAAACTGTTTGTGGAGATGAACTAAACACCAGCTCTGCCTTTGCCATGGGATTTGGGAGAAGAGTGGCTTGGCTGTGTTTGACACATTCATTCACACAGCTGAGTTGATGTTATCCACAAATGGAATGGGGATGGTCTATAGACTGTTCCTGAGAGCCATGAAAAATAGTATGCAAAGCATGAAAACATTCTTGATAGTTGTTAGTCCTTGATTCAAACTGTGGAAGGGAAGATGATGAGGTGCTGAGCTTTATCTCTGGAAGCGTCTCCTTCAGCCCTTGATCTTGGACAAGAATAATACCATTTTTTTGCTCTCTGAGTGTCCTCACTTTGGGATGAACTGCTCCATTGAGTTCACTCTACTGTGGTCTCCTGATGAGGACAAGTTTTACCATGTTGACTTGACTCTCCTTTCTCATTTTGTGTCTCTCTCTCTGCTCTTTCTCCTTCCAGCCATCCTTGCTGCTGCTTGGCCTTTTTGCAGCAGAAACGGTGTGAAATTGTGGTAGTTATCACTGGTTGAATTTTTGCCTGCAAGTTGCTGCAAAGCAGCAAGAAAACCTTCCTGGACCTTGTTTAATTTCACGTCCTTGCTGCTCAACTGAGTCTTCGGGGTCCCGTATATTTGTGAGGAGCTATAGCTAAAAGTATAGCATGACCATGGGGTTTCTAAGGAAGCTGGGTGCAGCAGATGAGCTTTTGCATGAGCTGTTTGGGACACATTTAACATTCTACCAGTCTATTTTGGTGTAGCAATTAAATATTGTTAGTGATTTCATTGTTCTTCAGCTTGGCAGAAGTGTAAAGACATTTATGTTGCTCACACCATTGTTAATTTTCAGAGTTAACAGTCTGATGCTTTGTTTGGGGTAGCTCTTGGTCCTCATAAGGCTGCGGAAAGGACAATGAAAATCTTGGAAGCGTTGAGGCTTCTGGACGAATAATCTCCATAAATGCCTTGGGATGTTGTTGTGAAACTCCTCAGAGAAGGGGCAGTTCTGCTACCTGAGTATAATTAGCAGATTACTGAGTCATGTGAAATGAAGAGCTACTGTAGCTGGCCAATCATATTCTGTTTGTTTGAGACCCTGTGGCTATTTTATTTTAATTTATTTATATGCATGTGTGTGCGTATAGTTATATGTATTCATTTACAACACAGGTTCCTTGCTGGTGATCCTAACAGAAATACATCTCCTGCTCAGTTCAGACTGAAATGGGGAACAGCATTGCATGTTCTTAAAACTTTTGTGCATGAAAACGTCAACTCTCCTGCAAGAGAGGTTTTGTTTCTGTCACATCTGCCTTGGTTGCTCCTGCCCTGCTGGATTCTGCATTGTCATTGTCTGTCTTCTGCAATGTAGAAATACCTCAACAGTGGCCAGAAACGGGTATGGTTTCTCTAGCATGGATGGACTAAGGAAAATTTATTATGGAAAATAGTGGACTTGAGATCTTTGCTGTTTTGAGTTAGCTTTTGGATTCTCTTTTGAGGCAGTCCATGGACCTCTGAGGCTTTGGGCACCACAGATTGGCTAGGAGTAGCCTCGTGCTTACTTCAGAAAAGCCACTGCTCCCTCCTCCTCTCCCACAGAGACAACCCTTGGCCTCCCCATCCTCCAGGCACGTAGCAGTTGTGGTCCAGGAGAAGAAAAACCTGGTTTCTTAGGTGGTAGAAGAAGCTGTGGTGGCAACCTGTGGTGACACAACTAAACTTCTGCGTCTGCTATCTCTGCAGGACCAAATCCTGCCACACCAGTCGGCCGGGAACCTGCCGCAAGGGTATTTCGTAACGTGCAGACACTTATCGAGGGCGTCTTCCCTGTGCCAAACCAGCACTGGCTCAGCTTCATCTTCTTCCCCACAATGGTTGTGTCCATTTTGAGATGGGGAGGGTGGTGAAAGTCACCTGCATTTCCAGGAGGATGGAAAGGGTCATGGGTGGGGTAGTGTGGCTGTGGTGGGGATGTCCCTGGGATGGGGAGCAGGGATGGGCGGCTGTGTGTGAGTGGTGTGCCCCATCCCTTGGTGGCACGTCATGTCTCGGTGACCTGAGGATGCACGTGGGTGACCACGAGCTTCTTATTTCTCACCAGTGGTTTTAATTGACGTGTTGGGTTTGCATGGCCAGGTTTTGATAGTGAGGGAGTTACAGGAGTGGCTTCTGTGAGAAGCTTCTGGAAGCTTCCCCCATGTCCAGCAAACCCAATGCCAGCTGCTCTAGGGCAGACCCACCACTGGCCAAGGCTGAGCCCATCAGGGATAGCAGTGACATGTTGGGCTTAAGGTATTTAAAATGGAAAAAAGTTTTTGTGGAGGTGTAGCTGTGGCCAGAGAAGAGCAGAGTGAGAACATTTGAGAGGAACAGCTCTGTGAACACCAAGGGCAGTGCAGAAGGAGGGGCAGGAGGTGCTGCAGGCACTGGAGCTGAGGTTCCCTGAGATTCCACGGTGCAGCCCGTGGTGAGGCAGCTGTGCCCCTGCAGCCCATGGGGGTCCACAGGGGAGCAGCGACCCACCTGCAGCCCCTGCAGGAGCCCACCCTGGAGCAGGAGGATGTCTGAAAGAGGCTGTGAATCCCTGAGAAAGCTGTGCTGGAGCAGGGTCCTGGCAGGACCTGTGGAGAGAGGAGCCCATGCTGGAGCAGGTTTCCTGGCAGGACCTGTGGCCCTGTGGGCCACCCACACTGGAGCAGGCTGTGCCTGAAGGACTGACCCCAGGGAAGAGGGACCCCCATGGTACCAGTTCATGGAGGACTCTTGCCCATGGGATGGGCTCATATTAGAGGAGTCCATGGAGAACTCCTGTCTCCTGTGGGAGGGACCCCAGGCTGGAGCAGGGGAAGGAGCCCAACTCCTCTCCCCGAGCAGTGTCAGAACAACCTGTGAAGAGCTGACTGTATCCCCCATTCCCATCTCCCTGCACCGCTGTGGGGGAAGAGGGAGAGCCCAGGAAGGAGGGAGGGGTAGGGGGAAGGTGCTTTTAAGATTTATTTTACTTCTCATTATCTTGCTCTGATTTTATTACTAATAAATTCAATTAATATCCCCAAGTTTAGTCTATTTTGCCCGTGACAGTGATTGGTGAGTGAATCCAGTGCAATTTGCCTTAGTACAAAAAAAAAACCAAACAAAGAAAAAAACCAAACAAAAAAGCACAAAAACAAAAATCCCCCAAAACAAAAACACCCACACAACAAACCACCACCCAACCTTTTCCCTCCCTCTGGAATGGACTGGTTTGGTTCGTAGAGCCTGTGCCACCCTGGGAAGGCTTCACCACTACTGGAGCCTGCCCTGCACCAGAGCAGAAGCTACTGGGAGCCACGCTGGCTTCCCCAGGCACCAGCGACGGGGAACCATTAACAGGGTTTGTAATTAATTCTGGAAAATGCTTTTGAACTCATGCAATGCTGGAGGAGCTGTGTTGCTCGGCTGGCGTTCCCCAGGACTGTGGGAGAAGCTCAGGAGGAGCTGGTAGTTCACAACCGCTGGTCACGTTGGGTGGGAGCTGGCATGGGACACGAGTGGCTCTGGGTTGGCATGGGAAGGGTCACTTGGGAGGCTGTGGCACAGGAGCAGCAGTCTGGGTCCTTGTGGTCAGCTGTGACCTGTGTCAGGGGTGACTCCCAGTCCAGTCCACCCCCAAAGGAGCACTGGCGTGGTCTGCTGCAGGGACAAGCAAGGATAGGACAAAGGGGAACAGCTTTAAGCTGAAAGATGGTGGATTTAGGCTGGATATGAGGAAGAAGTTCTTGGCTGTGCGAGTGGGGAGGCCCTCGCACAGATTGCCTAGAAAAACTGTGACTGCCCCTGGATCCCCAGAAGTGTCCAAGGCCAGGCTGGACAGGGCTTGGAGCAACCTGGGCTAGTGGAAGGTGTCCCTGCCTGTGGCAGCAGGTTGAAACTAGAAGACTTTAAGGTCCCTTCCAATCCAAGTAATTCTGTGATTCTGTGTTTCTGTGCAACAATCAGGTGCAATCCCAACGGTTTTATGTCATTTGATTTTATCTCACAAGTCTGTCTTTGCTGGCACAGCACTTTCAAGCTAGAACTGAAATGCACTGCAGATGTTTCAGGGGTCTTGGTCATCACCAGCCTTGAGCATCTCCTTTGGGCAAGGTTGGGACTGGGACAACTTTGTAGAGCTGGACTCACCTGTGGCTGTGTCAGCTTTGTAGAGCTGGGCTTACCTCTGCCTGTGGCAGTGAGCTGGTCCTTCTACATGGTGGAGACATCCCTTTGGGGCCACCAGCTTCTGGAGGTGGTTTTGAAGAGTGTCAGTGTGTGTGGAAACACATTCAAGCATGTATTTGCTAGTGGGGGATCTTGCAGGAGTAATCCTGGGTGAATTTTAAAGGGTGTTTTCGTCCTGCAGAAAGCATGTGCTCTGGTATCTGGCAAGAATATGGTGTAGTATAGGTCCAACCAAGGCAGCCCAAAGCAGTCTGCCAATCATGGAATCACAGAATCATTCAGGTTGGAAAATATCTCTAAGGTCACTGAATCCAACTATTGATCCAGCAACACCACTACGTTCGCCGCTAGATCATGTCCTCAAGTGCCATATCCATGTTTTTTGTACACTTCCAGGGGTGGTGACTCCACCACTAGCCTGGGCAGCCCGTTTCAATGCCTCACGACCCTTTCAGTGACAAAATTTTTTCCTAGTATCCAAATCCTAATATCCAGTCTAAATCTCCACTGGTGCAACTCTAAACTGTTTTCCTCTCATCATGTCCCTTAGTACCTGAGATAAAAATCTGACACCCACCCACCTGGCTCCACCCTCCTGTCAGGGAGTTGTGGAGAGCAAGGAGGTCCCCTGTGAGCCTCCTTTTCTCCAGGCTAAAGTGCTGGTTTGTTTTTGGCTGCTGCATCCCCCTGCATCACCCATCCAGAATCAAACCCCCTGGACTGGAGGACTCCTGGGCGCCATGTCCAGCTGCAGTGAAGCCAGAGGGGATTTTAATAACTTGTCGACAAAAACACCACGTTGGATGTCTGGGCAAGAGAAGAAAAGAAAGCAAGAAGGGTTGTGGTTGTGCTGTGATTGTCAGCTGGAGGTTAATAACAGTGTTTGATGTTTAAGGTAGTGTTTGCTTTGCATGGTGAGAGGCGAGAGGGGTGTACACCTGCACCCATGGGAAGTGTATTCCCTTTAAATCAGGGCATATTATTGATCCAAGCAATGTCTCTTCCCAGCCAGATGATCACCTTGGAGGCAACTTTGATTACACTTTTCTCTGGCTTGGGAAGCTGGGCCGGTGACCCTAAAACGTGCAGCCATGATTTGTGCAGATGGAGGTTTTACAGCAGGACCTGGAGGCTCAGGGGCTGCTTTTGGAAGTTATTTCTTTGTTTTTCTTGCCACGTGCACGTTTCATCATTGCGAGCAAGTAGATGAATTAGGTGGAGTTTTCAGAGCCCGTGGGGTCTCACCAGGATAGCTGCAGAGGCCTCTGAAGGAAGAGGTGGCCTCAGATGTGGATGAAGAGCTGCAGGGGACCAGCTGTGATGAGGTGATGGATGGGTTTCTCTGACAGCTTCTCGCCCTCCTTTTGGGATCAGCAGTTTCTCGCATCCTGATGGCCTCTCTGCAATGAAACACACATTTCTGGAAAGCTCTTCTGGTGGATGCTGGGTTTTCTATCCCTCCCTGCATCCCGGATCTGTCCATCCCCATGCTGGCCTGGCGCAGGGAGAGGAGTGTTTTTCCCTGCCTTTGCAGATGCTTGGAGCAGCAGCAGTGGTGAGCAGGACATCATAGCCCTCTGGAGTGCATGGTTCTCACCAGAGCTGCAGTCCCTCCTTGCCAGGATGGTCTTAGTGCCAAGATTCACCCCAGGGTGCTGGTCCCTCCCTCTCCCTCCTGCATTTCAGAGCATCTGCAGAGCATGCATTGTTTTTCTCAGAATTGATTCCCGGAAAGAATATTTGCGTGGCTTTTTTTTTTTAAATATCTATTTTCATTTCATGGGGTGAGAGATTTATTTATCACCTGCGAACAGCCACTTTGAAGCTTCTCCCCTGTTTTTGTGCTTGGTTTTTTGTGCGGTTTTTTTTTTTTTGATTAACAGAAATGAGGCTTGTGCACTCTGATTGACTGTCACTTGCTAATCCTCCAGCACCTTTTTTAACCCACAGACTAATTTCATCCAAATTTGACAGAGGAGGGCACATCTTAGAGATAAGAACTTAAAGGCTGTAAGAAAAAGGGTGGAAAAGGGAAATGCAAATTTCTTCTTGCCTCCAAGGAGAGGCTGCATCAATTGCAAGCTAAATATTATCTGTCTGGGTTAACTCATAAGTACCTTTAGCAATACAGTACATTTTCTTTATATTATTATATTATTACACATTTTTTTAAGGAAATGAGCCAAATCATCTTGAACATGGGGAAGGAGGAGCTGGCTGTAGGGATGCTACCAGGGAGGGCAATTTGGGATGATGCTGGATGACTTATAAAGGTCCCTTCCTACCCAAACTATTCTGTTCTATGCTGTCACTCTGTTGTCCCCAGATTTTGTACTTGTGCATGACCACTGAGCTGGCAGTGAAAAGCTGGTGGCTGATTTCTCTCCAGAGTCTTCTGCCTGTACAGTTATCCTGCAGTTCAAATGGGTTTTGATCTTATTCTCACCCCGTACCTGCTGGGATGGATAATCAGGTATTACACTGTTACTGCTCCTGATAGTGATGTTTCACATGTAACCCCTGAGAAGCTCACGCAGAGAGTGTGCACGCTGAGGAGTGGGTAAAATCTGTCCCCAAAACCTTGCCCAGACTCTTCCCAGGCGTGCTGCAGTTTCCCATCGAGGCTGAGGTCATGGCTGGCACCATCCCCTGAAGAAGATGAGGTAGCAGTGGTCCCTTTTTGGCATCATTCATGGTCCGTGAACTTGCCTGGGAGCTGGAGCTGCTGTTAAAAGTGATTAGTGAGCCTCCAGTTCCCAAAGGAAACAGGGATGGTGCTCTGCTCCTGCTCCAGTTACAGCTGCAGCATGAGGCTGCCTTTTCTGTCCCTTCCCCTGCTGCTGTCACTATATGCACTTTGATTTTTTTTTATTTTTTTTTTAACTGGGGATTCTCTTCCTTTTTTGTCGCTCGGAGAATGATTTTCCTTACGCTCTTCTCTATTTAGGGCTGTGGGGGAGGAAGTGACTCAGCCTTTCCCTTGCTCTGATTTGCACAGTCATCCCTTGCTGGCTTTGCTGAGGTTTTCCTTGGGCATCTCCAGTTACACTCGCTCCATTCAGCAGGAGCTGCCTCCCTCCCTGCCACACGTTTCAGCAGGGAAGGGCACGGTGGGGAAGGATCAGCTGTCAGCAGGAGCTTTCCCCGATGCCAGGAGGAGAGTAAAGCAGTGAGGAGAACATGCTGCCAGACCCGTGGCAGCTCCAGGTCTCCTGTCTGCTCCTCCTCCGTGTGGACATCTGCGGAGGTAGGTCCGGCCAAACGAAAATTTGAGGGCTAGCCTGGCTGTAATACAAAAAAATGATGACATTTGATGTCACCCAGGAGAGGGAGTGACTCTGTCCGTGCTGCTGGCACTGCTGAAGGATGCCCAGGCACTGATGGGAGAGGTGAGTGTGGATGATGGATGGATGGTGACGCTGGCTCCTTTTGGGACTGGTGCCAGCTCGCCTTTCACGGCAGAGCTGGACCGGCTGCTAAATACCAGGGAGGACACATTGCTTGATCTCTGCAGGGCTTTCAGGCACTGCTGCTCAGCAAGGGAGTAACTAAATCGTCTGCGACTCTGATACCAGGCATTTGGTGTGCCATTTTGTATAGAAAAAAAACAAGTGCATTAGTTTTCGGGTTAATTATTCTTCTACCCTGGAAGCCAGCACAGCTGACCTGCAACCTCTGCTTGTCTCTAAAAGGGAGAAGGGAAAATAAAAAGATGAAACTGCCAAGTGCCCTGGAATCTTCTATCTCCCCTCCAAAATCCAGATACCCAAATCAGGACAGCAATTTTGATCTGCTCAGGGAATTCCAGTGTGCGCCACTTGATTTTATAAAGTTACTGGAGTAGGAATTATCTTTGTCTCAAATTATTCTTCTCTCAAATTTTATCTTCTCTCAGACTGTCACTTCCAGGAGTAATAATGTGTATGTGATGAGATCCCTGCTGAAAATGGATGGAATCAAATAACGGTGAGGATTGGAGCTACTGATATAAATCTTCATCATGACCCCATTGTGCCACAGACTTGGGAAGAACTGGAAAGCAAGGCCTTTTGACATGGTGGGTGGTGGTCTCATGTTATGAAATCAGTGCCAGCAGAGCTTTTAATAGGTTTCTAGACCTAGACCAAACTTCTGTTTGGCTATCTATGGTACTAAGCATCTCTAAGGTACCTCCAAGTGCGTAGGAGCTACGTGGAAGTCTTCATATTAACCAGCCTAATGCTGGTAGCATTGAGTGCTCCAAAACAGTGCCTTGACTAGCCCAAAATCTTGGGTTAAGGAGCACAGAGCCCAGGACCCAGTTCTGTCTGATTCTTCTTGGGATTTCTGTTGCATCAGCCCTGTCCAGTTCAGCCAGGTTTAGGTAGTCTTGCAGAAGGCAGGTTTCACCTGCCCCTCGCATTATGGCTTTCTCAAGGAGCTGTTTGCCAGGGAAAACTGCACAGAGGAGCCTTTTTCCTGCTGCTGAGAGCTATAAGTATACAACAAAAAAGGCTGGTTGGAAAGATGAGGGAGGCACTTTGGAAGAAAGCCGTTTCTTTGGTCTGGTAGCCAGCAGACACTGTTGTACACTGATGGGTTTGCTGGGGTTTCAGCTGGCTATAATAAGTGAATGTAAACAGACAATTTCCGGGTATTTTTACAGAAAAACCCAGAAAACTTGGACAATTGTTTCTTGTAATGCCCATGTCAAATTGCACTTCTCCTTCTTAAAGTCCCTTGGTCCTTGCCCTGGGCCAGCCCATTGTAGCAGGCGCAGTGTGGGTGCCAGGGACCATCACTTTGTCTTTTCTGTCCAGTTCTGGCTGTTGTGAGACAGTACAGCCATTAAAATCAAATTTTATGCTTTAAACTTGGGTCATGACAAGGTGGTCGCTGTTGTGAAAAAAAATTTGTAATTGAGGAGTTGTGGAAGTTCAGCAGCCAAGATGAATATTTGCATGGAGGTGTAGGGTGCTGCTGGGAAACCTGAAGTTGGTTGTCACCTAGAAATACTTCAGTCACCCAACTTGGGTTTGACTTGCTTGTATTCATCTTTGTTTTCTTCTCTTTTAAGTACTGCAACGACATCATGAACCTTTTGAGGCAGTGTAGTGGTTGTAAAGCATGCAGTGGTGTGACTCTTGGATCCATCTAACTGGATGTCAAAACACGGGTCCATTGGCAAGTCCTTCCCTCCATTCCTTAATGCTTCTGACATTATCCGTGTGCCTACAAGTGTTGCACTGAGATTGGCTGGGAGTGTCAGCCAGCAAAGCCTTGCTCTGCTTCTCTCCATAGACTAATAAGCCTCAGGCTGTGTTTTGCCACTTGTTTCCTTAATTCTGTCTGTTTATCCAGTAGGCCCATCCATGGTGTGCTTCCAGCTTCTGTCTTCTCAGGTTTCTTCCACATCATCTGGTGACACTATTGAAAACCCATAGCCTTGTTCTTGCAGCACCTACGCTCAGTTCAGGCTGAATTAGCACTCCTTTGAGCACCTCTGTCTATTGATTAAAGCATTAGGAGTAATGTCAGCTTGGAAGCAATGGGTTTGATTAGCCAATTATTTTAACAAAAAAAGGCAGTGGACTTTGATTATAAGTACTTGAAAAACTGTAAGCTCTGTTTCTTAATGTGCTGGAGGCAGGTCAGAGTATGTCACCAAATGAGAGTGTCGGTCAGGGAGCTAATGAGGGGAATTTGGAGGCTGAACATGCACATTGTGTCTGAGGTCTTCTGCATGACCTAGGAGTATGGAAAAATATGTGTGTACATTTAAGGGGGGGTTTCTGGTTTTTGGCTAGTGAACTGTACCGAGTGCGGGAACTTCATGGTTGCCTGTAGGGTACAGCTGAGTCTGTAGGATGCTCTTCTTGTGTGCAGATTGGG
>JAWWEU010000091.1:70855380-70871132 GCA_035583155.1 Acropternis orthonyx
TTTAGGCTCTGCAAGGGGCTCTCAGGTGTCCCTGGAGCCTTCCCTTCTCCAGGGGAGCCCCCCCAGCTCTCCCAGCCCGGCTCCAGAGCAGAGGGGCTCCAGGCCTGGAGCATCTCCGTGGCCTCCTCTGGACTCGCTGCAGCAGCTCCACATCCTTCTGCTGTTGTTCCCCAGGGCTGGATGCAGAGTTCCAGGTAGGGTCTCACCTGAGGGGGCAGAGGTTGGAGTACTCAGCAGTTGACTGATGGGAAAAGCTTACTGGTATCAACACAACTGTGTAGGCTGGAAGTGTGAGGATATAAAAGAGCATATCATGCTGTTCGTTGTTGTTGTTGTTTGAATTGCTCTGGGGATCTGTTGTGGATTGTAGGGGCAGGTGGGAGTGTTAGTGAGGTGTTCGGAAAGAAGCAGCTTAGAAAAAATTGTGGAGACTCCAGTGAAGGAGTGTCTGCCTCCTCTGTTAAGAAAAGTAGATGTCTTTTGGAAGGTGGAGGTTTGATTCAAATCAGTTCCTGCAGGGTGACCCAAGAGCTCAGGGAACTGGTTTCTCTGTTTTGGGATGGAGATGCACCCCAGTATTTGATGGCCAGATCAAAGACAGGTAGATGATGGTACAGGTGGGGAGGAAGAGCAGGGAGGGTGTCAGGGCAGTGATTATATCCTCCTTTTTGGTCTGCCTTTCCTGTTTGCTAGTTTTCTTGTCAAGCATCTGGGTGTGAGCTCAGTTTGACCCCTACTCTGGAGCTCTAGCTGAGGCTCTTTGAAGTCCTTGAGCCCTTAGGCTGCAAGAATGGGCAGAACTGATGGCAGACCATCCAGGAAGGGAGAGATGGCTCCCTTTTTATAGGGAGAAGTGCATTCATACCCTGTCAGCACTCCCTGCATGGGACCATCCTCTTTGCCTCCTGGAGCAGAAGGCTTTGCTCGCTGTGATTGTTGTGTCCTTGTGCTCACAGCAACCTATTTCTTCTCCTGATGGTCAGGTTGGTCTTCCAGGCCACTTGCTGCTGTGAAGAAGTTTCTTTTGCTTTTGATTAAGCTGCAAGTAAGACTTTGTGGCTTTGGCGTAGAAGTCCGGGCTAAAGGAAACTCTCCCTAGGCAAGATCCTGGAATTATTCTGGTTTGAAGGTCCCTAGAGGTCCTCTCATCCAGCCCACGGTTCAACACAGAGCCAGCTTCTACACAGACTGTTGGGGATGGTCCCGTGCAGTGCCAGGAGTTGGACTCCATCATCCTGGTGCGTCCCCTCCAACTCAGCATATTCTGTGGTTCTGTGAAACCTGCCTGCCCAGGGCCTCATCCTGCTGAGTCTTGATGCTGTTTGCAAGGATGGAGACCACACACCCCTTTGGGTCGCTTGGTCAGTGCTGAACCACGGCTCAAAGTGAAGGAATTTCTGATATCCCGTCAGAGTTGACCAGGCTGCACCCACCAATCCTCATACCCAGGGCTGAGCAGCTGCTCCGGTTTCCTGCTGGGGCTTTCTGCTCCCGGTCTTTTCCATGCCCCTGGCATTTTGCTGTGGGGTTTCTCAGCTCCTCGGGGCCATCACCACTTTCTAGCAAGGCAGGAGCATGTGTGTGCCTGTGTGTGCTGAGAAGGCTTATCGCCAGCTGACCTAATTATTGTAATCTTGCGCTTCCCTAGATAGTGCAGGTTTCCTTGGCTCTCCAGAGGCTTCCTGGGTTTTTCCAAGCTGCTGTTTGATTTATTGTCTGTCTTTTAATAATGTCATTCGTTCTCTCAGGGTGGGTAAGGCCTGAGAATGAGTTCTGTAGCCAGACAGAGTGTAATACTTGTGAACTGCCTTTCCTGCTCCAATGGCCATCCCGCTGGGTTTGGTGGTCCCAGCCTGCCAGGCTTTCCAGGCAAGGCCTCCTGTGTGGATTTCCTTCATCACAGCTCTCTGCTCTTCCCTCTGCCCTGACGGTACCTGTGCATCTTCTTTACTGCAGAAATCCTCTGGCTGCCAAAATTAATGGTTGAAAACTGTGCAGTGACATTTTATGCCCCTGTTCATGGATGCAGAATTGTTGCCTATCCTCAGGTTTTTTATTGCCTATTCCATTTATTTGGCTACCTATCCCTTTTTTTTTTTGTTGTTACCTATCCCATTTCTTTTGGTGCCTGTCCCATTTTTGGGTCCCCATTCCATTTTATTGTTGTTATTTCCCATCCCATTTTTATTGTCGGTCCCTATCCCATTCTTTGTCTCCCTATCCCATTTTTTCCTTTTTCCCTATTGTGCTTTTTTATTGTTTATCCAATTTTTTTCTTCTTTCTGCCCTCCCTCCTTCAGATTTTCCTTTCCCTACCTGCCTTCTCTTCCTGTTCATAGTGGGTTTATTTGGCTACAGATACAGGCCAGGTGCCTTTTAGAGGTGCCAAATTCTTTTTCTTTTTTCCAGCAAGACAGGGATTTGCAGCATGTTAGCAGGATTTAACAGGTACTTCAACATTTAAAAAAAAAAAAATATAAAGCCTAGAAGAGTTTAAAAAAGCCCCAAACAAATCCAACCCAACAACAAAACCTTGCATCTTGGAGTGAGTTCTCCCCCACGATTCATATACTTAACTTTCATCCTGAAAAACTGTAGTTGGGATTTATCCCTGTGCTGTCTGAAAGCCCCCGTGGGTGCCTGTTGGGCAGAGAATAACCTGATGTAACGTGGTGTCTCCTTGCAGGAGCAGGGCTTACTGCTAAGCTTCCCAGTTAAACCACCTGATGGGATCAGCAGAGGTTAGCAGCACCGCAGGGGCTTGGTGGTGGCAGAGGGCTCGGAAAACAACAAGTCAGCAGCATTATCCTGAAAACCTGTTTCGGTTTGGTTTTTTTTGTGTCCGCTTGTCCTGTGCAGGATCCAGCTTGACCTGAAAGGGAGTGGGAGGCATCCTTGGAGCAGCTCCATCTGCGCTGGGGTTTCTGCAGCCCTGGGTGTTATCTTGTGCAGGGCCTGATAGTGTCTGGAGAGTAAATATTTTCTTCTGGAGCAGAGCAGCCCGTGGAGGAGTTGGGAACAAGCCAAAGCAGAGGCATTGCCGGGAGGATGAAGCCCGAAAGGGCTGGCACTGGCGTGTGCCTTGTGCAGGGCTGAGGCTGCAGCAGTGCCCCTTCTCTCTGGGGGAATGTGGGTTCCCATTTTCCTTATTCCCCTCTTGTACCCCAAGTTGTCCTCCGATATTCTGAACACTCCTCAACATCAGGCCGTAGAACAAATAATTAATGCTAACTGTTTTGTTGGTTTGGGGTTTTTTTGGTTTTTTGCTTAGTTAGCCTGTAGAAAAATCATGGCACTAAGGATAGCTGTGGGATGTAAGAGGGTTTTTAACTGGGTTCAATGGGAATAAATATTTTTGTTTTGTTAAAACAGGAAACAAAATAATGTCAAGTCCCATTTGAATCCAAAATGAAATCTGTCTTTAATTGCCTTACACCATAATGAAGAGCTGTGGAAATTTGGTGTACGTCATCATGACATAAAAGTAAAAATCCTTTGTTTAAAAATGCCAAACTCTGAAAAAACAGGGGTTTTTTCTTCACAGTGTTTTGGGTGCAGTGACTTGACCAAAAGTATTTAAAATTCAGCAAGACAAAGCTGGGCTGCTGGCAAACAAATGATTTTTAAAGTTTTTATTGTGATTATGTGATGGGCTCAGCCTTTTGCTTCCATAGAGGTGAATTCTGTGCCTCTGGTGTCTGTGACAGAGGAGAAACATGTCCCTCATCCCACACTGGAGGAGGGGACACATGGGGTTTGAGTGCCAGGTGTCATCCCTGGTTCTTGGTGCTGAATGGCCTTCACCTTGTCATGGACATCCCATGTGGGAATGCTCACCAGCAGCAGGGTGTCCCCATGGACTGGGAATCATCAGAAAACACAGAAGTAAAACGCTGGCACAGGGTGCCCAGAGAAGCTGTGGCTGCCCCATTCCTGGAAGTGTCCAAGGCCAGGTTGGATGGGGCTTGGAGCAACCTGGGCTGGTGGAAGGTGTCCCTGCCGGTGGCTGGGGGTGGAACTGGTTGAGCTTTAAAGGTCCCTTCCAACCCAAACCATTCCGTGGTTCTATGACAGCTCCAGCAGGAGTGGGGAAAACCTGCCCCAAGCCACAGAATCCCATGTTTGTCTTGCCCTTCTTTGCATCTTCCTCTGAAGTCTCCAAGCCCTGCCCTAACTCAGTGCTAGACACAAGGTTTTTTTTTTTTATCTTCATATTGTGTAATTTATTGCAAAATTGCCTTTTCCAGTCCCTTGGTTAAACTCTGCTCCTATATTAGTAGATAATAAAGACCCCCCCAGATGGGCATCCCTGCACTGTGCAGGCATCCAGCAGATGGGAATGATGGGCTTTCACCCGCAAGGCTCCTGTGTGAGATACCTCTGGGTATGTTACACTTGTACAGTCTCTTGGTTAATCAAATTCTCCCTTAGCTCTTTTCTTTCCTCTTTTTTTTTTCTTTTCTTTTCTTTTTTGCAAAACTGTGTATTTTGGGCTCTCTCCTTGCATTTCTGAGGTCAAAGGTATGTGAGTAGCAGGCATCCTGCTGTGATGTTTCTGCTGAAACTGCTGATGCTGCTCCCCTTTGCTGCAATTACAGCCCTCCCCCTGCAACCTCCTTAGGATGAACTTTGGGGCTGTTGATCCTTGGGTGTAAGCAGGGGTTGGCCAGTGCAGGGAGGTGCCAGAGGGGACTTTTTGAGACACTGATGTGGCCTGGCAGGATCTCCTTTGGTCCCTGCAGCCGTGCTTGGTGGGCGTCGCCATGGGAAGACCTTCATGATGAACATTAAGGACCATTCAACAGAAGAACAAAAAATAGCATAAAACCCATTTGAGGCTGTGTTTCTGTGTTGACCCCATGCCTACAGGTCAATCCTAGGCATGGCATGCGGGTTTTCCACTGCAAATGGGGTGGATAGAGCTGCCCTGAAAGGTGACGCCTGTTGGTCTTTGATGCCTCCAGCTGGTCCTGGGTTCTCCAGTCGTCATCCAGCCCTGGAGGAACAAACATTTATTTCTTTTTGCATCAGGAGGCGAACTCAGCGAAATAAGTGTTTCTGGCACTATCTCTGGTCAGGCTGTGCTTGTGGAGAAAAAGCTCCTCTTGGTGCCTTCTTAGCCTGCTCTCCCTGAGCTGCTGGGTATGCCTCAGTGCAGTCACCAAGGCCAAACTTCCAATGTTCATCATGGATCTGTCATGCCTTCCCTGCAGGAGCACCTTGAAGCTCCAAGAGCTTCCCCAGCCTAGGAGGGGAAAGCCAAGCCTTTAAGGTAAGTCCTAACAGGGCTTGTGTTGTACAAGAGAGGGAAGCGAGGCATGGTGGAGGAGCTGGCAGATGCATCCCAATCGCACGTGCAGTGCATGGCACTCTTGGATCTGTAATGGATGTGACACTTAGACACAGCTCAAGGGTGTTTTGGGACAAAGTTGAGGTCTGTGCCCCCAGTACACTGGCAGCAGTGCTGAGACTCAACAGGGCACCCTTCCACTACCTGAAAGGAGCCCACAGGATGGAGAGAGACTACTTACAAGAGCCTGGAGTGACAGAACGTGGGGGAATGGCTTCAGACCAAAAGAAAGTAGGTTTAGATTAGATATTAGGAAAAAGTTAGGTGGTGAGGCACTAGAACAGCTTGCCTAGAGAAGTTTTGAATGCCACATCCCTGGAAGTGTCCAAAGCCAGGCTGTATAGGGCTTGGAGCAACCTGGGCTAGTGGAAGGTATCCCTGCCCATGGCAGGGGGATGGAACGAGAGGAGCTTTAAGGCCCCTTTCAACACAAACCATTCTGTGATCTAAAACCTGGGGTTCACAGAAGGGACTGGTGTCAAGGGCACTGATTGCAGGGTGTCTTGGGACATAGGGTTGGTGAATCCCAGGCTTTCTGGATTGAGGCCAGTTGTCTTGACAGTCCTTGCTGCTGGTGGGGGTAAACAGGCACACCCAAAGCTCACGTTCATCTCAAAACAGGTTCCTTGTCATATCCTGGAAGGTCCTGCCTCTCTGTTTTCTTTGTGTTAGGAAACACCTCCCTGTCCTGCTCCAGCCTGCTGGGGCTCAGCTGAGTCAGACTGCTTCATTTACCTCTTATTAATCAAACCCAGAGGTCCCCTGGGTGATAAATGTAGCTGTGAAAGTGCCTGCAGCATCTTTACACCCTGGGGTTTGTCAGGCTGCTCTTCCCATCCCCACTGCTGGCTTCTTGTCATCCTTCCCTCACTATGATTTAGTGGGGAATAACTCAAGGGGGAGTGGGGCTGCCAGGGAGCAGCTTTTTGGGAGATGTGTGGTAACACTGCTGGTGCAGAGCATCCAACAGAGTGATAGTCTGGATGTGATTGCAAAAAAATGCACTTCAAGCCTCAAAAAGAAGCTGGTGGCTGGCCAGTAACTCTGAAAATTCTTGTTTGGGGAGGTGCTTTCCTTAGTATTTTTGGGCTGGTTCCCTAAGGCAGGCGTTTTCCTGGTGAATTGGTTCAAGCTGTCTCACCAGCTGCTGGAAGGAGCTAAAAGCTGGGGATGGATATGAGAAGAGGATAAAGCTTGGGGGCTTGTTTGATGATGGTTGGGCAAAGCAAAAGTTGGGAAGGGTCTGATCCCCACCCGTCCAGGGCTGGACATTCCTACTGCTGGTGGGTTCACAGGGAGCTGGAGCCCATCCCTGCCACACAGCAACATCCCTGGGCTCGTGGGAATTGGTGGATGCTGTGGTGCCTGTGCTGTGTCATGTCCCTCCCTGGGACAGCTGTTGGGGGCCCAGTGCAGAACCTGGGTCCATCTGGGTATCACATTCGCTCTCCTAATTACAGTGGGAAGCCAAGTGGGAGAACATGGCAGGAGATCCTTGTGGGCTGAAAAATGGATTTAGGGTCTGCAAGGGCATCTAAGAAGAAATTCTTCTATGAAGAAATCTTTCCCTGTGAGGGTAGTGAGGCCCTGGCACAGGTTGGGCAGAGAAGTTGTGGCTGCCCCTGGATCCCTGAACATGTCCAAGGCCAGGCTGGACAGGGCTTGGAGCAACCTGGGCTAGTGGAAGGTGTCCCTGCCCATGGCAGGCAGGGGTAGAATGAGATCATCTTCAATGCTCCCTTCCAACCCAAACCCTTCTGTGATTCTTTGATCTCCATGAGCTGTGAAAGCTGTCTTAGATGATGTTGTTTGCCCACAGCAGTCTCTGGGAACTGAGTTTAGTTTGGATGATCCCTCTGGTTGAAGTGAGAGCCACTTTTCCATAATGCACTTTGCTGTATGAAAATTTACTGTCTGGACCGTATCTAGTCCATGTCACCTGGAGCAGGACCTAAGGAGGACACTGTGTCCAGCCCCAGGTGAAGGGAAGGCTTTGGTGACTGGCTTAGTCTGGGGTCAAAAATATGAGAGGGTCAGATGCCCTGCTGGGGTGTGTGTTGGACTCTGTCCTGCACTCCTAAGCAGGTTTCAACAAGTAGGTAGGACATGGGGGATGCTGCTTGTGGCTTTTTTTGACTGTCTTTGCAAGCAGCTGCAGGTCTTTTATGCGTATATTAAAATGTGAAGGAAACCAGAAGCAGGGACAGTAGCCCTGGAAAGCTCAGCTCGTGTGACACCAATGCCCCTTTCCTTGGCCACTTTTGTGACAGGGGACCTGCTCATACAGTGTTGGACACTGACCCCACAGAATTCCCTGTCCCTGTGTGCTCCTCCAGGCTTTTGTTTGGTTCCCTGCCTCTCTATTATTATTAAACTGGAGTTCTGGTGAGGAAACATCTGCTTTTCCTTCTGCATGTACAGAATTAGCAATTTCTCCAACTCTTATTCTTTTCCTCTAGAATATTTAGACTATCTCATGGCTATTGCCAGCATGGGAACTGATAAGGTCAATGACTGATGGTCCCAGGGTGGCCATGATGTAAAAGCCAATTAGCTGCTTCTTTTATGTATTAAACATTTGGATGTGGTGGAGTAGTGGGGTCTGGGGTCCAGAGGCAGGTTTGGGAAATCTTATTTGTTTGTGGGTGTTGTCGAGTGGGATTTTTTAGGGTTGATGGGTTTTTGTTTTTGTTTTTTTTCTTAAAGAAACTGAAGGTAATTAAAGATTCAGAAAATCTCTAAATATATTCATCTGTGCACGAAGTCTTTCAGATGAGCTTAACTAGCTCAGAGAGGACATGATAAGTAAGTTACTTTCTCCTTCCCTCTGCAACATGGGAGAGGTTTACTGGATGGTTTTTCTTTCCAGCTCCAGTTGAGCAGTACATGTTAGGCAGAATGCACAGGGATACCCTGTGAGCCAGCTTTGGGTCATAAAGAACTGTCTCTCCTTCAAATCCCCTCCTTGCTTTGCTCATGTAACCTCATCCCAAACATCACCAGACTGGAGGCCGGGAAGGGTTTTTTCCATTGGTTGGAGCAGCAGGAACCCAAGGAGCACTTGTCCATTGCTGGTGGTGCAGAAGGTGGCTGGTGCCACAAAAACCAACTTACTACTTCATTCCCATTTCATCTTTCAAAAACTTTAAATTTGGGAGTCACCTGAGGTCTTCCTACCCATAGTCTAGAAGTTTATTCTCCAAAAGGAGGAAAACCATAATGAAGGGAAGCAATCAGTGGCGATGGAGGCAAGATTCCATGAGGATACCAACCTCAGCAGGTTCTACAAAGCCATGTGCAAAGTGCTTTGCATCTTGGGTTGGGCAATCCCTGGGATCAGCCCAGGCTGGGGATGAGCTGATGGAGCACTCCTGGGAAGGACTTTGGGGTGCTGGTGGGGGAGAGGCTGGACATGGCCCAGCCCAGAAACCCCCTGTGCCCTGGGCTGATCCCACAGCATGGGCAGGCGGGGAAGGGGGGGATTCTGCCCCTCTGCCCCCTCAGGTGAGCACCCCACCTGGAATTCTGCATCCAGGAGGCCACAGAGATGCTACGAGGACTGGAGCCCCTCTGCTCTGGAGCCAGGCTGGGAGAGCTGGGCATGTTCACCTGGAGAAGAGAAGACTCCAGGGAGACCTTATTGTGGTCTCTGAGTGTTTGAATGGGACTTGCAAGAAGGATGGAACAGGCTTTTGGATCGGCTCTGTAGCAATAGGTCAAGGAATGCTGGTTTCTAACTAAAAGAGGGGAGATTCAGTCTAGATACAAGGAAGACGTTTTTTACAGTGAAGGTGGTGAGGCCCTGGCACAGGGTGCCCAGAGAAGCTGTGGCTGCCCCATCCCTGTAAGTGTCCAAGACCAGGTTGGATGGGGCTTGGAGCAACGTGGTCTGGTGGAAAGTGTCCCTGTCCACGGCAGGGGGTGGTCTAGATGGCCTTTAGAGGTTTATTCCAATGCAAACCATTTTATGACTGTATCATTCCCAAGAGGAGAGGAGCAGCTGGCTCCCTCTAACAGAAAATCCCCCACCGCAATCCATCCGGAGTGGCAGCTCCAGCATTTTGGCTTGCAGCCACGGTGTGTCCTCTGGATTGCTGCTACACGCTGGTGTACGGGCACAAAAATGCTTTTTGCCAGTGAACTGCGGGCATGATTTAATAGGGATTAAGCAGCCTCCACGCCTGCCCTGCTGCTGACTCGACTGTGCTGCTCCTGCCCCGTCCCTCCCCACCAGCAGCCCCCAGCGTGATGGATTACTTCAGCAGGTTGACATCTCAGCTTGGAGGTGGATGTGTCTTTTAGGATTACAGAGCTTTTCACAGCCCAGGTGCCCATTATATTGCCTGGGTGCCTGGGAAGAAAACATCTCCTTCCTGATAATGGTTTCACTTCAGTTAAAGGACGATACGTGGTGCCTGGTGAAACCTGCGCTCCCGAAGTGTGTGGATCAGCTCGTTGTGGTGATGCTTTTATTCATGGTGTGGGCTGTGCTCTCTGCCTGCAGACCACTGCCTGCATGGGGGGCTTTGCACCGTGGCTGCTGCTTCCGTGGGATCAGGGCCCATCCCCTGGGATTTAGGGATAGCTGGGCAAAAAGCACAGGTGTTGGTTGCCACGGGATTGTTGCCTGCCATGGGCATCACAGAAGGGCACACACACCTGCATGGTGTACATGTTCAGGCTCACCTGGGAGGAGAACATCCTTGATTTCAGTCTTCTAGCACAGTCCTTGCAGCCATCACATCCTCCCCAGCCTGCTCTCCGAGGAGAAACAGTGCAACTCTGCAGAGGAAACCGTGTGTGAAATCTGCATTTTTTGGGGGGTTTTTTGCTGTTTCTTCAAATTTCACTAATTGCTCAGTGTTTTTGTCTGGCAGCATTTTCTTTGCAAAGGTGAAAAATAGCAAGGATAAGATGTAGTGTGGGCTCTAGTTCCATTAGCTTTTAGTAGGAGCAGGGGGATGTGGAAATGGATTATGTCTGACTTAAGTCACAGTTTGTAGCATCAGGTTATAAAATCTCACACTGTTTGTGATTCAGGAGTTGGTGGTTGGAGGATTTTTATGACCTGCTTCAGATTTTATATACAGAAATGCTGATGTATTTGCATGTATTGAATTTGCATGAAAATCTGGTAATGAGAGCATGCCCTGCTGCTGTGCTGCAGCCAGAGTGATGCTCCAGCAGTCTCCTTGCCCTGACATCCCATGCAGTGGAGCATCCCACCACAGGGTGGGTCCATAAACCCACCTCCTGAAGTTCAGACAGTGGTTATCTTAGTTGTATGCTGTTTTTTCCTTCCTTTTTCTTAATAATATCCATCACAAGGCAAGGGTAATGTCTTCCCCCCAGGCAAGAAGGTCCATCTGTTGGAAAACCTCTCATGCACAGTTTTGACACATTAAAAGACTTTATGTTTCTAAGGGTAATGTGGTCTTGGTTTTGTTTAAAAAGAAGGAAGAAAAACAGTCGCATCCCAACCACAAAGAACTACTTATTGCAGGAAGCAAAGTGGTGTAGTCCGGGTGAGAATGAGGGATTTCTGGCTTTCTGGTTATTCCTCTCCCTTCTTTGCTGGATCACTGTGTCAAAGCGGCTGTTTTGGGTTGGCTTCTGCAGCACTTGTTTTGTCTCCTGGCTCCCTCTGGTTTTGTTTTTCCCCCATTTATTTCTGTGTTTGTTTTAATGGCTCTGTTTCAATGTACCATGGCATTTGCCTGCTGTGTTGCATGCCAGGCTCATAAATGGCACCGCAGTGTGGCAGCTGTTGGGCTCTTGTCCTGTCACTTGGGCTTTTCTGCATCACCAGGTACCAGAAACCAGACCTGAGACTGGAGGGATGATGAAATACATCAAATGCTCAGCCAGCCGTGGATGCATCAGTCTCTAAAAAGCCCAAAGCTAGCTCCAGCAGCAGCTGCTGGATGTGGTTTTCAAAGGTGTTTACACTTTAATTAGAAAAGGGTCAGATCCAGGAAATAATGATTTACGTTTCTCCGCTTGATGTTTTGTCATCTGGAAAGGTGGTGGTTTTGTGGCAGCAAATCAAAACCAGCCACGTGATGCTTCGTGGAGGTGCAGCAATACCTGGATGCAGGGAGTCACGGTTCATCTCCACTGCTTTTATTTTCCATAGTAACTGTTCCTGCGGGTTGCTGGGTACGAGAGCTGGCTGACAGCAGCAAAGATAAAATGCTCCTCTCTCTCTCTCTCCGAGAAAGACACATTGCTAATTACTTGTTGGTGGAAATGGGCTGGATTAGGAGGGAGAAAATATTGCTGCGGGAGGAGCTCATTAAAAGGAAATGCTGGGAATCGAGCCGGCTGTGGCTGTGCTGGTAGCCAGGAGTTCCACCCCCAAACGCAGGCGGTCAAAGGTCCTCCTGCCTGTACTGCTGCCAGAGTGTGAGCTGGTGGTTATTTGCAAGGGTTTCACCTGACGTGAACATGCTGATAAGAAGCAGACAAGAAGTGGGAGGCTTGTCCTGCAGCAGCTGTTCTGCCTGGTCTGTGTGGTCACAGCATCCTTGACCTCCCAGGTGTGGGGCTGAAGGGACCTCCTTCCCCTGCGCAGAGTGCGCTTGAGCAGTGGCTTTGTGAAGCCTGGCTTGGAGTCTTAGCAGGCAGGCAGCGTGAGGGAGGTGGTGTTGGGGGGTTTGTCCATGTGCTGTTCCTCTCAGAGAGGCACCGAGCAGAAGAGGGTGTCATCTCACCCTGGATGTCCATCGCCACCCGGATCAGGTGATGCCCAACGTCACTGCAGGGAGCAGAGAACAATGGGGTGGGTTTTGGAGCCTGAACAAGAGATACAGCAGTTGGTGCTGGTTGCTCATGAGGCAGGATGTGGTCTCTGAGGCTGGGCTGGAGCCCTTCTGGGTCTCACTGGGGGTCTCTTCAGTTTGACGTTGCCATCATGCCATGCATGCATGGACAAATAAATCTGGTGCTTCTTGGTTCATGTCCCACATGTCTCAGAGCCATCAGGGACCCGTCACAGCAATATTTAAAATTTATTTATTACAAATTCCTGAGGGAGAAAAAACACTAGAGGGGTGCTGGAAGTCACAGAACACTTTGGAAGGAGGTGGCTGCATTGGTACGTGAAGAATTTGCATTGCAGCTGCCTTTTTTAGGAAGCATCTCTTGTTCCTAGAAAAACCTGGAGTGATAAATTCCATGTGGCAAGACAAAGACTTTCAGGGATCTGTCAGAACAGTTCTGTAGCCCATCACAGCCTGTCTTTCCAGCAGCTGGCCTGTGATGGCATATCTGAGGAATAAATCTTGTGTAGAGAAAGGCTGCTCTGCATTCCTCCTGCCTTGCTTTGGAGTCACTGAGGAATAGGGGGTTGGCCTGGGATTTTTTCAGTGTTTAACTGGAGGATAAGTAAGGAAGAGACAGGGTTTCCAATTAAATGCCTTAAGTGAGTCATTTAAGCCCATATCTAAACAGCTGAGGCCAGGTTGTTGGAAAGATGAGCTGGCATTCTGATAATTGACATAATAACACAGTGTTAATTGTGAGGAAGCCTGGTGCATGAAGTAGTTCTCCCTGGGAGAGATTTAAAAGCCGTGTGGATGTGGCACTTGCAGGCATGGGTTAGTTATCGCCTTGGCAGTGCTGGGGGAGAATTGGCCACAATGGTCTTGGAGGGCTTTTCCAAGCTAAGCATTTCTGTGATGCTGTGATTCTGTGAGAGTTGTTTTAGGAAGATCTCTTGCCTCCTGCTCATCCTGCCCAAAATGGGTTCCTTCTCCATGGCTGCTCTTCACCTATCATACTCACCACTTGGTTCCACAAGTTCAGCAAGCCTGGAGCAACCTTGGGAGAAAGGGAATGAACTTACAAATGTCTTAGAAAATGCTTGTTCTTGTTATTTGCTGATTAAGGATATAAGGTGTATTGTTGCCATAAAAACTGTATAATCCTGCTAGAGCAAGAATCCCATTTAGATCACTCTTAACAGCTATTAATAATAATTGTACATTACAGTAATGCTGATAATTACTAAATTATAGTAGACAGTTTGCACATCTATTGACTTTTTCTGCTGATGATTCCTTCTTTAATGATCATAGTAATGAGGGTAGCGTGGGACCCATAGAATCATAGAATCCTAGAACAGCTTGAGTTGGAAGGGACCTTCAAGGTCATCTCATTCTAAACCCCTCTCATGGGCAGGGACACCTTCCATTAGACCAAGTTGCACCAAGACCAGTCCAGTGTCAATTTGATGTTGATCTCTATTAATTATCCTAAAGGAATGTTTCTGACCTGGGAATCCATAGTGGTAGGTGCCAAGCCAACACAGATCCAAGGGATCGTCACTCCATGAAGAGCTCTCAAGAACAATTATTTTCTGCATGTGGGAAGATACCAACTGCTCAAATGTGGGTTTGGGTTTTTCTTTCGAAACCTTTCTTGGACATGTTTTGAGGATGAGGCAGGATGGGAAACCTGCTTCAGGCACAGAGGTTTCCTGTCACATAGCACCAAGAAAAGCAGGAGACCATACATCCCTCATGTCAGGAAACCATGGTGGAGAGGACTGATTTTGGAATGGAAGAGAAGATTGAGTGTTAATGGGGGGAGTAAACCTTTGCAAGTGGACTTGAGATGTTCTGGGTCTTGGTGGATGCTTCCCTTCCCAAGGTATCTCCTGTCAAGGAAGAAGGGCTCCAAAAGCTGTTCATTTGGAAGAACCAGGCTGCTTGAAACAGGAATCATCTTGTAGGACCCAGAAAACGGGCCTCTCTAAACCTTTGATCATCTTGGCTTGTTTTTCTCAAGCAGGTTTTTATAGACATGCCACTCACACTTGGTAAATTTAGGCAGAGCCCAGAATTCAGTGGGTAACACCTGGAAAAGCCCTGCCCTGAGAAAACTTCCAGAGGGTGGTAACCTAAACAGTGCTCATCTGAGCTCTGGGACATCTCTGGGCAAGCTGGTGGCATTGGTGAGGGCCACTGCATGCAAACAGGGAGGAACTCATCTAAAATGGGTGAAAAGTGGGTTTGGTCACAGTGGCATGTTGGCAGTGGCACCAGCACACTGGTAAGTCGGTGTCATTATGGGATTCACACCAACGTGGTGCAGACTAAACGTAAAAATGATTACAGATTGTAACTTGTTCATGTTTTTTCTTATAGTAAGGGTTAGATGTCAAACCAGCTCACTGTCCATGCCTGGACACCTGCTCCAGGGATCTTTGTGTACAGTGATGATCCTGTCTCAGCTGTAGGTGGTAACGCATGACCCTTTAGACATAGGGGAGTTTTCTTCTTAATAAGTGATGGCTTTCTTTAGAGAGAGGTGATGGTACTGTGGGATGAATTGGTTTCAGAGTTTCCTGCTGGAGACCCATAAATACTTCAGATACATGGTTTGCACTGTTTTGTTGTACCTGGAGATTTCTGTGAAACCCATCCCCCTTCAGTTCCCCAGCTCTCCTCACAAAATGTTGGTTGGGCACAGCAGTGAGCACCCCAAAAGTGGAGGCACGCGTTAGCCTTTCCTCTGCTTTATCCTGTGCCACTGGTGTTAAAGCATCCACAGGGCTGGATTTCCTCCAGTGCCACCTTCCATAAAAAATTAAAATAGGCAAAAAAACTTCACGTTTTTTAATGTGTGGCCGCAGGGGATGGAGGGGTAACCTCTGAGCCTGCTTGCTCCATCCCATGTGATGCCACCTGTCCCCTACCTCATGGGGTTATCTGTCATGCCATCACTCACAGGAGACTCCTATTCTCCCAACTCTTTCTTTAGCATTTTGTATTTTGTAATTGGTTCCTTCCATTTGGTAGTTGGCGTTAATTAGCAAAAAGGGTAGAAGCATGCCCTCCTCCAGGGCTCCACACTCTCTGGGGCTCCTCTTTTTTTATTTCTTGACTTATTTCTTTTTCCCTTCTCCTTTTTAATACGCCACATTATTTTTGTTCAGGAGCTAATGTGTGATATTGATCTACATAATGAGCCTTTTTGACAGTCTGGGCACATTTGGGAATAATTCCTTGAGCAGAAGAAATCCTTAGGCCAGAACTGCTCGTTCTTGGCAGTTTCCAAATGAAGCCACAATTGTTCAGAAGTGACAGATGAAAAAATAGTTCAGAAGCTGGAAATTACATGAGCTGGGAACAGATTTATTTTTTTCCCCCCTTACCTTCTGGATGGCATGTGGCTTACTCTGAATTTCCTTAGTAATATTATACTTGTCTCAAAGCAGACTGTCAATACCCGGTCCTGGTGAAAGAGAGGGTGAGGGATGAAGTCACTGTGTCCTGCAGTGTGGTGGGAGCTCCTGTGTGTGCTCCCTCCCAGCTGCAGGGAAGGGGGAATGTGAGTCTCACCACAAGACACTGGTCCAAAGCTTAGTTCTTTCCAAACCCAGGATCACAGAATACCC
>JAWWEU010000091.1:70872563-70884929 GCA_035583155.1 Acropternis orthonyx
GTAAATAGATATATATGTGTATGTATATATATGTATACACATATGTCAATGGATATAGTACATGTATATGTATATGAGGTCTCCATCCAGTTGGTAGCAGTCTCCCTGATACTGGGGTTTGGTTTTTTAAGGTCTCAAGGCACATCATTGAAATTGTTCAAGGCCAGGTTGGACGGGGCTTGGAGCAACCTGGTCTAGTGGAATATGTTCCTGCCTATGGCAGAAGTGGTGGGATGATGGTCTTTAGTGTCCCTTCCAACCCAAACCATTCCATGATTCTATATATGAAGGATCTCATCTTTATCAGGTGTCAGCAGCATTTACCTGATTTATCAGGGCTGTGCAGGTTTGCTGGAGCTGAGGGCCTGACCCAGAGCTCTGGACCTGGTTTACATCATCTCAGTGTAAAGAAACTGCCAGTCAAAGGACCCTTTTTAAGAATAGGTTTTGCTGGAGAGGTCTTTTACAATTTGAGGATAGAAGCTGCTGAAAGTATGAGAAAATAAATTTTAAAATCTAGTGATACGAATTACTTCGTAGTGCATTTTTAACTCAAAGCTGGAAAATGTCCGTATTTGATGTGACACTTTGGAGGGGCTTCAGGTCAAACAGGCAAGTGGTGCTTATTAACACGTCAAGATTAGAAATAGTATTGAATTAGAAATAAATTAATAGACAAAGTTTTACAAGGTCTTCCAGCCTGGCCACAGCTCTGCCAATAAGCCTGGGCTCCCTCTGCATCTTGAGGACAAAAATTGCTACTTCCTGTGGCAGCCCATGTGCAATTTTTGCATTAAGATCCTTGATTGCAACAACCAAATCAATCTTCCAGTTGTGGAAGTGGGATTTTAGCTTTCCTTCCTGGCCTACACTGAAAAAAAAGGAGCTGCTGTGTTTCTACTGTAAGTTCTGACTGTTCTCTTTCAAGATGGTTAGGTTTTACTTTAAAGGAAAATTTCATAATAATGGAAGATCTGAACTTGTAACCTTTTGATTAAACCACTTTTAGAGGCACCTCAAAGGAAGCAGCTAAATGTGGTTGTACCCCAGACCACAGATGTAGAAGTTTAATTAGGATTTATATGTGAAGCTCCATCAAAATTCAGTATTTCATATTTCTAAGGCTGTATATAGGACAAGAAGGGAGGATGGTCTTTTACACAGGTCACCTGCTTCTTATCAAGCCATGTCTTAATGAATGCATTAAGAAGGAATTATCTCACCTCTCAAAGATTTCCATTTTTTCCACCTTGTATCCCAAATTTGTGCAAGAAATAATCAGAAGGTTTTATTTAGGATTTTCTCTTCCTGATCACTGCTTAGCAAAGCAAGGAATAAACACATGCATATCCTGCAGCTGGCTGGAGTAATCCTGGTGGAAGCTATCCTGATGGAAGGTGGCATGTTCCCTCTTAATGAGAAGAGCTAGAGGATGAAGGGTGGATTTAGGGGAAAGGCACTAGACTGAGACCAAGAAAATTTTAACTGCCAGGATCTGCCAGCAACTAAATCTTTAATGTTTGTGAAGTTACTTAATCGCTCTGTGCTTTGTTTCCTGGTGGCTGCAATAATGTTTTCCGTGCCTGATAGAGGATAAATCCACTCACCCATGTGTGTGAGTTGCTGCATTGGTACCACATCCATGGACCAGTGCTCTCCATGCTGGAAGAAGGAAGAAAAGGCACAATGCACACTGCATCATCCTCCACACCGCTCCCAGGGGAGCTGAATCCATCGCCAGTTTAAAGAATCCCAAAGTGTGCATGTTCCCATGGCAGGGATGTCCTCAGTCTGGCTCCCACTAGGAAGAAGAGGAAAGTCAGAGGGCAAATGCAGTTTTATTTTGGCTGTAGACATGATAATGAGTGAGCTGCACCTTGGGAGGGCTTTCCAGGTGTGTATTTGCACTCAAAATTGTTGTAGGAGGTAGGCATAGGTCTGGCAGAAGGTTCTCAAGAGTGATGGCATCATGAACCTCTCCAGGTGGGTAAGCAGAGGTGGCAGGAGGCCGATGGGCAGCTCTTTAATGAGAGAAGACTGAAGTCCCCCCATCTGTGGGCTACAACAGGGTCTCTCATAGGGGCAGTTCTAGTGGTGACTTATTTTGTGGCCTCATCCATACCTGTCAAGCAGCTCTCAGGTAGTTGCTGTTCATATGGAATTGACTTTCATTTTCTTGAAGCATTGCCCTTAGGGGTGGTGCCAAGTTCTGAATGTCTCTGGAGCAGCCAAGTGCTTCCAGGATGAAAGGCCTCAGAAGAGGGGCTGCTCAGTCTCAACTTTGTTGGGGTAGTAGCAAAGTGTCTTTAGGATTAAGCAGCATCTCTCATGTTTGTCTAGTGAAAATTGCTTTTTTTTCCCATTTATTTTCCCCCAGGGTGATGCTGCCCTTCATTTCTTTGCAGGGAAAAAAACCCCAGCAAATGACGCCAGATTTGGTTGTTTTGGTGGAGGCACGTCACTGTCAGACCTTTGGGGGAAGCTGGCCTAAGCATCTGGTGTTCCCCTGTGGCCACATATGGCAATGGTCAAACCTACACCTTTGATCCTCATTTGCTCTTTTCTTTAATATAAAAATACGAGTTTTTTTCACCTCAGGGCTTATGTCTGTCCCTGAAGCAAACAGAGCTGGGAAAAGCAGACATCTCCCAACTTTCCATGCCAGAATTCCATGGGTTGATTAAGTAAAATTTCCCTGGTGTACACCACCTGAGATTCCAAACACTGTCTGGGTGTGCGAGGGAGTGTTGGGAGATGGGTTTTTTTGCAAAACATCCATTTCAGGTGCCTCCCTGCTGCTGTTCCTGCATCTTCCCTCCACTCGCTGTTGGCGGGTGGAGCATTTCCAAGCCAAAGCCTTTGGGATCATCCTCAAAAAAGGAGGGGGGTGCCGTGCACACACAGCGGTGCCCGCAACCACACGGTGTTTGCTGTGCACTCTGGACTGACACAGCAGTTTCCCCCAGCCTGGCTATTATTTTACACAATCCCCTTTTTTATCCCTTTTGCAGTGGACGGCGGATTGTAGTGAGCAGCTTGATGGCAGCTGTTCCCCATCCAGAGGGAAGGGCTCCTCGTCTCACGAGCACAATCAGGTAGGGCTGGAGTTTGGTTTCTTTCCTCCCCCAGACCTTTGCTTTAATTCTTGCACTGCCTCACCCGGCAGCACGGAGCCTGCCCAGGCTGCCAACTTTCCCTCTCCCATGGAAGGGGAGACATGTTCCTCTGCTTGGCATCTGGAAGCTTGTTCCTGCCAAAACTGTGGGAGGTGGGCAACATCCTGTTGTGTGGATGGATGCTTTGACCAGGAGCTCATTTCTCTGCAGCAAAGAGGGAAAATACGGAGAATCCCACTTGTTCCTGAGCAGCTTCTTTTCGCCACCTGTGTGAGGGACCAGTTTGGAGCATCAGAGATGACTGGGAAGTGTGAGATGTAGCTGGAGGGAGGGGTCTCTGTGTAGCTGGGCTTCCTGGCTCTGTGCTGCAGCACAAGGATGGTGTTAGAGGGGAGAAGGTTAAATATCTGGGATGGTGAACTGGGAGAAGGAGCAAAACTGCATCTGCTGAGAGGCTCTGTTGGGTGTGCAGCGACAGCAGCCAGGTGTGGGCCAGTTTTGGTGGTCGTACGTGGTGTGAACCTCAGTGAGAAGTATTTACCAGGGTGGCTGTCCCTCCCTTGTGTGACCACCGGCATGGGAGAGGGCTGGGTAGGGTGCAGGTGTGAGTTTGACCACTGTCACCTGGTTGAGGAGCTGCTGTGTCACCATGAGACCGTCAGCTCTGCCAGCACAGCGTTTGCCCAAGGAGGGGTGAGACCAAGGCATCTGAGGAAGGGCAAAACAGTGTTTCTAGTTGCTCTGGTTGATGGATGTCCCACCTGGAGAAGGGGCTTCGTGATCTTGCCCTGCTTGGTGTCCTCCAGGTTCATTCCCATGGGTGGGAACCATGAGAAGGAACCTGGGAGCCCCTTGCAGGGTGTACAAGAGTTCGTGCCTGCCTGAGCAGTGCTTGTCAAAGTTCTGATTTTGGGCACAGTTTTCTCCCACGCTCAGCCATGCTGAAACTTCTTGGATTTGGCTTGGGGGGCTCATGCATCCGCTCCCTGCTGTGGGCCTGGATGCAGGGATGCTGGGAGCATCTATACCAACACTTGCACACAACAAAGACAGGATCTTACTGTGTAGGAAGGTGTGTGCTGAAAGGGGACACTGCTTCAGGTGAGCCGCTGAAGGTGCTAGACAGGATTGTGGACTTAATTTACTAAAGCTTTGATCTGCTCCAGAATATTCAGCAGCAAAACCTCATCCGTGTTCCCTCCCTCATCACAGACAGATGCTTGATATTCAGCAGCTGGGAGGTTGGCCTTTTCCATCAAGCCTCCTTGGGTGGCTTGGGGTGCTGGCAGGATCAGGTGCTTTCCCTGGGGAGAAGTCCAGTCCTGGTTCTTCTAAGGGTTCTGCAAACATGCCAGTTGCTGGTGGGTACCACGGGACGATGCAGGAGTCACGCATGAGTGATACTTTCATGATATCTTCCATCTGCCTGGTGCCAGGCACTCTCTTGTTTCAAAATACATGTTTTTCAGGGGGGGCAGTTTCTTGCTGGAGATTTTTGGTTTTTTTCCTGGAAATTAAAGCTGTTTGATCTCCTCCAACAGGGCGCTTCTTTTCCGCATACAAATACCATTTGCTGATGCCCAAGCTGCTTACCCTGTGTTTGGGCTCTCTCCCAGCCTGCAGCAGAGCTAGTAATTATCTCTCTCTGTGTTTGGCTTCCTTTAACTGTGAGTAACAAATTTTCCTTGGCACCAAAGAGATGCTGCAAGCTATTGTTCTTCTGTCCAGGCAAGCATTCCTCTTGCTGTTACTGATACACGAGTGAGACGCTGCTGGTGAGGACCAGGTGCAGTTTATTACCATTTCTGGCTGTTCTGTTTTTACTAGTAGCTTTCAGCATTAAAAAAAAAAAAATTAATCACTAATAAGGTGTTTGTCATGAATGAAAATTATCAGTCACTCTTCAGACCTCCTAAGGACGAAGTCGACTAATTACTTACCAGTGGATGCAGGGGGTTGGAGTTTTTTGGTGCAGTTTTTTGTGGGTTTTGAGGGGTTTGGGCAGAAAATTGAGTTCATAATTTTCCTGTTTTGTTTCCAGCCAATATTTCTGCATTGCTGGTCTTAGATGAAAAGTTCTTGGATGTGAGGTTTCTGCTGGCTTCAGATGCTGTGAAAATGTGGGTTATGTTTCGGTGACCGTGATATGCCTCACGTGGTTCTAACCTGGCCATCAGAAAGGGCATTTGTATGGAAATCTAGGTTAGTCCTGGAAATACATTCAGCATCTGGTTCACTTTCTGTGAAGGCAGAGTAGTCCAGGGCTGCATTTTCAAAAGTAATTGGCTGCCTGAAGGTTATAGGGGAGCCTAAAGAAAAGCTGACTTTCCCGGGCCTGGAAATGCCCCTGTACATCCCTAAGTACCTGATGCCTTTGAAACTCTAGTCTGTAGGATCCAACAAGGTTAAGACAAGTAAAAGAAAGATTTTTTTTTTTTTTTAAATGTGTATAGGTGTGTTATGTATTTATATAGACATTTATGTTTAGTGTGTGTGTATATAAGCATCTGCTGGTTGCTGTACAACTGTGGGGCTGAGAGCAATTTCTGAATAATATGCAATTTAAGGGCAGAAATTAGGTGTCTTGATGTAACCTGCCATCCAGAATATTCCTAAATTGCTGGTTTTCTGATGTCATTGGGTATCTCTGGGAAAGAGCATCCCAGACTTGTCCAGCATGCTCTTGCACTACTTGGTGAGAGATCTATTAGCAGCTGTGGGAGACTATATTGATGTCAGTTCCCATAGGCTGGCAACTAAGCAGTGGCTCAAAAATGGAGAAAATTCCCCCTGGAAAACCTTTTACTCCAGTCTTTCCAGTCCTCGGGGCAGGTGGCTGCGAGAAGATGGTCTGTTTGTAGGGGAATCTGCTGAGCTATATTTTGTGGACTCCTGGTCAGCTGTGAAAATCCTGGTCTCGCAGTTACATTCAGCTCATCTGTCAGCCCTGCTGTGTTTGAGTAATGCCCCCCAGAAGCTCTTCTGGGTCTCACCCTGTGTGAG
The DNA here is from genome assembly GCA_035583155.1 of Acropternis orthonyx. Lineage (NCBI taxonomy): Eukaryota > Metazoa > Chordata > Aves > Passeriformes > Rhinocryptidae > Acropternis > Acropternis orthonyx. The sequence continues at coordinate 70,878,683 of JAWWEU010000091.1, forward strand.
CCTCCTAGGTGAAGACCACTCCGTTCAACTCCTCAAGATGTTATCTGAGCACCTTATTCCCTCTGTAAATGAGGAAAGTTTAGGTAATGGAATGATTTTAAATCCTTTTATGTTTGGATATTCTTTTTCCCCAAAAAGACCCAGTGGGAAGATTTTATATAATACTTTATTTGCATTCCCCTTGTGAGGCTGTGGCAAGTAGGAAGCTCTTTGGTATATTTCTGAGAGCAATTCATTAACTAAAAGACTTGTGCTATGGTACGTATTTAGGGAGCCAGCAGAGCTCTTGGTACATGAAAGGCCTGGCAGCAGCTCCGACCCAGGCTCCCCTTATGTAAAGGGCATTAACAAAAAGCAGAGCAACTCTGTGGGTTTGTCCCATTTCTCCAGGCAGTGGGAGAGCTGCAAGTCCTCCTTCCTGGCCAAGTCCATTCCTTCCTCCACGGTGGCTGGCTGTCACCCATCATCACCAAGCAAAAGTCCATGTTGTTGGCAGTAAATGGGACTGGCTTTTATTCTGCTGCTTGTTTGTCTTTGTGTCTGTGTCCCACCAGGTGCAACAGGGACTTGGTGCATGATTTGGGACCTCAGAGTCTTCTCCAGTTGATGGTCATGGTGCCAATCCACTGAGCAGTGGAGGAGCAGGCAGGGTGTGTGGATCACATCTGGGTTATCCTACACCTTCCTCATAGCACACTTCTGTCCTCCCTGAGAAGCTGGTGGTGGAGATGAATATTAATATTAAACCAGTGGAACCAGCAGCACTCTGGTGGCAGGATTAGGTTGTGGGTTTCCACTCTTGGGCCCTGGTTGGAGTTGATTAAGTGGCTGGAGTCAAGAGCATCCCAAGGGCTGTGCTATCATAAGACTTTGGACAAGGGCCTTGGGTAGGAGATAAGATTGGCTTTGCACTGAGAGAGGGATGAGTTAGATTGGGTATTGGGAAGAATTCCTTGCTGTGAGGGTGGGCAGGCCCTGGCACAGGTTGGGCAGAGAAGCTGTGGTTGCCCCTGGATCCCTGGGAGTGTCCAAGGCCAGGTTGGAAGGGGCTTGGGGCAACCTGTTGTAGTGGGAGTTGTTCCTGCCCATGGCAGGGGGGTTGGATCGAGATGATCTTGAAGATCCTGTCATTCCATGCCGTTGGCATGTAGTCATGGCTGGAAAAGCTGCTGTGTTGCCGAAGCAAAGGCTATAGTAGGTGTGGGGGGGATGTGTGAAAGTTGTTTCTTGGGAAACAGCAGATTTCAATGCACAGTGGAGCTTAGTGTTATGGAGAGTGAAAAAACCAAATTATCAGTGCAGATTTCTCTTGAAAGTCCAGAGAATATTTTTTTCAGGCATTAGTGGTGCTTGTGATCGTGGACTCAGACACCAGGAAATCCTCCCAGATGGATGCTGCAGAGTCAGGTGGCAAGGGATCATAGTCTTGAATAGGTGCCAAGTCCCCAGGTCCAGAGTTTGGACTGAGGCTCCTGTGATGAGCACTGCTGTCACACAAACTTATGAGGTGAGGTTTTCCTGCTGGTTTAAATCCACTGACATCAGTAGGCACCGTGTAATGCCCCAAATCCTTGGCTAACCAGACCAGCACTGGGAAGTGAGTGGGCTGGCAGGAACTCTTGTACAAAGATGTAATTTATTTCCCTATGCTGGTAGACAACCTGTGTCGAATTGCCCGTCCTTGGGTCTAGATCTGAAACAGAGGGATGATCCTGAGGGCAGTTTGGGGTTCTCCAGCCCATTGACTTGCTCACATCAGAGCCCAGAGCCAGTTTGTACACTGAATTTCCTTGAGGCTGACCAGCACACTGAAAACCTGTTGGGACAGGTGAGTGCTGGCAGATGCTGCAGTTGCTGTTGACTTGTTTCCAAAAGAAAAAGGGAAAGCAAAAGACATGCAGTGGCTTTGCCAGACAATGCAAGTTGGTGTGTATCCCTGACTGATGGAGGAAGAAATTAGAGCTTTAAGTGGGTTGACCTGCTCATGGTCAAAGAGTAGGTCTGAGAAAACCAGTCACTTAATGGTTTTCTGCCTGTAATTGCTGGGTGGTGCTCCCTCCCTGTATTGAATGGAGCCCTGTTCAATTACAGCTGGAGAAGACTGCTGAGAAAGAAATCAAGTCCTTTAGCTAATGTATAGGCTCAGCTTTCTCTGGAACTTCTGTTTGGGTTATGCCTCACGAAGCAGCACCACCCCATGGGCAGCTGACACCTGCTTGGGTGTCTGAAGGTCTGGGAGTGAAATGTTTCACTGCTTTGCTGCTTTCAGAGGATGGAGGAAGGTGTCTTCTAAGCCTGGTGTCACTGGAGACTCCCTCAAGAGGACACCTTGTCATGCTTGATGTAGAGTGGACAGGGTGATGCCTGTCTGCCCCCTGAAGGGAAAGGTTCCCACACACTGTTTTTGTGAAACTTGTAGTAGCTGATTTGCCTTAGAGATCTCCATTCCTCCAGGTTTGGATGAATAGGTCGCTAAGTGTTGAAGCTCTTTGGCAGGCGAGGGGTGACATGAGCCGTTTCCTCTGAGGCCTGAGCAGGGCCCTGCTGATGGGTTTCCGTGGCACATCTGGAGTTCTCAGTGCCATTCTGAGTGCCTCAGTGTTCCTCATCTTCATCCCATGTGTGTAAATGAGCTCTCTAGCACACCCTTGGCTGGCACATATCTTCTGATGCTCTCTGAAAGGAATACAAACCACACAGGCTTTGCACTTCCCTGGATAGTCCAGAAAGACATTGGAGGCTTAACCTCTAAATTCCAAACCCATCAGGTCCTTTGGTCCTGTATTGTGGCACAGATGTACATAATACCTTACTTCAGTAAAGAGAAGAGTTCCAAGTGGCGTTTGCTGTCCCTCCTGCTGTGCTTTTACTAACTCAGTCATCAGGAACTCTACCAGACTGGAGGGGGAGCTAGGGAAGGTGGACATGGACCTGGAGAGGGAAGGAGCAGAGCCCAAAGGGTTGTGTTTTCTGCATGGTATTTTTACAAGAGTAAGTTTTTCTAATGTTCTTATAGCTTTATGCAGTGCATTGAGAGGAAAGAAGCGGGGAAATTTTTCCATGCTAAAATGTTTAGAGTAACCTTAGTGGTTTTGGTCTTTTTCCTTAAAAGATGCATTTTAAATTATTAAAATAATTAAAGAATTGATTTTCCATAGAAAAATTGAAGTGGTCGTTCTTGAATAGGTATAGAAGCACAGGGACTTGGAGTCCAGTACAAAAATTCTGCATAATTGGAAGATTTTTCAGAAGCACAAAGTGGGTGTGTGAAAACCTCTGCTGCAGAAAAAGCCCTAAAAAGAACCTTTTATCTGGTACCTGTCTTCTGTTCTGACCAGGATTCAGACCAAAGTTCAAGAGTCATTTGAAGAACACCCCACAACTTGGCCTGGGGAGCTGCTTGTAGGTGCAGTGGTGAGCCAGTTGTTATACTGGAGGACATCTCAAAGGCTTTGGGGTCCTGAGAAGTCCTTTAGCTTTCTGTGTTTTTTCCTCTGTCCCACTTTAAGCTGTGAATGCTCTACTCTGAATATTGAAATTTCTACATGCAATTGAACATGAATCCCATCCAAAATCCACTGAGGTCTTTGAGACACTTGAAGTTTTTGTTACTGCCAGGATTGATCTGCATCTCTACCAGCACAACCCACTTCACCCATATTTACCATCACTGAGAGCAACCACGTAGGTCATCACTGTGTTTCCATTTATTGCTTGTGCATTGGGGAAACTTACCTTCTTTTTTCTGCAAATAGGATTTTCAAACTTGCACTGAAGCAGTAGCAAGTATTAACTCTTGAGCTGGCAAAGGCAGCGGGATTAATTAGTTCATGCCTCGAAGAGCTTGCTGAGAAGGTGAAAATTGCAGTGTAAGTGAAACATGTGATTATTGCTAATTAAAATGCAAATGTTAGATTTGACAGCTAGTTTCTGAAAGAGAGTGACTGTCAGTGTTAATGTGCATGAGCCTCACTGTTCCCGAGGAGGTGCAGAGCTTGGCCAGGAGGATTGGCATGGATGAGAGCAGCAGCTGGGAATCAAGCTCTGGAGAGGGTGATGTTTCCCCTCCAAGCATCAACGTGTGGCTCAGAGGTCCCATCTCCTGATGGGTGAGTGTAGACCACGAATGGCAGGTGGAGGAGCCCAAATAAGAGCTGAGAGCAAGAATTCAAGGCTTGTTTGGGGTGTTCGAAGAGATTTGGAGAGTCTTGGTCTCCTGAGGGCAGGGCAGAGATTGAAAGGGATGGGTGATTGGGTTGGCAGAAGGCAAGGAATGGAGGGCTTCATGGCATTACAGCTGTTCTTCAGCTTTTTGTCAGCTTTGGCAGACAATTCTGTTCCTGCAAGAGCACTGTGTGGGAGACGCATCCCATGCTGCAGGATGGAGGAAGTGCAGTGCCACCTCTGACCATGGCCAAGCTTTCTGCTGAAGTCCAGCTGCCTGTATGGATCTGGGAATGGATTTTTACAGGCTTTGCAGTGACGCTGGTGAAGGGGTTTTGTTTGCTTGGTGGTTTTTTTAAGGAGCAATCACTACTCTCACTCACTCCTTGAGCATCGCCCATGAGGCTGATGTGAGCTTCCCTGCTCCTTTAGAAAGGAGGTCTGCAGAGAGGGTTTGTTTTCACATGAAATGTCCTTATTAAAGGACACAAAGCCACTAGAAATGTCTGAGAGAGGTTCTGGTAGATGTATTTTTTTGATGGAGTTTTGAATCCCTGTCAGTAAAGTATCAGTACAAAGTTGTTCATCTACGGCAATTAGTCAGAAATTTGGGGGAAATACTGAGTGTGGCTGTGCTGGTGAGTTTGAACATGAGTGTATTTAGGCCACATTCATTTGGACTGTTTCAGCTTCAACAGAAGTTTCAACAATTTTTAGTTTAACAATTTCTATTTTAAAAATCATTTTTCAATGTAAATATTAACAGAGCATTATAAAAATAAGGAACGTGAACAGGGAAGAAGCCCCAGACCATGAGTTAGAGCCAGGGGACAAACTCATTTATTAAAAGGGTAGCTGTGATTGTGATCTAACTGGTTTGTGCTGTATCCACTGACTTTCTTGTTGGATGCTGATGCATGGTGGTACCAATCTCCCCATCTCTCACAAAGGTTTTAATCGTGGCCCACTGTGTTCCTGGAATTTGCAAACCCTCAGGTTGTCTGCGGAAAACCACAACTAAAAGTTGGGTCAACTGAATATAACTGATGTGTTTATTTTCAGTGCAACCCCATCCCACCTCTTTCCCTTGTCACATGAGGTATTTCTCACTTCTCAGGATGCCTGCAAGCTTGGCTCTTCCCCAAGGCTTCCCAAAGTTGCCACTTGCCTGTGTCTCACAAGTTGTTTTTTTTCCCCTTGGTGCCAATTTAACAACTCCCTTAACTTTGTTGTCATTTGGTATTTCTCAGCCATCAGGATATTTGGGTCAGGATGTGATGAGAAGGGAAGAAGGTGCTTTAAGTGTCGTAACGTGGTGGGAATAACCACAGTCTTTCAGATTCCATTTAGATACAACTTGAAAATCAGTTGGTCCCTTCTTTTCTGGTACTGATTTTAGGCTATAGCAATGACAATGTATTTGAGCTTGCTTAAAACTTAGTAGGTTTGAGGATGGAGAATGTGGAGCTGGACCAGTGCAGAAACCAGCACTGGTGTGTTTTGCTTCCACTCCCTACTTTTGGGTAAATACTTATGTCCAACCCAGGTAGCAGTGGTGGAGCTGGGACCTGAGCTGTGCCCTCAAATTAGTGGCCTGGGCTTGGCTGTTGTGTTCAAAAGGAGTTTGAGTGGCGAGTCCATTTGGCTTTTGAAGGCCAAGGTGACCCTGCCCTTGCATTAGCCCATGACAGCATCTGCAGGACCTCATGTAGCCCCATGAGGATGTCTGAGACACCAGAAACTGTATTTAAGTGTCAGTTCTCTCACCAGTCCTGAAACATATGCTTTCCTTTTTATTTCCCAGATGTTCAGAGTACTTGAAAGAGTTTAAGATTCTGCACTCTGTGATTTCGTGGGTTTCTAATCATTTTAGGTCACTTCAAAAGTCTTTCCCAAGCCTCTGAGCAAAGCTTTTGGAGCAATTACCCTGACAATATCCACGTTTCTCCCCAAGCACTTTGTGGGATGTTTGTATAAGGCTAGTCAGGTGAGTTATTCTGGTTTTCAGATGAGTCATTATGCCCTGTGGGCTGAACAAGAAACCTGCAGGTTGCTTGACAGCACAACAAGTAAGAGAATAAAG
>JAWWEU010000091.1:70909334-70921697 GCA_035583155.1 Acropternis orthonyx
CAAAACAGAAACCATTTGTTGCCTGGCCCGATGGAGGGGAGGCTGGGGAAAAGGGGGAGCTAATCAGCTGGGAATCATCCCAGTTAAACGCTGCACCAGGGTTAAGGCCCTTATCCAGCAAATCCTTGAAATATGTGCTTAATTTTAAGTCCCCCTGACTTCAATCTGTTTGTTCTTGTGCTTAACTTTAAGCATGTGCCTAAGTGCTTGGCTGGCTGTGGGCCAAGGCAAATAGTGGACTTAGGAGCAGATTCCCATAAAGTAAATGCTTTACTGGGCTGAAGTTCCGTGGGACAGCGGGTGTCGTAACAGGTCTGGGGTGATGGAAGGGGATGGTGCTGTGTGCCCGAGCTTGGTCAAGTCACTCAGCGTTGGGTACCACGGACCTGGGGCTGTGCGCACCTTACAGGGAGCATCCAAACAGTCTAGCCTCTAAACAGGTTCCTGAATTTCAACATCTGTATTTCCCAGTTCTGAAGACATCAGCCTCATCTGTGGCCTTCTGTAACACCACTAACAGAGTCTTGGAAAAATACATGAATTTTTTTTCCTCCTAATTGAGGGAAAGGAACATGTTAGTGGAGGAAAATAATCTTGATTTTATCATCAGAAAAGGAAGGAGAGCAGATTTTATGACCTGACTAATAAATCTTCATAGGAATTCATGTGGCTGCATTAACACAACAAAAAGGACTCCTGTATTAACACAAGCTTTTATAATGGCTTTATCTTCGTCTTTCCTGTTCCAAGCTAATTCCTGAAAGCTTTCTTCTAATCCCCCATTTTGCTCATCCAGCCTGGACTTCTTAGAATGGCAGTGGGGTTTTTTTCCTCTATTTTTAATCTACAAATGACAGCACTTGAAGCTAATAACTGCAGACGTGGCACGCACAAGAATGAAAAGCCACCAACAGAAAACAAGGTCTGTGTTTTTGGAAAACACCAGTACCAGGGGTTAAGGGAAATCTGCAGCTGGAACAAATACAGCACTCTTCCAACTTCCTCAATAACTCTGCCGGGGGAGCGGGCAGTTGCCAAACGAAGGAAGCGTGGTTAGCCATCGAGTCTTTGAATGCAGCTCCGTTTCCCTCTCAAACCCATGGAATTTATATTAACCTCCAGCTTTTCTTAGCTGGTGGGAATTTTTTTTATTTTTTTTTTCCCTTGAGGAAGAGCCTTGCTTTTGTTGCTTTGGTTTGCGGGAGGAGCGGAGGAGGCAGTTCTGCTCCCTGTGCCGTGCTCTTGCTGGCGGGAGGCCATGGATGTTAAATGAATAATTTCTGGCAGTGATAAGAAGAGAGGGGCTGAGGCTGCCAAGCACAGAGTCTCAGAGATCTGATGATTTGGTTTTGGGAAGGGCAGGCTTGAGAGATCCCGACCTGCTGTGTTGTCTCTGAACCAGGCAGAGATGCAGGGACAAGCAAGGAGTCCCTGTGCCTTTAGCATTTTGTACATGAGTGTGTATGGAGTGGGCAAAGAGCAGTATCATGGAATCACAGAATGGTTTGGGTTGGAAGGGACCTTAAAGTTCATCTTGTTTCAACCCCCTGCCATGGGCAGGGACACCTTCCACCAGCCCAGGCTGCTCCAAGCCCTGTCCAACCTGGCCTTGGACACTCCCAGGGATGGGGCAGCCACGGCTTCTCTGCCCAACCTGTGCCAGGGCCTGCCCACCCTCACAGGGAAGAATTTCTTTCTAATCTCTTACGTAAATCCACCCTCCTTCATCTGTGTGAGAATGTCTAAAACCACTTTCAGTGGATACTTGTCTACCTAATTTAAGGCTGCTGGAGAGCTATCCAGGTGAATGTGGAGTGTAGCTTTAGAGACCTCATTTTGCATCCTGGGGCTGCTATAGCATCCCTGTGTGACTTCAGAGCCACTGTGAAGGCATAGCACATGTGGGATGCTGATGGGTGTGGTGCTCATGGAGATGGGCAGGAGTCCTGGGCAGAGGAGGGAGCCAGCTGAAGGGACACGGGGGATGTGCTGGTTGCCAAAATTACCATCTCTCTGGTAACAAGGGTTTTGACACCCACTTCCCAGTTGGTCATCATGCAGGGGATCTTCAGTTTTCCTGTCATGCTCTATTCTGCTCATTGCCTATACTGGTCTTGATGGCCACTGTCTCAAACCCTCTCGAGCTTCTGGAGCTGAGCCCATCATACAGGCCCAATCATGCCAGCTAGGAGGCCATCAAGGAGATTAGAAAGCAGCTGAGAAAGCTGTAATGAGAAGGGTCAACACGACCCAACACACTCCAGTAAGCAAGGTTTTTGGTGTTAGTCACTTCACGCATGAAAATACATCCAGGAGCTGTGTTGAGTTTTGGTGCTGGTTCTTAGAGCTGTTTAGGTTGGAAAACGCTTCTAAGATCATCAAATCCGACTGTGAACCCCTCTCTGCCAAGGCCACCACTAAACCACGTGCCCAGGTGGACACATCTACAGGTCTTTTAAATCTCTCCAGGGTTGGGGACTCCACCACTGCCCTGGGAGCCTGTGCCAGGGCTTGACAACCTTTTCTGCAAAGAAATTTTTCTTAGTATCCAATCTCAATCTCATCTCTTTTGTCCCTGCTTGGTTCTCTAGAGACAGGGTGTGTCCTCATGACCAGTGTGAAATGAATTGAAGAGGCTTCACCCAGCACCTGGCAGTCAGTACAAAAGCAGCTGTAACTTCTGCTTTCTCTGGCAGGAAAGCTGATACTTGAATGATGCCACTGTGTTTGGAGCTGTCAGGGTTGAGGTTCAGCCTTTGCAAGACTCGGGAGAACAGTTACGGCCTTCTTGCTGCCTGTCCTATAGTAAAGAGTAGGTAGAAAAGGAGAATAGAAAATAGTTTTTCAGGTTTTTTTTTTTTTTTTTTTTTTGGAGGTGCCAGATCCGTTTCTAGATGTCACATTTGGACACTGCTGTAAAGCAGCTACAAACACACTTCTCTTACTCATCCTTGTTTTACTGTTCGAAGTAGCCTGTGGCTCTCAGAGGTCTGCAAAACATCAGTGAAAAACCACCAGTGCAATTAATATATGATGTGATATGACTGATGCTCTGTGGCAGGTGCATCATGTTTTCTGTGCTTTTCCCTGCATTAAAACCCATTACAGCAGGAGGGATCCTAGACCCTCGATGCATAAAAGGAAAATCCTGGAAGGGATCAGACGGACGCTCAAGAAGCAGTTTCTTCTACCCAGGTGCAAACTGGCAAGGAGAAAGTCAAACCCTTGTGTTGCACATGAAGGAATGGGACTTTTCAAAGGGAAGAATAAGGCCTTTATAGTATTAAACTGGCGTTTGCACGCTGGGGTATTTTCCAGGCTGGGGTGGCTGAGACGTGGGATCCTCGCTTGGTCTCTCTTGGGCTGAACCAGACTAAGCAGCAATTTTAGAGAGGGGAAAAGACATCTCCTTGTGGTATAGTCCTGGGGAAAGTGTGTTGGCTCTGTCTTCAGTCAACTGCAAACAGGAATATCTTGTGGGAAAGTGTTTCCAGCACAATACAAGGGACTTGGGGAAGGAAAGGACCACGTTTCAGCCTATGAGAACGGTCTACTGCTGGACCAGGAGGGGCTGCCATCACCATGACTCTATTCAAGTTGATGCCAGAATTCCCTTTTGCTTTGTTAGCACAGTGTATGTATAACAGTGTTGCATATAATTGAAAAAAAAAAAAAAAAAAAAAGCTCACTGAATTATTAACTATTGCCTGTGATCTTAGGGTGTTAAAAAAGTTCATGCCCTTGGAAGGCATCCAACAGGAAGTGCCAAGGGCTGAGCAGTGAGAAAGTCCTCCTAGTGCCTCTGGATCTACCCGTGTTGAAAGAAAAGAGAATCCACCCCTTGTGTGTAAAGTTGTGAAGATGTCACTCTGCAAATGAAGGGTTTTCACTGCTGCTGTGCTGTCCCAAATCCTGGGACCTTGCATGCTCTGAAGCCCCAGTCCATCCGAGAGAGGAGGATTTTTGAAGGCTTGGTTCTGGGGGATTGCACAGATGGACATGGAAAACACAGTCCTTTGTTAATAATAAGGATATGAAAGTATACTTGGATGCAGCCCTTACCACCTGCCAGGAGTGATGCTGAGGTTTGAGCACAGCTGGCCAGAGGAGGCTGTACCAACACTGGGGATTGAACAGAGACCAAACAGCTTAGAGGTGTCCTGTGCTCTGGTCCCACACTCCCCAAGGTCCTGTGGGATCTGTTTGAAGGTCATCTTAAAAACTAATCCATGAGGTCCCTGTTCTGCATGTGGGTCTTTTTTCTCATGTCACCATCCACCCCAATGGGACAGTGGCGAGGTGCTGAGGGCGGATGGTGCTTAATCTCTACTGGAGAGCCATGGTCAAACATAAAAGTGCACAAATGAGGGTGGTAGGGTTTGAAGGAGACAAGGGACTGGGAAAAACCAGGCTGGGGAACATGAAGAATATAGAGGAAAAGCATATTTTAAAGAAATGTGAGGTCCCAGAGGGACTGAAAGAGCTTGAGTTATAAATATTCCCATAGCAACCTCCCAACACTTTTAAATCCCGGCTAAAGCAGTTCCTCTCTCTCCCCCAAACTAGTGCAAGCCAAGCAAAAATGTAGGAAAAGGTTTTCAGAGTAGAGCAGCCCTTTCTCAGGATGAGCTTGGGCTACGTGGACAGACTGCAAACCAAACAGCAAGTCTGGTGCCTCCTGGTCTCAAGTGATGTGGTCAGTGTTTATTCCCAATACTGGCTGAAAAAGGTTCCCTTTTGCGGGGAAAAGCAAACCTGGGTCATCAACGAGATTTATTTTAGTGATTCTTTAAATATTCTACATTTAAGGACTCCAGGCAATGGTGGGGTTATATCTATACTTACTGGATAAATGCATTTATTTATGGATGGGATGCTTTACTGCTGACAGTACAGTTTGTTTTTAAGCCTGACCAGGGTAGAGGAAATACATACAAATAAACAATAAACCTAAACAACACTAAAATAACATCAGTTAAAACAATTAGAGTTACTTCCACTCAAAAAGTATTGTTCCCATTTTGCTATAACATGGGAAAAACTCCATTTCCTAAGTCAGCTTGTAACTGATCTGGGATTTGCGGATTCTGGTAACAAAAGGGGATTTCTTTTGTCTGTTATTTATACTCTTCCTATGGCACTGTGTGTCCCTGTTGGCGTGTCTGGAGCACCCTGTCTCAGATCAGTGATGTCTCCAGCTTGTCCCCATCTTGGTGGCTTAGCTGGGCCTTGGTGGCACTGGTCAGGCTTTTGTTCCTGCCCATCCTGGTTGTGCTGATGTGTACGTGTGTGTTTGCAGAGGTAGTTCCTCCTAGGAGACTTTGTCCTGGTTTTTAAAGTTTTATTATCTCTGAATTATGTATAGTTCAGGAGCTTAGGGGACGAGAGTTAAAAATAGACCCCGGAAAACTTGCTGTGAGTAATCAGCAGAAGGCATTGAGGAAGGTTCGGGTTATGTTTCACTTGGGATGCTTTGCCTAATTATTCTAATGCTTTAATTGCATTTGCATCCTTCACCCCACACAGGGAGTTTCATGCTGGGTTGTTCTGCTGTTCTCTGAGTCTTTTGTGTCATCCCAGAGCCGGCTGCAGACAGATGAGGTGGGACAGCCTAGCTGCCACCAAGTATTCAGTGCCATTTTCAATGCTGTTATGTCTACTCTCTGCCAGGAGAGACACCAGGGAGAGGCGGTGGGACAATAAGGGTCTAAATGATACTTCTTTGGGTCTGGGACTGCATGTGTAGAGTCTGTAACTGATGAAAACACCCACCATTGTGTGACAGGGACCATGTACACCAGCATTAACATTCAGCATTAACCCTCAGCATGTGGGAATCCAAGAGGTTGTCCTTGGGGACATGTGGGAGGGCAGACCCCCATAGAGAATAGTGCTGCTGTTTTTAATGATAACTAAAGAGTGATATTTAGGTGTGGCAGTCCTGATCACAACCACAGCTGTCTCTTCACCCTAGTTTTTTTTCGGAGAAGTCTCCTTCAAGGTGCTCATCACCAAGGCAGGTGTGCTGCAGCTGTATGTTCGGCTTTTGCTGGCAATCTGTGATTCATGGTGGAGTCCCCAAAGATGCAGTTAATTAGGAAATCCTCCAGACTGGGACATCTCCCATGGAATGACTTAGAATCATAGAATGTCCTGAGTTGGAAGGGATCCAGAATGATCATCGAGTCCAACTCCTGGCCCTGCACAGGACACCCCAACAATCCCAGCATGTGCCTGAGACCATTGTCCAAATGCTCCTTGAACTCCTCTTTGAGGCATGTTGCGTGATTCATCAGACAAGCACATCCTACTGTCAAGGTCCCACAGAGCATCCTTTTCCACCACAGGACTTGTATCAGTGGTGGCAAAGCTGGGAGAGTTTTGCTCCTTTTCCAGCTCCTGGGTGCCTGGAAACTTAATTCCTCTTTGTCAGCCCTGTAGTTTAATTTAGCCCTGGCTCCAAGGACTGGGAAGAAAGCGTCCTCAAAGGTTGTGGGACCGATGTGTGCTGTGTTGTGAGTGAGAAAGGGTGGGAGAGGCACAACCATCAGGTGTTGTAAGGATTTACCTGCCCTTTGTCTTGCATGGGGAGTATTTTGTAAAAGTGTTGTACTTCCTATTCTATGGATGTTGAGCACTGACTGCTTCCTTATTCAGAAGCAACTCTTACTGTAAGCATCTTTCAGGAAAAAAAAATTAATAGCTTGCAATTTGAAGGAACAGATTTATCACTTATATTTTAGCAGAGAGGAAATAATTTCCATGTGGCTTCCTGAGAGTGTTCGGTGTCCTTCCATGGCCTCCAGACCAGGTCAAGGCTTTGGTTTGTGCCTCAGCTGTCTCCTTTCAAGAGGTAAAAAATTCCCCTGGTGTGAGAGAGGAGAATGACAGCCCAAAGCTGTGGGAATTCCTGGAAGGGGAAGAGGCAAGTGGCCTCTAAGGAGATAGCTCTGCTGGAAGTGCCCACAGGACTTACGGATGTTGATACGTCATTGAGTCGTAGAATCAGAGAAAGGTCTGGGTTGGAAGGGACTTTAAAGCTCACCGTTTTCCAATGCCCCTGCCATGGATAGGGACGTGTTCTACTAGGATCACCTCCACTAGAAATGCTGGCCTTGGGTTAGCAGAGGTGGTGAAGATACCACCAGTGTGGAGGTGTTACTCATGTGCAGTGGAATGCCTGGGGTGGTTGTGCTGAATGTTGACACATTTAACCCCATAAGCACCAGGATTGTGGCACTAGCACAATAGAAGTTAAATACATGTGCAACTCTGTGCTGTCTCAGACTTTCCTGACCTGGATAATTCATCCTATAGGCAGATGAAAGCCTTATCATGGGGTGTTCCTTTTCACTGGGTTGGTTTCTGCTGACCGTTTCTTGAACCACAGTGCATTTATCTTTTTACACTCCCTCCAACCCTGGTATTTCTGTTGTTGTCTTTGCACAGGCAGATGGGGTGTCTTCGGGGTTGCTGTGATCCCAGCCCCTCCTCACCCTTCCCACTCCCCCAGAAAATAAATCCCACCCTGAACTTTGTGTGCAATAAAAACCAGCGAAACTCCCAGCTCCTACCTCAGGCCTAATAACCTGTTTGTTCAGTTCAGGCCTTCTGCAACCATTTGTTTAAGATAAGCAAGGCTGGATGTTTCTTGAGGGCACAAAAGGCTCTTCCAAATTAAGCTCCTGCAGACTGATCCTGCGATAAGGTTGGATCATTACTTGTCCTTCTCTCATCACCTGAGCACTGTTTTTTTGCATCAGTCCAGTTGCTTTTCTCAGCCTTTTGTTCATTTTCAGGATTTCAGTGTTGCTGTTCCCTTTTCAGGCATCTTCACATGCTTGAGCGTCACAGGCAAGGGATGTCTGTGGAAGAGACTGAATACGTTGGTATGAGTGAGGACAGTTGCTTTGTGGGGTGTGTCACATCTGAAAGTCAGGCTGTGTTAGACATGAGGGCCATGGGGATGAAGCACTGAGCCTAAACCACTAGTAGCCCCTTGAGTCTTTGTGAAACACACCAGAAGTTCACCCACCTCAGGTGACTTGCACTTCAGAAGTGCAGAAGTGGAGGAGGAGGGAGGGTGCAGGTTGGTCCCAGGTAGGACCCTCCCATTTGTAGGGCACTTGTTGTCAGATGCCAGAGAAATTGCTGTGATTTGCTGCCTCAGCATGGTCACAGAAGAACCAACTGTAGAAAAACCCCCACCTCATTCCTCCTCTGCTTTGGAGCCAGGCTGGGAGAGCTGGGGGGGTTCCCCTGGAGAAGGGAAGGCTCCAGGGACACCTGAGAGCCCCTTGCAGAGCCTAAAGGGGCTCCAGGAGAGCTGGGGAGGGACTGGGGACAAGGCATGGAGGGACAGGACACAGGGAATGCCTTCCCAGTGCCAGAGGGCACAGTTAGGTGGGGTATTGGCAAGAAATTCCTGGCTGTGAGAGTAGTGAGGTCCTGGCACAGGTTGTCCGGAGACCCTGTGGCTGCCCCATCCCTGCCAGGAACAGTGGAACTAGGTGGTCTTTAAGGTCCATTCCAACCCAGATCATTCTAGGATTCTACCAATTTGCCATCACCAGTGAAAGAGGCAAAGCTGGTACCTTCCTCCATCTTCTTTAGGTGCTCCTGCTGCAAAGAAGGCCTGAGAAAAATTATACCAAAGCTCTTTCTTTTAGCAGGGTAGAACTAAACCCAACTATTTCCCTTGTCTATTCCTGTCCCTCTCCCTCCTGTCACTCCCAAGCCAATATCCCACAGGTTACTGGGCTGAGATGTGGGGAGGGATCAGCAGAGGGGTGTTGCCAGGGAGGGGCAGGTATCAGTGGGGGAAGAGGTGGAGGTTCTTGGGTTGCTGCAGATTGCCAACAAGATCTTGAAAGATTTTTATTTCTTTTATTAAAATTTGATGTAAATGGGCCTGGGGCAGCAGAGAGGGAGTTGCCAGCTTTCTGGATTCCCACAGGCAGATGGACAGGGCTGAAGGTTGGATAGACACCTCCATTAGGAAGGTGAAGCACAAAAAACATGCACATGGGCTTCAGACCTGCTCACTCTGGCCTCTGTTTGCAGCAATTCCAGAAGGTGACAGATGGCCCTTGCTGTATGCTAGCTGACCATATGACAGTCATCTCAGTTTGACAGATCCCACCTTCTCCAAGAGTTGCTTTCCCTCAAAAACCTAACAATATGTATGAACATCACAACATAGCTATCTCTTGGGAACAGGCCCAGGGAGCAGACTATTCCTGAGCAACCCTTCTTTCCACAGCTTTTGGCCTTTCTTATTAGAGTGTGTATGTTTATGGTTTAAATTGGAATGCATTAGAAGTCTTGTGGGTGTCTCAGATTCTGCTCCAAGGTTCCCACCATGCAAACCACAGAGTGTTTCACTCCAAAATTGAAAACTACCCCTATTAGCAATCTTTCCTGTGACCATGGGTTGGTTGTACTTTGCTTTTTCCACACCCCTTACTTCCAGAACCGGCAGCACTGAGATTCTGGTTTGTTACCTTCTCCAGCATCCTGTGAATAAATATCAAAATAAAACCCACGTGGGAAAGAGACCAAAGTGATTTTGCTGCCCACTGAGGAGTTGCTAACCTGCCTATGAAAACCATGAGCCCCTGAGTCGATGGTGTCTGTGGCCCAAGCAGAAGCCAAAACCATCCCTCTTGAATGGGTCTTCTCACAGACCCGTTGTGGAGCAGAGAGTGGCCTCCTGCCTTGCAAGACACTTCCCCTTGGAAATGTTCAGAGATTTTGGCTTCATAAGGAATGTGTCTGCCGAAAGGTGGAAGAGCTGCATTTCAGGTCCGTGTTGCTCTCAGCACGCTGG
This sequence comes from Acropternis orthonyx, assembly GCA_035583155.1. Taxonomy (NCBI): domain Eukaryota; kingdom Metazoa; phylum Chordata; class Aves; order Passeriformes; family Rhinocryptidae; genus Acropternis; species Acropternis orthonyx. Next base: position 70,919,164 of record JAWWEU010000091.1, read on the forward strand.
CTCTACTGAAAGCCCTTCCACTGCTGTCCTGCATGACCCATGGTGGGCAGCAGCCTCAGGACAGGAGCCACGTTATCAAAGCTCTCACCATTCCCTGGGGATTGTCCTGTCCCCACCCACCCATCACCTTTGGTCCTCTCTGGCCACTCCGCCCTACTTGCAAGTTGCTGATACTTCCGTTTACATCAGCTCACTGCACAAAAAAGTTAACTTTTCTGCCTTCCAAATTTAGCTCTGTTTAGGCACCAAAATAGACAAGAGTAGGGATCAGTGACTGGTTTTTTCCAAAACATTGTCTCATAACTAGGACTAAGGAAGGGAACTGCTTGGCTGGAGAAGGGAGATGTTTGATCTTCTTAATGGGGACACAAAGTTCTCCTCTATTCAAGCACAGGCAGTGTCCAGGAGTGCTCCTTGGTTCAGGAGCTTATTCCCATATAGTTAATTCTTTTTTCATATTGTTGATGTTAGCTGCTAGTCGGTATAGGTCTGAGGAAGCACAGGGATTTTTTGCAAGGAGGGCATGTGGGAATGCACCACTGTACATACAATTTCTAGTTGCAAAGAGCAGAGACTTTAAAGAGGGCTTCACTAGAGGAAGTTGGTCCTTGTGTTCTGCAGAAATAGTTTCATTTTTCCAAGGTAATTGTATTTACATGTGTGTCTGCAGTGCAGCTTAAATTCTTAAGAACACCCCAAGCTTTAGCCTGATGTGGTAGAACAACACTTAGAAGCAGCCTCGCAGATTATTGTACTATTTTTAGCCTCATGTCCTAAACTAGCACGGCTGATGTGTGTCTCCTCCTTCCCTTCCTTTTCTCATTTGGTTTGGTATCCATTGGCCAACTTCAAGTAATTTTTCAGAGGAACGGGGATCTCTGTGATATTTAGCTCCTCCTATACATTCAGTAAAAATGAATAATTGGGAGCATAAGTGATGAGGAAGACTCCAGCCACAGCCCTTAGTAATACAGAAGATTCTATATGAGCAGCCTGGTCTAGTGGAAGTTCTCTTTGCCCATGGCTGGTGGGTTGGAATTTCTATGATCTTTAAGGTTCCTTCCAACCCAAACCATTCCAGGATTCTATGATTCTGAGCTATTGCAGAATCATAGAATATCCTGAGTTGGAAGGAACCCACAGGGTCCATCAAGGCCAACCGTTGGCCCCACACAGCACAGCCCCAACAATCCCACCATGTGCTTCCCCTCTAGACCCTTTACCTTTGTCATAGCCCTCATTTGGATGTTTTCTAATAGCTTTATATTTGGTCTTGGTGAGTTCTTTATTGCTTGAAGTCTTGAGGAGTGAAGGTCTCCAAAGGGGAAGGCTCCAGCTGCCATGGGAGCTGTAGGGTTGCCACAGTGGCAGTTCCTCCAGGCTTTTTGCAGGTGGTCAGGATGGATGGTCACAGTAAACCCTGTTAGTCTTTGACTCAGTGGTGCTTCCCTGGCCTGCATGCCTAAATTCGTTATCATCCCCAGCAACCTTTTTCCTCCATTACATGTTCCACCAGAGAAACTCAAAATATTACTGTCTCAGTAACCACTACGAAAATTAAGTATCATCTTTAAAGGGTCTTCATGCGAGGAGAGAGGGACTTTTTTTTAAAGTTGGTGTGTTGTGTTGTCATGCCAATGTCACAAAGCTGCTTCTCAGTGAGACACATCCCCACCCAGCCCTTGTCCTTGCCCAGGCTGCTCCCTCATGACCCCTCATGTGTGGTGATTCACCAGCAGTGGCTGGAGCTCCAGGCTGAGATAGATTGCGATGGAAATAAAAGGAACGACTTTTACAGGGCTTTTATTGCCGGCTGGGGAAGTGCAATATTTGCATAAATAAAATTCATTATGGTTATGACAGCTCTGTGGTCTCTGGAAAATAAATAATACTTTGGACTTACGCAGGGCCTTTCATCCGGGAGCCTCAGAGCCCTTTGTGAGCATTAGTGGAGTCTTGTCATGCCCATAGTAGGATGGCAAATACAGCATCCCCTTTATAGATGAACATACCACGTCAGAGTCGGTGCCTTCAGTGGAAAGAGGACACTGGAAAGACAGCAGCTGGAGCTACACACAGCTCTTCCACTGCCCTGGCTTAGAATCAGAATCCTAGAATGGCTGGTATTGGAATGGGCCTGAAAGATCATCTTGTTCCAACACCCCTGCCATGGGCAGAGACACCTTCCACTAGCCCAGGTTGCTCCAAGCCCCATCCAGTCTGGCCTTGAACACTTCCAGGGATGTGGAGTCCACAACCTCTCTGGGCAACCTGTGCCAGGTCATCACCACCCTTATAGTAAAGAATTTCTTCCTAATTCTTAGTAAAGAATTTGTTCTTAATATCTGATACAAATCTGTCTTCCTTCAGCTTGGGCTTGGGCACAACATTTAACATCCTTGTCATCTCAGTTGTTTCCAGTAAGGTGGATGCTGCCTGTCCTGGTGCTGGTGTTGTGGTTGTTCCCTTCCCACTGGCATGAGGGCACAGACCTGCCAGCTGTGACTCCTGCTGCCTTTTTCCCATATCCTCAA
>JAWWEU010000091.1:70943721-70955443 GCA_035583155.1 Acropternis orthonyx
CAGTGGTTTCTTAATCTTCCCGGTTTCATGAACAAACACAAAGCATCATTTATCACAGACCCACAAAAAACAGATGTATAACCCAGCCCCCTGGGGCACAAACAGGATGATATTCATCAACACCTGTGCTGGGCAGCACGTGGTCCCCCTGAGTACAAAGTAAAAGGAAAGAGGAAACCTGTTGGTGAGGATGATGGTCACTGTCCGGTCAAGAGTGACAGTCACAGTCCTGTTGAGGTTCTGGTCCTCCTCTGGATCAGACGAGTGGAGCAACAAGTCCCAAACCCCCAAGATTATATATGCTTAGGCTCAGATGGGAGTGCCCAGTACCTCCCCCAGGGTGGGGAGTTTCACAGTGGATGGTTTACTCTCTGAGGTGAATAATGGCATATTTTTGGAAACCCTGATGGCCTATTAGCAGAAATAACCCCTCAGGCTGGGTGTGAAGGTGCTAATGGCTCCCCGGAGGGGAGTTATTATACCTGAGTCATTGGTGTGAAGACAGGACAACTTCCTTATGTCACAGAAATTCCTAAACACCCAGCTTGTAGCCTGAGTCAGGTGTGACCTGGGAAGCTGCTGCAAATGATCCATTGTTAGCAGTTCATGAGAAATGACACAGAGGGTGTAGAATACACAGCCCGGGCCACACTCACACAGTGACAAACTGGTCCCAGCCACTATAACTAGGACAACTAACATTGCTCCATCCATTCCCAGCATTGAACAGATGCTATAGATTATCCCCATTTCCTGATTAAAGCTGGGGATGCTGGTTGCCTAGCAGCAAGAGCCAACAGCTCTGTGGCACTGGAGCTACAGAAGGTGACCCAGCTCTGTGCTTCTTCCCAAGCAGTGTTTATCTTCAAACTGATGGCTGGAAACTCATCCAAGAGAAAGTAAATTTTGGGAGTGAATCAGACCCTGGCACAGGTCAGCACATCCATGAAAGCATTAGGGAGAGCATGAGAGAGGAAGTAGGAATGGGGTCAAGAGGAGATAACTCTTCTTTTGACAGCAAGAGAGACTTAGGCAAACATTTGGAAAATGGCTTAGGATTGTCACTGGGTTGCAATAAGCCAATGTCCAGATTGATCCTGACTCCCAAATCTCTACACTAAATGCTATATAGCATGCTGCATCATTTTTATAGGTATTTATTTAATTTATTTGATAAAGACTTCTGCACATGTAAGTTCAAAGCATCTCTGTTTCTTGAGTTGGTGTTTTACCAGATCCCTGTGTCAAAAGTAACTACTTGCCATTGACTTTTGGTCAGCTCTCTGGACAGCTGTTGGGACATCCTGTAAAATCTTGGCTTCTACAGGAGAGACATTTATTTCTTCACTAGAAAGCACTGGTATAAATAGAACATGGAAAAAACCTAAGATGTGTCCTTGCTGCAAGTCAAGGAGTCACAGAGGTCTAAAGGAAGACAGCTGAACACAAAGGCAGAAGGTGGTAGCTCGTATGTACTATTAAGGATGTATCTTAAGAGACAGGACCATGGTGGTAGGCTGTGTTTGTGCATCTTGGCATGGGTTTAAAGTTTATATCTCTTGGAGGCTTATCGGAACTCAAGATAACTGATCAGACTGGGTGTATTTTCAAAGGAGTCAGTCTGGAGTCTGAAGTACAAGCCTTTTTATTGCAAAGTAATAAAAGATGAATCTATATTCATTCAAGTCACATTCGTACCAGTAGTCCAGGATCTGTCTTTGTGCTCAGCAGATTTTTGGGAAACATATTGAACTCTAGTTGTGTATTTCAAGTTTAAACTAAACTGGATTCAATTCCTTGTCACTGTATTTTTTGATGGTTTTCATGTGATTTTTGCAATAATGTTTACAGTGTGCTAAGAATCCAAAATCATAATTTCAAGTAATGCAGTTTATGCAAAGCACCATTTTCAAGCAATTTCTACATGAAATCACTGCAGTGATTTCTACACCAGTCTGGACAGTCAGGCTTGAAGTCCGGGGCACGTCTTCCTAGTTGGTTGCCCACTCTGTGCAACAAGAGCCTCCATCCGGACATCCCTAATGACTTGTGGGAGATCCAGCAAAGCATTCAAAGATCTGTTTTGGAGCTATTGTGCATGCCATCTGTACTTAGGATGTCTTCCCCAAGGTGGTGTTGCAAAATAGCTATTTAAATTCCTCCTGAAGATTCATTTCCATGAAGCTTATAAGAAAATCATTGACTCAGGCAGTCTGTTGCAGAATGTGAGGACTTTATTGGACTACAGCAGTAGACAAGTTTACTTTGTTGAGTCTGCTCTGATGCACTTTGTACTGTGTCCTTTAAGCCCAGCAGTGCTGTCTCTGCTCCTGCAGCACATCCTGGGAGCTCATCTGGTGGTCCTGTGAATGGGGTGTCTAGCACTGTGGTGGGAGAAGTAATGGACATCAGTGGTGTGAAGTGATGCTGTAGGAAGGCACAGGGAGAAATCAGGTCCATTTCTATGTTTGGAAAGGCTGAATCAGTTGGCATCCCATAGTAGAAGATAGCACACCCTATGTCGAACTGTGCTTTATGTCAATCCTACACCACTTCTTTGGATGCATTATTGCATGAGCACCTTGGGTGTCTCTGTGTGAAGCACTTCCATCATATAATCATAGAATGGTTTGGGTTGGAAGGCACCTTTAAAGGTCATCTAGTGCAACCCCCCTACAGTGAGCAGGGACATCTTCAACTAGATCAGGTTGCTTAGAGCCTTGTCCAGGCTGGCCTTGAATGTTTTCAGGGATGGGGCATCTACAACCTCTCTGTGCTAGGGTTTCACCCACCCCACTATAAAAATCAGTGCTACCCTGTTGGTTTATGTTGCAAAGGCTAAACCAAATCAACTCTAGCAAACAAGACAGATGTGATGTCCAGACCCAAAGGAGGATTGTCAGCAGGTTGTACCCCAGGACCAAGAGTTGTGCCCACGTAGACAGCTCATGTGAAGGTTTCATAATGCTTTTCCCAGCAGCCAGATGCTGTGAGACTCATCGGAAACATCTCCACCCTCATAGTGTTGGTTTTGTTGGCTGTGCTTTTCTTCTGGAGTTCATTGTATATTTTCAATGATGTGTACATGTAAGATTTAAAGCACACACTGCATCTGAGCTGTACAAAGATGATTTTAAATCCTGATCAACACCATTTTGACAGGTGGATTTTCTATGCTTCCAAAATGCTATGGCCATCCAGATGCATGGGCTCAGTCTAGTGGTCAGGATATCCTTTAACCCTAGTGACAGAAAGGCATAAAAGCTCCCTCAGGTGTTCCTCATCAGACTTGCACTCTAATGTAGCTCCTTCCCTCTCAGTGATTTTAAGAATTGCCTAACCAAATCTCCATGTAACCACTTGTGCTGGTTTAAAGGTAAACCAGCAGGAGAAATGAATCCAAATCAAAAGAGTTTATAAATCAGAGTTACATTTTATTAAAAAAATTACAATAAATACAATGCTGAAAAGAAAAATTGGTTTTAACCCACAAAAAAAGAGACACAGCACCCTGGATTGTGAACAGAATGGAGTTCATTAATCCCTGTGCTGAGCACCACGTGGTCCCCCTGAGTACAAAGTAAAAGGAAAGGAAAACCTGTTGATGAGGATGATGGTCATGGTCTGGTCGAGAGTGGCAGCTGCAGTCCTGTTGAGGTTCTGGTCCTTCTCTGGATCCGACAAGTGATATCAGAAGTCCCCAAAACCCCCAAGATTATATATGCTCAGGTTCAGGTGGGAATACCCAGTACCTCCCCCAGGGAGAGGAGTTCTACAGTGGGTGATTTACTCTGTAAATCATGGCATATTTTTTGAATCCCTGATGGCCCATTAGCAGACATGACCCCTCAGGCTGGGTGTGAGGGTGCTAATGACTCTCCGGAGGGGAGTTATCATACATGAGTCATTGGTGTGAAGACAGGAAAACTTCCCTACCTCACAGAGTTCCCAAACACCCAGCTTGTAGCCTGAGGTGTCAGGTGTGCTCTGGGCATCTGCTGCAAATGATCCATTGTTAGCAGTTCATGAGCAATGGCATAGAGGGCATAGAATACACAGTTTTGGTTACAGCCACACAGTGACAAACTGGTCCTGGCCACTGTAACTAGGACACCACTAGAAGAATGTAACCTCAGATTGTCCTCCAGCTCTCCACATGCCAGGTGGGGGCTCTCGGAAGACTTTTCTCACTTGGGGGCTGTTGTAGTTTTAGTTAAATGGGAAGGATTTTTAGTGAATTTTTGATTACCACCATGTAATTTGGAGCATGGAGGACCGCCCTCTCATCCAAGTTGCATTGGGCAAGACTGTCCCCAGCATCTCGGGACCTGCCAGAAAGGCGGGTCCCTGAAGTGAAGCATCCTGGGAACTCTGGAGACAGGAGATACAAAGGCAGGCATGTGCCTGAACTATCTCTCGGTATCTGGTTTTTGCTCACTGGAGCACTGCAGACCCTTGGAGCCTCCTCCCAAAGATTGCCCTGCCTCAGCTGTGGCATTTTCTGCCTTAGTCACAGCATTTTCTGCCTTAGCTACAGCCATTATTCAGATCAGACCAAGCCTGCCCCAGCCCCAGCTGAGCTGTCCCGGTGCAACCAGCCACCACTGCCTCTCTCTGGAGCTCTACAAAGTGCCACTGCAGCGTGGCCCAAGACTGCCCAGCCCCAGAGCTGCGCCAGTGTCAGCCCAACCCCACCACTGTCACTTCATGTGGTTTGCTATGTCAGAACCCACACCACCACTTCAGCAGCATAGGACTTTCATTCGGATGAAATATCCTTCCAGGTTTTGTTTTAACCCAGGGGGGACGGGGTAGCTAGGTAATATTTTCTGCTATTGTTGTTTCTTTTGCTTCTTTCTGTTTTTAGTAAAATTGTTATTTTTTCTTCTTCATTCAGACTCCTCCTAATTTTTGCCTTGTCTGTACTGGGAGAAGGGAAATTAAAAAAAAAGGGAGGGTTCATCTTATTAGAGGTCTCACCTCCTGAATATATTGTCATTAAACCAAGACAAGGCGATATGAGCAGGGCTGATGGGACAGACCAACTGTGTTTTAGACCACAGCTGTCCACTTATCTGGAGTTATTTTCCCCAGCCTTGTGCCTTCCAGCCCCTTTCCTTGGGAGGAAATGATGTAGTAAAAACTTACAGGAATCCTCTATTTCTGAGCATGTAGGCTGGTAATCACCAAGACAGCTGAAGTCTTAGATTTGTTTGTGTAGGCTCCTCTGACAGACCAGACATTTGTCAGATCTAAATTCTGTTGAAAGGTATCTCAGTTAATTAAATAAGAAAATCAGTGGAGAAAAGATAGCAGAAGCAATACCATCCTATTTCCAGACTGGCAACCCTGACTGTCTCCCCTTGTTTTTTTAGTACTTCTGCAGTTTCTTTGTGACTCTAAATGTCTCTTTAGTTTCTGCATTGACCAATGGCCAAATCCCTTTAGGTGATGAAATCAGGGGGAGTTCTGAGCTGAATTGGAATTTGGGCTTTGAAGTGAAAATAGTTAATTAATGTTAAATGGAGTCAAGAGGTAAGAGACTATTGTGCTGTCTAGATACTTTTTCTTGTAGTTGAAGTAGGGTACCCTGCAAGGCAGTGTCCTTACAGCAAAGGATGAGCAGAGAGGGACAGAAGGATTTCCCAGTAACTGCAGCATTTTTCATTCAGTGAATTCTTGCTTTTCTTGGAGATGTTGCTGCGTGATTCAAGCTTCAGCTGTTCCTCCCTTTCACATCACAACCTAAAAGCCTTGGTTGGAAAGTGCCTTTGGGTTCCTACATGGTCTGGTTTCCTAAGCTTGGAATGTCACCCCAAGCTGCCATTTGCGCACCTACACTCCTGCCCTTGAACAAGCACAATGTTGTTTCCATCAACTCAAACCACAGCAGATGCATGTTGTGGAGTGCCCTGGTCACCAACTTGCCCTGTCCTGGGGCTATGTCCACAGCACCTTGGTCACACCAGAGAGCAAGGATGGGTCATCCCAACCTCATGAGCTTTGCAATGCTGTGCATTCAAAACATTTTTAAGATCTGGGCCTTCTTCTCCCTGCTTTGGCTCTTCTTCACTGCAGATCCTATTTCTTCTTGGCTTTTCTTCTTCGCTGGGGTGTTAGGAAGATAAAAGCACACGAGTCTTTGCTTGAATGCTGGATGATTGTCTAGATCCCTGCCTGCCACCAAATCATGGATGTTGCTCCTTGTTTGCCATTCTCCTTCCTTTGCCTTTTCTTTCTTGCAATCTTTTTTCCTTAACTTGTTTAACTCTGGTGTTTTCTGTCTTGTAGTCAGTGGCTGCAGAGCTTCAGTCTGTGTTTGCTCTGCCCCTTGCTATGGGAATATCACCTTTTAGCTGACCTGTATAGGGGTGGAGCTGTCTGTCCTCTCCCCATCCTATTGCAAAAGCCCCAAATCTTGCAAGTTCCATATTGGCTTAACTGGGTTTATTTTTAATCTTAAACAATTTTTTTTCTTTCACAGACATTAAACAGAAGCATTTTGATTTATAATAGCAGCATATCTTTAGGAAAAAACTGTCCCCACACACATTCCTTGAAGGAATTCACAGCAGAATTTAGTTCCCAGATAATTTCCAGGCATTTTCCCTTACCTCTGCTGAAATTTCAGCTGTGTCTGTGTGCAACTTTTATAATTTCTGTGCAATATTTTCCATTTAAATACAGTAGCAGCCTGTCTGGCTTATAACCCAAGGTTAGAAGTGCACCCAAACAGTTAAACTCAGATGTTTGAGAGAAGAGAGGAGCAAAACCACAGAAAGCAAAACTTCCATGCTTAAGCATGTGAGGGCTTAATACCAGATAAGAGTTTTAACTAACTTTTATTTTGACCTTCCCCTTCTAATAAGTGCTGCTTTTTACAAAGCAGTTTATGTAATTGTGATATTGAAATAAAGAAATGCCAGGAAAACTTGATGTGGAGAATCTGTACTCATAAACTGCTTGTAAGCTTCAGCAAACAGGAAAGCTTCTCCCATCTTCTTTTTTCCTGTTTTGTTTTTTTTTTAAATTCCCTGCTATTCAGCTTGCACAAAAAAACCCCCAAAAAACCAAACACAAACAAAAAAAAATACACATTAAATATCTGAGAAAAGTGACTAGTGGTTTGAGGCTAAACACAAATTTCTTCCACTGCCACCACCACCAAGTCTCTTCATCCTGCATTTGCCAAACACAAGCCCTCACTCTTTATGGTTAAGAGCCAGTTGGCCTCACATATAAGTTTTAAGTCCTGGGGATTCCAAGGAATACAGATTCCATGGGCAGATGGTTTTGGCAGGCAGGTTTGGAAACTGTTTAGCTGCTGACCATTGAAATGTATTTGTGAATGGCTGCTTCCTTCAACTGATCACCTTTAGCAAGCGGTGCAGATTATGAAAATAAAATTGCTATGCAAGGGCGTTTAAAATAAACACTGATATTTATCCAAATAGAGGTGAGGGTTTGGGGTAAGGCATAAGGTTGAGCAGGGAGTTTATAATGGCTACAAAACCAGTACAGATGCAGACCACTGTGGCCACTGCAATGCTCATGGTTGTTTCCCTGTTTCAGGGGACAATACTAGGGAGATATTCCATGCGAACCTCCAGCGCTGCTCCTAGCAGCCTTGAAAGGGTGTGAGCATTAAAGCATCCCACGTGATCTCAGATTCAAGACCGAGTGTTAAAAAGGCAGCAGGCAGATGATGCCAGGACAACATCTGTCTTAGTTGCATCCTTGATGATGACATTCTGGCTCTGCCTTCTCTGCTTGGGGCAGCCGTGATGTAACCTGTGTGGAAATCTGAAATGTCTGAAACTGCCAAAGTGTTTTTTTTCCATTTGACTGTTGGGTTTTTTTGGGGACTTAACTACCAGTTGCATCCAGCACACAGGGGCTTGCTTGCCCCTTCTGAGCCACTGCAGTCTCTCAAGCAAACCATTTGCAGGCAGTTCCTCCTTTTTGTGTCTATTGAATTTCCGTGTTATCCGTTTGGAGCTGCATGCATATAGCCTCCCATCTGGAGATAATGGTCCTGGCTCCCCATGCTGCCAGAGCCAAACATAATCCTTAGCTTCTTCATCCATGCACGTGTCCTGTCCTGGTGTAGCAATGATGAAGGACATGCATAAGGAAAAGACAAACAAAACCATTTGGTGTGGGAACCTCTTTTACTTGGTAATTTACTTTTTAGCTTATTTTTTCCACTTAGAAATTCCTGATACACTTAAAATAGTTCACTGCAAACCCATGCAACAGTATGCCATGTTGGTACAGCAGAGGTGACAGGCAAAAGGAGCAAATGATGCATAGGCCAGGTGTATCAGGAGGTCCTTAGGCCTTCAGAAAAAAAATCTCCTGATATTTCTTGACTGCCTAAATTCCCGTACCTCACCTGGGACTAACCAGATCTTTCTTGGTTCAGTGTGGAAGCAACACAGAAAACCTGGGAGAGATTTTCCTGGGAACCAAAGTAATGTTATCTAACTGTTCATGAAAACTTTCAGCTGAAATATCCCTGTTGCTGAAAGATATTTAGAGGTGTGAGGTTGTGTTAGATGTCAAGAAATTGACTCCCCTTTTGTGGGAGACCCACAGAGCCCACCCACCAAGGGCCAGGCTGTTTGGTGGGGCAGATATGTTGACCAAACAGGACCATGAAGAAAAGGGTGAACTAATGACTTACTTTGACTTTCCAGGTGACAGCAGAGACTTCCTGGTGGGAACAAGTCTCATCAGCATGCAGATCATCAGCAAATACAACAGGGACCACCAGAAACTCTACCAAGGATGTCAGGCCCCTCACTCCTCTGGCAGGATGAGCCACCATGGCTACAGTCAGAACCGGAGATGGCACCACAACCAGAAGCACTCACCCAATGACAAAGAAGCACACAGAAACACCAAAGAGACTGAGAATTTGAAAATCGAGGGCACCTCCATCTGTACATTGCACATTCCCTTGGAGATGCACCAAGGCCCAGAGGCTGTGGAGAAGCAGTCTCAGCAGTACATCCAAGAGTCAGAGACCAAGCAGAAAGACAGCATTCACAAGCACATTGGGGAAAGACCTAAAATCAATTTACTTCAGTCTTCCAAAGACAGACTGCGAAGGAGACTAAAAGAGAAGGTATTATTTCTAGGGAAACGTTGAGTTTCCCTTTTTCCAAGAGTCTGGCTGTTGGTCATTCTCCATGCCATGCGAGGTGGGCTCAAGGGACCTTTCCATCAATGCACCCAACTTATCTTAATCTCCCAGTGTCAACACTTCTCTTGAAGTGTCTTCATGCTTCTTCAGGAGACTTTTTATTGACACAATTAAGACTCTTAGCTTGACTTCTTGTTTGAGGTTGCTACCAGCTTGAGTTCTTCAAGGACTGGGAACTCTCCTGCTGCACACCCTTGTGGAAAGATGGTTCACACGTGGCTACAATTTGGGCGCTCCTTCCAACTAACTCCCTCCCAGTCTGCAGAGCTCATCGACTTTGAAAAGAGGTCTAAAAATGGCAATTTTGCCTCTCCACAATTACAGAGCTAAATTCCAAGCTTTGAGTGCTAAATAGTTGGAGTCAACTACTTCAAAGCTGATATCCATTTATCTTAGCAATGAATTGAAATGACATAATCTTTCCCACTTTTTTCCAACACCCTAACAATAACAAAACTATTGTATGCGAGTGATAGAAAAAAAATACTTTTTAAAGCAATATTTAGACGCAGATTTCTCAGGAATTTGGAGAAGATATCTTCATTTTCCCCCTGTGAAGCTCCAATTCTTTCTCTTTAGATTCTTTTGTCAGACTAGAAAATGCATCCATGGGAGTATATCCAATGAGATTTCCAAAATAAGTTGCAAAAATAGCCTGAACATATACAATTCCATGGGAATGCATGTTGAAAATGGAGACCTTTGAATGCATGCGCATTTGCTATTTATGCATGTGGAGAGAAAGAGATTTTTTTAGTTGTTTTTATGTTCTTTAAAGCAATGGGAGTATAGCAGAGACTTTCAGAGTATTCATTTTAACGCTCTCCCTGCAAATTTATAGTGTTATAAGAAACACATCACATAAGCACCCACTCTTGGGTGGGTGTTGTCAACACAACTGGCCTCCTAATGGGAGTTTTGGACAATTCCAACTGCTATTTGGCACTGGAGTTGTCTGAAAAATTATCACACTTTTGTGTTATATAATGTAAAATTCTATGGTAATGATGTGAAGTGAAAAGTGTAACAGCCAAGAGATGGGAGAGTTAAGAGTTTTTCAAATGCTGGGATGATATGACTCTTTAATCTTAGTTTAAATCATTAAATATATATTAAAAAGGTGACATTTTTGTAAGATTATTATCTGAGCATTTTGCAAACATCGGTGCACTTTCAAAATAGAGGCAAAAAAAAGTCCATTATCACCATGTCACAGACAGCCCCAGAAACTAATCCAAGACTTCAAAGGCAGTCAGGGGTGGTCGGACTTTGGCATCCTGGCTCAGGACTCTTGAAGAAATCTTCTTCCTGAGGGAGAAGACTTTGGGATTGAGTGCTGTGGGAAATAGAGAAAGAGAATTTCTGGGACAGGATTCATTCACTTGTGGTTTTCAGTGCTGAGATTATACCATTGTGTTGCTAAAAGATGCTTTGTTTTTTCTATGTCTGTTTATATGTTTCTGCAATCCCCTTCCCCCTTTGCTGTTTATGGAAGGACAAGGGCTGATATGTGTTTTGTGTAACAGATGCCTTGTCTTTCCCTTTTCAAGGACCAGGACGAAGTCATAGTGGAAACCACTAATCCTGAAAAGAATAAAATGGACAAATTAATTGAAATTCTCAACAGCATGAGGAACAACAGCAGTGGTGTTGACTCCAAGCTCACCACATTCATGGAAGAGGCCCAGAACTCTACCAACTCTGAGGAGATGCTGGAGGAGATAGTCAAGACCATCTACCAGAAAGCAGTGATGGACCGCAGCTTTGCTTCCACAGCAGCCAAGCTCTGTGACAAAATGGCCCTCTTCATGGTGGAAGGAACCAAATTCCGGAGTCTGCTCCTCAACATGTTGCAGGTAATGAGATAAAATTAGTTTGTTAGATACCTGCAGTTTCACCCTGCCTGGTCTTACCATGTGTTTGGACAGGAGTTGAGCTGCTATCAAATTCCTTTTGAACTCAGTTGATGAGAGGAGAACAGAAGTGTACCTGCAATTTTGTCTGTGTATATCTTTAATGGTTGCCATTTTGTCTGTGCACATCTTTAATGGTTGCCATAGATAATGTGGCACTGAGAGCATTTTCAAGTTGCTCTTCATTCCCATTTCATGAACTGTACGTGTAATTATGGTATCTCACACCAGGGACTATCCGTGAAATGAGTGAGTTGCTTGTGGCAGCATCCCCATGGCATGAAGAGAAGTGAACTTGGAGGGTCTTACAGGGAAGGGTTCATCTCAACACCAGAGACACCAAGTCATGTTCCCTGAGTAGGCTGTTGGTTGCATTGCCTGGCCAAAGGGCTCAGTCAAGGTTTCTGATTGCAACACAGACCAAAATAACTTGTGCATTTGCTAATTATTCTGGGTGAGTTGTTTGTTGGCATATGCAGCACTGGTTGATTGTTTGTTCCAAAACCATCAGTGACAATAAAGCTGTGGGGGAGAAAAAAGCAGTGGCTCTGATAACTGGTCCATGAGCTGAACAGTTGGAATTGATGACCTTGGAGGTGTT
>JAWWEU010000091.1:70956543-70976365 GCA_035583155.1 Acropternis orthonyx
AGGGCACAGAATCATGCTAATAGAAGAGTTTGGCGTTGAGGGGACTTTTAAAGCTCATATAGTGCCACCCCCTGCCATGGGAAGGGACGCCTTCTGCTTGACCAGGGTTACTCAGTGTCCTGTCCAACCTGTCCAGTGTTTCCAGCAATGGGGCAGCCACCATCTCTCTGAGTAACTTGTGCCAGTGTTTTACAACCTTCATTTGTAAAAATCCGTGCTACCCTGTTGGTTTATAGTGACTCTAATTATGCTGTAAAGGCCAAACAAAATCACCTCCAGCAAGCAAAGCAGATGTGATGTCCAGGCCCAGAGCAGGGTTGTCAGCAGCATCTGAATCCTGGGAACAAGGTAGTGACAAGAGAAGTTGTGCCCACGTAGGCAACTCACGTGAAGGCTTCATAATGCTTTTCCCAGCAGCCAGAGGCTGTGAGCCTCATCAACAACATCTCTTCCCCCCTTGCGTTGTTTTTGTTGGCTGTGCTTGTCTTCTGGAGTTCATTGTATGTTTTCAAAGATGCATACATGTAAGACTTAAAGCATGCTCTTTATCTCAGCTGTTCAAAGATGGTTCTAAATCGTGATTACCACCATTTTGACAGGTGGATTTTCTACACTCCCAAAATGCTGTGTCTGTCCAGACAGCATGGGCTTGGTCTAGCAGTTCGAATGGCCTTTAACCCTGGTGACAGAAAGGCATGAAAGAAGTGTGAATAATTTAATTTTTGTTCTCAGGAATGGACATGACATCTTGTTCCCTTCTCATCCGAGAAAAATGCAAACAAAAATTAAACTGGAGCCAAGTGAAACCAGTTTAAGAGAGAGAGAGCCAAAAGGAAAACACACACAAATCCTGTGTTCTTCATCCTTGGAGCTAGTGGTTGTTGCTTTCTGTGGGGTTTTGAGGTTCTTGATTAAATGTGTGTAACTGTCAAACTTACTTGAGTGTTTCCCACTCTCAGCCCCAGCAAGGACAGAAAATGGCCAGAGCTGAGCTGTGATGCACCAAAGTGACACTGAGTTATTATTATACACGGACATAAAACATCAAAGTGCCTTTGATGGAGGTAGGCTTGGTGAAGAATACTTTTGGGGAAAGTCGGGCTTCTAGAATAAAAGCTCAGACCCTTTTCCTTGTTATGTTAACAACAATGTTCCCCAGACCTCCCAGAGGAGAAGGGGGGTGGAGAGAGGTGGCCTGTCATCCCATAGAGCCAGCCCAAACAGTTCTCCGTTCTCAGGTACAGTTGCTGAGCTCATCAGGAATGCTCTGCCCCCCCAGCTTTGACAGGTGTCATGGATAAGTGGGGTCTGGGGTCCTCATGAGAGTGGAAGGTCCCACAGCGTCCATTTCTGCAGCAGATCCTGGAAGTGTTCAAAGCCAGGTTGGACAGGGCTTGCAGCAGCCTGATCTAGTGGAAGGTGGCCTTGCCCATAGCAGGGGAATGGAACTGTATGGTTTTTAAGGTCCCTTCCAAATCAAACTACTCTATGATTCTGTGGTCTTAATCTATCCCTTAAAACAGTAACGGCTAATTATTTGCACTCATGTTAATAGCAAAGCTGATCCTGAGATACTTCCAATACTTAGCATTATATTCCTGTGCATCCTGGCACAGACATGAGACCTTGTCTGGGCACAGGAAAAGGTGAAAAGAAACTTCCTTGTCTGCCAAATGCAGTGAGGAATGTTTTCTTTCAAGCTCCTGAAGGATGAAGGGGATGAAGAAGGCTTGACCTTGACCACAGCACTGCTCTTCATTCTCAACCTCTTGCCAGAGTGGCTGCAAGTCCATATTACTTGTTAATTTCTGGACGGCCCTGGCCATGCCCAGCAAGTATCAAGCCATGCACAAAATCAGGACTAAATCAAAGTTTCTCCTCTGCAAGGAGCTTATTGTGTTCTGGAGGGTTTGTCCTATAGGACCAGGGGGGGCAAGCATGGTGTCCAGGAAGGTTCTACAAGGACAGGAACCAGTGTGTCCAGAGCACCCAGTCCCTGAGTCCAGGGATGGGACCTTAGTCTATTTGGCCATGCAAAGTACCCTATATCATGGGGAAAACGTTTCAGGTGCCACTGGAAATGTATGGAATCATAGAACTATTGAGTTGGGAAAAGACTTCAAAGACCATTGAGTCTAACCATTCCCCAGCATTGCCAAGCCCACCACTAACCCCTGTCCCCAAGTGCCACATCCTTTTAAATCTCTCCAGGGATGGAGACTCCCCCACTGCCCTGGACAGCTATGCCAGAGCTAGTCAGCCCTTTCCATGAGGAAATTTTCCCAATATTCAACTTGACCCTTCCCTAGCACAACTTGAAGCCATTCCCTCCCCTCCTGTCCCTGTTCCCTGGGAGCAGAGCCTGACCCCCCTGGCTCCCCGCTCCTGTCAGGGAGTTGCAGAGAGTGAGAAGGTCCCCCCTGAGCCTCTTTTTCTCCAGGATGAGTCCCCCCAGCTCCTTCAAACACTCCTCATCAGACCAGTGCTCTACTGTATCTCCACACCTCTCAGTGCTTGTAAGAACTGCCAAACAAAATCTCCGTGCAACCACCAGGAGAATGTAACCCCACGTTTTCCTCCAGCTCTCCACATGCCAGACAAATGGTGAGGGCTCTTGGAGGACTTGACTTGCTCGGGGGGATATGGACAGGGCTGACAGGACACAGCAACTGTGTTTTAGAGCACAGCTGTCCATGTGTCTGGAGATATTTTCCCTAGCTTTGTGCCTTCCAGCTCCTTTCCTTGGGATCAAACAATGTAGTAAAAACTTGCAGGAATCCTGTGTTTCTGAGCACGTAGGCTGGTAATCACCGAGACAGCTGAAGCCTTAGATTTGTTTGCGTAGGCTTCTGCAACAGAGCAGGCATTTGTCAGATCTAAATTCTGTTGAAAGGTATCTCGTTTAGTTAATTAAATAAAAAAATGAGTGGAGAAACAATAGCAGAAGCAGTACCATCCTATTTCCATCTTAGCAATCCTGAGTGTCTCCCCTTGGTTTTTAGTGCTTCTCCAATTTCTTTGTGACTCTGAAAGTGTCTTCAGTTTCTGCGTTGTCCAGTGGCCAAATTCCTGATCCCACTGAAGTTGGGGAGTTTTGAACTGTTTTGGAATTCAGCCTTTGAAGTGAAAATAGTTATTTAGTCTTAAATGTAGTCAAGAGATAAGAGACCATTGGCCTGTCTAGACACTTTTACTTGTGCTGAAGCAGGATCCCCTGCAAGGCACTGTGTCCCTTACAGCTAAGGATGAGCAGGGAGGGGCAGGGGAAGGATTTTCCTGTAACTGCAGCATTTTTCTGGGGTGAATTCCTGCCTTTCTTGGAGATGTTGCTGTACAAATCAAGCATCAGCTGTTCCTCCCTTCAGCATCTCAGACCTAAAAGCCTGGCTTGGGAAGTCCCTTTGGGTTCCTACCTGGTCTGGTTCCTTAAGCTTGGAAATCACCCCAAGGCACCGTCTTGGAACAACACCTCAGGGTGCCATCTGTGCACCTACACTCCTGCCCTTGGACAAGCATGAGGTTGTTTCCATCAACCTACAGTGGGTGTGTGGTGGAGTGCTCAGGTCCCTGTCTTGCCTCACCTTGGGGCTCTCTATGTCCCCAGCTCCTTTGGTCACACCTGAGAGCAGGGATGGGTCATCCCAGCCTTCTGGGCTTTGAATGCTGTGCAGTCAAAAAAGTTTTAAGATCTGGGCCCCATTCTTCCTGCTCTGGCTCTTCTTCCCTGCAGATCCTATTTCTTCTTGGCTTTTCTTCTTTCCTGGGGTGTTGGGAAGATAAAAGCACACAAGGAGTCTTTGCCTGAATGCTGGATGATCATCTAGACCCCTGCCTTCTGCCAAGTCACGGACGTTGCTCCTTGGTTGCCATTCTCCTTCCTTTTATTTCTTGCCCTTTTTTCCCCCCTAACTTGTTTAACTCTGATGTTTTCCACCCTGTGGTCGGTGACTGCAGAGCTTTGGTCTGTGTTTGCTCTGCCATTTGCCATGGGGGTATCACCTTTTAGCTGTCCTGTACAGGGACAGACCTGCCTGTCCTCCCCTGCCCTATTGCAGCAGCCCCAAACTGAACAGTCTTGCACGTTCCACATTGGCTTAACTGGGTTTTTTTAAATCTTAAAACTTTTTTTCGTTCACAACCCTGAAACACAAAGGGTTTGGCTTATAGTATCATTATGTCTTTAGGGAAAAAAACTGTCCCTGCCTGCATTTCTTGCAGGAATTTACAGCAGAGTTTAGTTCCCAGCTCATTTCCAGGCATTTTTCTTTATTTCTGCTGAAATTAAAGCCATGCCTGTGTGCATCTTCTATAGTTTCTGTGCAATATTTACAAATTAAATACAGTAGAAGACAGTCTGGCTTATAACCGAAGACTCGAAGTGCAACCAAACAGTTAAACTGAGATGTTTGAAAGAAGAACAAAACCACAGAAAGCAGAACTCTTGCACACTTAAGCTTGTGAGGGCTTTGTACCAGATAAGGGTTTTAACTAACTTTTATTTTGACATTCTCTTTTAATAACCGTTGCTCTTTACAAAGTGGTTTATGTGATTGCGTTACTGAGAGGAAACAAAGAAATGCCAGGAAAACTTGATGTGGAGAATCTGTACTCATAAAATGCTTGTAAGCTCCAGCAAAAAGGAAAGCTTTTCCCATCTCCTTTTTCTCTTTTTTTTTTTTTTTCTTTTAGTTCCCTGTCATTCAGCTTACAAAAAAAAAATTAAAGAAACCCCACACATTGAAAATCTCAGAAAACCAGATCTGGTGGTCTGGGACTAAACACAAATTCCTTCCGCTGCCATGAACAAGCCTCTTCATCCTGCCTTCGCCAAACATGAGCCCTCACTCTTTATGGTTAAAAGCCAGTTGGCCTCAGAAAATAGGTTTTAGCTCCTGGGGATGCCAAAGAACACAGATTCCATGGGCAGATGGCTTTGGCAGGCAGGGTTGGAGGCTGTTGACCATTGAAATGTATTTGTGAATGGCTGCTTCCTTCATCCAAGTGCCCTAAGGCAAGTGGTACCAGTGGTGAAAATAAAGTTAATCGCTATGGGACAGGTTTAAAATGAAAGCTTCTATTCATCTGAATGGAGGTGGGGGGCTTGGGGTAAGGGATGAGGCTGAGCAGGGGTTTCATAGTGGCTACAAAACCACCACTGATGCACTCTGCTGTGGTCACTGCAGCACTCACAGTTGTTTCCCTGGTTCTGGGGATGATCCTGGGGTACATGTCCTGTGCAACCCTCAAGCACTGCTCCCAGCAGCCTTGTAAGGGGCCAGGCATCTCACGTGCTCTCAGAACCAAGACTAAGTGTTAAAAAGACAGCTGGCAGGCAGGGAGCTGCCAGTGTGCTTAGGATAACCATGCACCGTCCCAGGTGAAGGCAGCCAGTGCCAAGACCATCTCCATCTTAGCTGCATCCTTGATGATGGCATTCTGGCTCTGCCTTCTCCACTGGGGATAGCCACGCTGCAGCCTGTTTGGAAATCTTAGATGTCTGAGGCTGCCAAGGCATTTCTTCCATTCGACTGTTGTTTTTTTGGAGACTTGCCATGTCGGCTACCGGTTACGGCCAGCACACAGGGGCTTGCTCACTCCTTCTGAGTAAACCATTATTTGGGCAATTCCTCCTCTTTGTGGCTGTTGAATTTCTGTGTTTTCCAGTTGGAGCTCTGTGCACATAGCCCTCCATCTGGAGGTTGTGGTCCAGGCTCCCCACGCTGCCCGAGCCAGGCGTGGTCCTCAGCTTCTTCATCCACGCATGTGTCCTGTCCCAGTGTAGCAGTGATGAAGGACATGCATAATGTAAAGCCAAACAAAACCACTTGGTGTGGGCAAATTGCCCGTTTACTTGATAATTTGCTTTTTAGTTCATTTTTTTTCCCCCTTAGAAATTCCTCATACACTTAAAATGGTTCACTACAAACCCATGCACACTGTGCCATGCTGGCAGGCAAGAGGAACAAGTGATGCTGTCTGTAGGCCAGGGGTATCAGGAGCAACTTAAGTCTTCAGAAAAAAATAACTTCTGGTATTTCTTGCCTACCTGACTTCATGCTGCTCAGCTGAGTCTAACCAGGTTTTCCCTGCTTGGTGTAGAAGTAACACAGAAAACACAGAAAACTGGGAGAGTTTTTCCTGGGAACCAAAGTCAGGTTATTTTAACTTCAGAAAAACTTTCAGCTGAAGTATGACTGTTACTCAAAGAGATTTAGAAGTATGAGTTGGTACTAGACTGTAAGATGCCATGAAATTGGCTCTGTTTTTGTGGTCCCCTGCCAGTCTGGCTGTCTGGTGGGGCAGATGCATTGACCAAGCAGAGCCATGGAGGAATAGTTGAAACTAAAGCCTTTCTTTGACTTTCCAGGCGACAGCAGAGACTTCCCAGTGGGAACAAGTCTCAGCAGCACGCAGATCATCAGCAAGGTGGCACCAAACATAACAGGGACCACCAGAAACTCTACCAAGGAGGCCAGGCCCCTCACTCCTCGGGCAGGACGGGCCACCACGGCTACAGCCAGAACCGGAGATGGCACCACAACCAGAAGCACTCGCCCAACGACAAAGAAACGCACAGAAATGCCAAAGAGACTGAGAATCTGAAAATCGAGGACAGCTCTGCCTGCACCGTGCATATCCCCACGGAGACACCCCGAGGCCCAGAGACTGTGGAGAAGCAGTCTCAGCAGTACATCCAGGAGTCGGAGACCAAGCGGAAGGACAGTATTCACGAGCGCATTGGGGAGAGACCCAAGATCACCCTGCTCCAGTCTTCCAAAGACAGGCTGAGGAGGAGACTAAAAGAAAAGGTATTATTTCTTAGGAAAACCTTGGGTTTCTCTTTTCCAAGAGTCTGGCTGTTGGCCACTCTCCACACAAAGGGTGGGGTGGGCTCAGGGCACCTTTCCATCAGTGCACCCAACTTATCTTAAGCTCCCAGTGTCAGCACTTCTCTTGAGGTATCTTTGTGCTTCTTCAGGAGGCCTTTTATTGACACAGTTAAGGCTCTGAGTTTGACTCCTTGGTTGCTGCCAGCTTGAGTTCTCCAAGGACTGGGAACTCTCCCCCTGTCCATGGGGGAAGGCTTCCCCCTACCCTTGAGGAAGGTGCACACATGAGCTCCCTCTTAGTCTTCAGAGCTCATCCACTTTGCAAAAAACATCTAAAAAAAGCTATTTGTCTCTCTGCAATTACAGAGCTAAATCCCAAACTTTGATTTTTGACTGCTGAATAGCTGGACTCCGCTACTTTAAAGTTGATATCCATTTATCTCTGCAATGAATTGAAACCGTCTTATCTTTTCCCCCTTCCTTCCAACAACCCAACAATAACAAAAATATTGCATGCAAGTGACGGAGGAGAAATCCTTTTTGGAAACAATATTCAGCCACACATTTCTGAGGAATTTGGAGATGATATCTCCATTTGCCCCTTGTGAAACTCAGATTCTTGGGATTCTTTTGTCAGACTGGAAAATGCATCCGTGGGGGTATCATTAATGAGATTTCCAAAATACAGAGCAAAAATAACATGAACACATACAATTCCATGGGAGGGCATGCTGGAAATTTATACCTTCAAATGCATGAGCATTTACTATTTCTGTATGTGGCGTGAGGGGGAGGAAGAGATTTTGTTAGTTATTTTTATATTCTTTAAAGCAATGGGAGTATAGCAGAGACCTTCAGTGTGTTCATTTTAATGCTCTTCTCGAGAATTTAGGGTCTTTTAACAAACACATCACATAAGCACGCACTCTTGAGTGGGTGTTGTCAACACAACCAGCCTCCTGATGAGTGGTTTGGACAATTCCAACTGCAGGTTGGTGTTGGGTTTGTCCAAAAATCTGCTACAGGTTTGCATTGCATAGTGTATTATAAGATTGAGGTGGACAAGCGGAAGGGAGCAGACCAAAGCAAGTGGGAAGCACACCTTACACTGGGGAGAAGGGGCAAATGCATAATAAAATGTTGAAAAGAAGCAATAATTTCTATGGTAATGATGTGAAGCGAAAAGGGTAACAGCCAAGACATGGAAAAGTTGAGAGTCTTCCAAATACTGGGATTGTGTCACATCCTCGATCTCAGTTTACGTTGTTAAATATATATTAAAATGTAGATCTTTTTGTACGGTTGTTGTTTTGCAAACATTAGTGCACTTTCTAAAAAGAGGCACAGAAAATGTCCATTATCATGATGTTGCAAACACCAGAAACTGGTCCAAGATGCCAAAGGCAGTCAGGAGTGGTCAGGCTTCGGCATCTTGGCTCAGGGCCCTCAAGGACATCTTCTCCCTCAGCCAAGGGTGAGGACTTTGGGATGGAGTGCTGTGGGAAATGGAGAAAGAGAACATTTCTGGGGCAGGATTCATGCGCTAGTAGCTTTCAGTGCTGAGATTATACCACTGTGCTGCTAAAACATGCTTTGTCTTTTCTCTGTCTGTTTATATGTCTCCACAACCCCCTTCCCCTTTTGCTGCTTCTGCAAGGACAAGGGCTGATATATCTGTTTTTTCCTTGTGTAACAGACGCCTTGTCTTTCCCTTTTCACGGACCAGGACGAAGTCACGGTGGAAACCACCGATCCTGAAAAGAATAAAATGGACAAACTAATTGAAATTCTCAACAGCATGAGGAACAACAGCAGTGACGTTGACTCCAAGCTCACCACATTCATGGAGGAGGCCCAGAACTCTACCAACTCTGAGGAGATGCTGGGGGAGATAGTCAAGACCATCTACCAGAAAGCGGTGACAGACCGCAGCTTTGCTTCCACAGCAGCCAAGCTCTGTGACAAAATGGCCCTTTTCATGGTGGAAGGAACCAAGTTCCGGAGTCTGCTCCTCAATATGTTGCAGGTAATGAGAAAAAAATTAGTTTGTTAGATGCCTGCAGCATCACCTCACCTGGTCGCACCATGTGTTTGGAGCTGAGCTGTTACCAAATGCCTTTTGAACCCAACTGATGAGAGAATGGAAGTGTACCTGCCTTTTTGTCTGTGCTCGGCTTTAATGGTTACCATAGATAATGTGGCACTGAGGGCATTGTCAGCTTGCTCTTCATTCCTCTTTCATGAACTCTACGTGGAATTACGGTGTCTCACACCAGGGCCCGTCTGTGAATTGAGTCATTTGCTTGAGGCAGCATCCCCATGGCATGAAGAGGAGTGAACTGGGAGGGTCTTACAGAGTGGGCTGTTGCAGTGGAGGGTCCATCTCAGCACCAGTGACACCACGTTAAGTCGTGGTCGCTGAGTGGGCCGATGGTTGCACGAGCTGGCTGAAGGGCTCGCTCCTGGGTTCCTGATTGCAAGGAAAACTGAAATGACTTGTGTCTTTGCTCATTGTTCTGTGTGACTTGTTTACTGATACGCAGAACTGATTGGTTGTTCTGCTACAAAACCACCAGTGACAGCAAAGTTGCAGGAGGGGGAGAAAAAGGTAGTGGCCCTGATAATTGGTCTATGCAGTTAATGATTGGGCTTGATGGTCTTGAATGTCTTTTCCAGCCTAGATGATTCTGTGATAATGGTGGATGATGGAGAAAAAGGGCTGTCCTCATCGTGTTCTTCTCTTGGATGCTGTGCTTGCCTTTCTGTACCTTCATTTGGCTCTTGGGCATCACAGCAATCAGGGAAATAAGGAATAAAATAAAACAATTAAAATCAATATTTACGTAACCTAAGAAAATTCTGCAAATTTGCTGCTCCGGTTTTCCTTCTCCCATGCTCTGGATGTTTATCAAACCCAGCACCTCTCCCTGTGCCTGCTCCTTCTCTGCCCTGCAAAGCCCTTGGGCAGCACACACACCTGCCCATTGTCTGTACCAGGTGGTGGTTTTTACCAGATCAATTCATTTCCAAAGCCATTATAAATCAAAATGAGACAAACTGCAGTCAAAATCAGTCCCAGATTTGGCAGCAAGGGGCTGGAGGGAGCTCTAAACCCTCCATGCATCCCACCCTTCCCATATCAGGTTGCTCTTGCATCCACCCCTCTTTGGCTGAGTGGCCAAAGAAACCCAGAATAAAGTCCAGGAATGATGGCCAGGGAGCAGCAGGATGATAGCAAAAGATTGAGGCTGATGACAGTCCTGGGTAAGGAAGGACTCCTCCAATTTACTATTTTCTCTTGTCCCAGCATTTCCACCCATGCCAACAGACCAGTAAACTTGATTTATACTGCAGCATCATGGGCAAGAAAAAGTGCATTCACATTCAGCTCTTCACAGGATGAATGTAGGATAAATAATATATCTCCTACCTCCAGAGAGTCCCAAAGTGCTTCTCAGGAACATGTAGCCAGACACGGTGTGATGGGAGCATGGTGTCCTTTGTGGAGAGATAGGGGGAAATGAAGTGCAAAGAGCAACCAGGGTGACCGAGTTCATGTGCTGAGGCAAGGAGGAATATGCAAAAGGGATTTGTTCAGCCCAGAACTGCACATCTTTTATAAATGTCTTGCTGGGGCAAAAGGTGACAGATCAGTACAGGTCAAAAGCAAAGTGCTATGTGAAATTAAATAATTTAACATTTCCTTTCTGATAGTAAAGGATTTTGACTTTCTCCAAACATGGTTTCTTTTTCCAACCAAAGCAATTGGATGCACTGACACAGATTCATTGAATACTTTGGTCAACCCCTAAGCCAGGAATTGTTTTATGCATTCAGGCTTGATAGCCTTGGCTGGAGACAGACTCAGGTATGAGGCACAAAAGTGTCATTCCAACTGCCTTGGTGTGAAATAAAAGGGTTGATTATCAGTATCAATATGGTATATTGGAATTGATATATGATATATTGTCAATATCAATAAGACATATTGAATATTTTATGTTTTGGAGTAATGTGGGTATCCTATTGATGTATTAATACATTGATATAAATAACTATATGTCCCTATTTTATTTATTTATATGTATAAATAAGTATGTCAGTTTTATTTATATATATAAATATATATGTAAATATTGATATATGAATGATAATATAACATTACTCAGCTCCAGTTCTAGCCCCTCCACCATCAGGTATTTCCATCAGTCATTTCTAGATAATTTACTATTAATTAACACCAAAAAAAAAAAAAAAAAAAGGGAAAAAACCCCCCCAAACCTTTAATAAAACACTCCCTCCAGAGCAGGATTTGTGTCTCTCTAGCACCTTTCAGACTAATCTGATCCCCGGACGTAAGGAGCTCGTCTCGCTGGGCACCGGCGAGCTGGGGAATTACTGTGCCGGGGTGTGATAAATCGGGATCAGCGTGATCCCCTCCCCGTGCTGCTGGCGCCTGGGGCTGGACCGCTCGCCCCCCCATCTGCTCCCGGCAGATGCTCCTGTTTTGTAGGGGCTTGTTTGTCCCTTTCTCTCAGGACAGCGATTGCAACAGCTCTGCCCCACCAGAGGATCTCAGAAGTTAATGCACTGACCCACTGAGCTGCCCTGCCAGCATCCTGGCACCTACAGACAGCATTCCTGTACCTGTGGACAGTGTCCCTCTACCCCACTGGAATTTAAAAACGCATCAAGGGTTGTTCCTGCAGAACAGGCAGTAAACTGTCTTTTTAACCTGGTTCCTCTTACGTTTTCACCTGTTGACAAGGAGCCCATGCTCAAGGGTTGCACATGTTCACAGCTTACCTCAGGGAACTTGTTCTGATCCCATAAGAGATGCCAGGACTGCAGCTTGGGAATGTTGCGACAATACCCCCTTCCTGCCAGCAGCTCCTCTAAACACCTTCCCCCCAGTCAGTGGGTCCATTTCATGGTCCAGTGGGATCCATCAGGAAAACTGGTTTGAATTTATCCCTCACTCTGTGTTTTGGTTCAAAATCTTGGCTGAGTCTTGAACTGGGGTGGTGCAAACCTTTCAGGAAAAGAGATGTGTAGAGGGGAGTTGTGGAATGAACGGCTGGTAGAGCTTGGAGAGATGCTGCTATGAGGGATCTTGGCACTGAATGGTTCACTTGGCATCTGGGTTATCCAGCCCTGGCACAGGCTTCCCAGGCAAGTGTTGGAGGCACCATTCCTAGAAGGATTTAAAAGCCACATGGATGTGACACTTGGGGACATGGGTCAGTGGTGCGCTTGGGAGTGCTGGGGAGTGGTTGAGTTTGATGTTCTTGGAGGCCTTTTCCAAGCTAAACAATTCAGTGATTCTGTGATTTGAGTTTGGTTTTCTCCTTGTTGACTTTGGTTTAGTGTTTTTAGTACCAGGAGAGATTTTGAGCTGTGTGGACCCTTGGGATGGGCCTGTGTGAGTTGGGCCTGAGGAGCTTGGATGGCTGGGGACATGCAAGAACATCTTAGTGGATGCATATATGGTTCCTTCACGCCTCTAGAAATACCTTCTTAATTAATACATTGAAAGTAAGTCTGCTGTGAGAGGTTTATGTTGGTCAGTTTCACTCACTGGCATGTCCAGGCTCTTTTTTTTTTACAGTGGGGGGTGTTAAGCAATGCTCCACAAACCCTTCACATGTAACATAAGTTGGTTGTTCCACTCCTCTAGTGGAACAACCGTGCTCTTTATAGCAGAGCTGTGTCTGCATCTGAGCTATGCAGAGCCAAGTGTATTATTAGAGTGGACATCACTGGGACTGTAATTGTACACTGCTCCCCTTAGCAACCACAGCCAACAGCAAATCAAACAGAAGGCTGATACCTTCTTTTAATAATAATAAAAATAAAAAAGAGCCGCAACACCCATAATGAAATGAACATCCCAACACAGAGCACCAGAGCTCGCTGCAGAGCACCAGTGCCTGCTGAATCCCTGTGGATGGAAATGCCATGATGCCAGTGGAGAAGGGCTGGTTCTGTTGCATTCCCCGTGGCATATCCTGCTGCATGCCCATGCATCCCATGTTGGATACCCTGTGGCATCCCCTGGACCGTACCCTAATGTATACCAAATTACACACCCCAGTGCATACCCTCCTGCATACCCTAAAGGCATGATGCTTTTCGTGTGTTATAGAATACCCTATGGCATACCCTAGTGCACACCCTAATAATGTGTACCAAAATTCATGCCCTTATGCATGCAGTCAGTGGTGTACCCTAGTGCATATCCTCTTGGATACCCTATGGCATATCCTAATGCATACCCTGTGATATATCGTAATGTATTCCCTGTGAAACACCCTGTGGTATGCCCTAACACATACCCTAATGCATACCCTGTTACATACCCTAATACACAGCCTATTGCACAATCTAATGCCTCCCTGTTGCACACCCAAATGCATACCCTATGGCTTTCCTTATTGCCTACCCTAGTGCATATCCTGTTAGGTGCCCTATGGCATACCCTAATGCATTCCCTGTGGTATATCCTAATTAATTCCCTGTGGCATATCCTAATGCATACCCTATTACATGCCCTAATGCGTACCCTATGGAATATCCTAATGCCTACCCTATGGTATGTCCTAATGCATACTCTATTACATACCCTAATACACATCCTATTGCACACCCTATCGCCTCCCTGTTGCTCACCCAAATACAAACCCTATGGCTTACCTTATTGCCTACCCTGTTGCACCCCTACCACAGACACTGTTGCACATCCTGTTACATTCCCTATGGCATACCCTGTTGCACACCCACACAGGGTTTCTTCATTGTCTCACTTTAACCTCCTGGTGCCCCAGAAATGGCCTCTCCTTGGTTCAGTGCTGTGCTTGGTTCTGGTTGTGGAAGCTTCATAGAAATGTAGAATATCCTGAGCTGGAAGAGACCCTCAAGGAGCATCCAGTCCAACTCCTGGCCCGCCACAGACACCCCAACAATCCCACCCTATCCCTGTCGCATTGTCCAAACCCTCCTGGAGCTCTGGCAGCCTTGGGGCCGTGCCCACTGCCCTGGGGAGCCTGGTCAGTGCCCACCACCCTCTGGGGGAAGAGCCTTTTCCTGATATCCAGACCATACATCCCCTGACGCAGCTCCACACTGTTCCCTCTCTGGTCACCAAAGAGAAGAGATCAGTGCCTGACCCTCCATCCCTCATGAGGAAGCTGCAGACCCTGACAAGGTCTGGCCTCAGTCTCCTCTGCTCCATGCTCAACAAACCAAGTGACCTCAGCTGCACCTTATGTGGCTTCCCCTCTAGACCCTTCCCTGTTAGACCCATGAGATGAACTTGAGATGAATCCTGTAGGTTTTGACAGAGGGTGCATTTGGGTTTCAGTGAACTCAGCTGGATTTGAGGTGGTCAGTGTGACCATTTCTGGAGGGGTTCAACTAGAAAGGTCACCAAAAGTCCACTGTTGTCATCCCGTCTGGAAGAGGGAAGAGGAGAATTTGGGTTGAATCATTTCTTGCGATACAGACACTGTGGCATGAAGTACTGGAGAATTGATTGATTGATTCCCTTTAGTAAATGAGGGTGCAAGGTGAAGTGTTTACCATTCTGAGCATGAGGATTTGGGAGCAATAAGCTGAAATCCTTCCTGTCCCATGGGCTTCCTCTTCATTTGAGCAAACAACTAAACCTCAAGTGATAGCAGCCCTTTCTGCATCTGTAACAATAGACACTGAGGGAACATTGTGGGAATTGAGACATGGAAGTTGGTTGGACTCAATGATCTTAGAAGTCTTTTCCAGCTTTAATGATTCCATGGTATTCTAGGTTTTTCTAAGTAATACACTGATGGTTAATGCTGAAAGGCAGATTTTTTTTTCCTCCCTTCACCGTGATTGAGGTCTTTGGTGAGGAGCAGTTTGTGGTTTGGCAGAGATGGAAGCAGGAGCATCCAAGCACAGTTGGAGAGTGTCTGACCAGTACACCGTGTCCAGCACATGGAAAACCCCATTGGCCATCTTTTCTTGGGTGTTTTTAATGTAATTTAATTACAGATGATCCAGTTTGTGCATATAAAACAGCGTGGTGTCACTTGTCTCTGAAAAGACATTACCCAGCAGACATCAGAGAGGTTGCTTCATTGAAAGACAGGGGGAAGAAAGGCCCCAGAGTCCCTGGAGCAAATCCCAAAGCCATAAAGGTGTGTTTCTCCCATGCCACAGCAGGGAGGGTCTACTTGCTCAGCTCCATGGAGCAGCACCACATCCATCTCTTCAATCAGTGCATGAGCCCAACATTGCAGCCTTTGTTTTCTCTTCCAGAAGAGTTTGATGAGCTCTTCCCATGGTGAAGTGGTGATTCACTGGGGAAGGCTTCCTCAGCTAGAGCTGCTCCCCATGGCTCCTCAAAGGGAATGAGGAACATCTCGATGGTGAACCTCAGAGTTCATGTGCGTGTGGGCTCTGCCAGCCTCACAGGAGCCCTCTACAAGCAGAGAAGTAGCAAATGGTGCTGCCCTTGTGCAAACACCTTCATTTGAAGAAAAGTTTGCAGAAACTTGCAGAGCTTGGAAGCCTTTTTCCCTTACGTTTCTGATACTGACAACTCTGCCCTGCCGTTGTAAACCACTGTGGGACTCCCCAGCAAAAGCTGCCTGCCAAGTGCAGCTTTGCAGAGATTTGTCTTCTGTATGCCCAGATAATTCAAAGGCAGTTCTAAATTCCTGCGCACACACACTGGAGAGGGATGGGGAACACAGCCCTGTGGGTGGCTCTGAGGAGCATCCCAGGCTGCTTCATCCTCCTGCTCTCAAGCACAGAGAGCAAGAGTGGGAGGGAGACAACATCCTCTGATGTTTGCCCGTGTTTGTGTCTCTGAAGGTGTCGTGTGTTGCTGCAACAGAGTATTTATTAGTTTTTTTATAGAGTCATAGAATAGAATCATATAATATCCTGAGCTGGCAAGAATCCATAAAGACCATCCAGTCCAACTCTTGGCCCTGCACAGGTACCCCAACAATCCCACCCTGTCCCTGTCCCATTGTCCAAACCCTCCTGGAGCTCTGGCATCCTTGGGGATGTGCCCACTGCCCTGGGGAGCCTGCTCAGTGCCCACCACCCTCTGGGGGAAGTGCCTTTTCCTGGTATCCAACCTAATCTGCTCTGATATAAGTTAATAAAGAGGCCCTTATTAAAGGACTCATTTACCCTTAAACTTCCAAATAATTTAAGAGTAACCTCATGTAAGTGCTGTAGAGTACTTATGAATTCTTCTGAAGTCACCATGGACCTCTTTACCTCATACCATGACCTAAACACATGATTGTGAAAATACACTTTGCCTGCACCAAGCTTAGACAATCACATTTTGATACCAGCAATCTCTCCCCTTTACTGATCACCTTCCTCCCTAAAAGCTCTCCTTGGTACTCCATTTTAGATAGTATTTATTATTTTATCATTTTGTTTTCATATTTGATTGTTTCTTGTTTTGCTTATATATGTTAGTGTGTATTTACTTATTACATATGTTAACATCATATAAGTTACAAGGTTAATAACTATTTGTTTGGGGTTTTTTAATTCTTCTCTACTTCTTTTTTTGGATTTTGGGTGTTTTTTTTTTTTTTTCCTTTAGCATAGTCATCCAAGGCCAAACCCATGCAAGTGTCAGCATCAGGCAGGAGAGGGAGCCAGGGGAGCGGGCTGGCTGCCTGCGCCGCAGGTGAGGGGCAGAGCTGGGCATCAGTCAGAGCCATCCTGCCATTCCCCTGGCTCTGGCCAAGCCGTGCTCTCTGCCCATAGTGACAACGCGGAGGTTACAGGAGCTGCTGGCAGACAGGTCCCATGTGTGGGTCTGGGAGTTGCTGGAGAGCCCTGGATTAAATACAGAGCTGCGTGCTTTGAACTTGCCGCCTTTCCCGAGAGGAGTGGTGGCTGCAGGAGCACTTCCGTGGCACAGGAACCTGGTAGTGCTGGGCAGCACCTCCTTGGAGGCTGGTGGTGAGATGAGAGAGCAGCTAATGGGGCACAAAAAGCCCAATATCTAGGGGTTCAATGAAGTGCCCCAAAAAAACCCCCCCAAAAAAATCCAACAATTTTCCACTGATAGGAAGGAGAGGATGGGGGCAGGAGCTGTGCTCCACAAGCCCTAGGAAGTCTCTGAGCTGGGAATAGTTGGGCTAGACCCCACATTAAATGAGCAGTGGGACTGCACTGCACATCATCCCGAGCCCAAGGATGGGTTTTGGGGATCACAGCCCCTTTGAGAAGGAGAGTTGCAGCTGGAGGTGGCCACAGGGCCAGTGACATAGCAGTGGATGTCATGGCATGCTGAGGGGGTTGTCCCCAACTGCCCTGTGGGTCACTGGTGTCTGGAGTCCATGTGATGCAGCCACACTCATGGCTCTGCACAGAAAAGGTATTCAGTTTGGAGTAGCAGCGCATCATGCATTTGAGAGATTGATGGGAAGCAGGTCTAAGATTCTCAAAAAAAACCCCTAGAGTTTAAAGTTTGGCATATTTAACTTCAACTCATTGTCCTGGTAAGGTTTTGTATTTGTAAGCTCCGAGGTGTTGCGAAAAAAATAGCCATCACCTGTAGTCTGTAAATAGTTTGTGTGGTTTTTCCTGGCTCCTTTTCATCCTTGGAGGGGCCAAGATTTCCAGGCCATGGTGGGGAACAGCCCCTGCTCCAGCACATGGTGTGACCTCAGGGATGGTACCTGCTGTCCCATCATCTCTGCTGGGCAGTGGGTGCCCTGGGCATCTTCCAGTGGTGGTGGGACTCGGCAGAGGCTCCTCTTGGGCCTGCAGGGTGGTGGTGAGGAATGTCAGGATCATCCCTGGCTGAGCTGCTGCTGCCTGCTAAAAGCACAGCCAAGTTCAGATCACAGGGCTTTGAGTGGTGGGACCTATGCACATCCTGTGTGTGGGCTGCAGGGTGGAGCAGAAGCTCTGCTGGGCTCTAGGTGGAGACTGCAGACTGCTCAGCCTGCCTGCAGTCTGCCTGCATCCTGCCTGCATCCTGCCTGCTGCACTGGGACAAAGCAAGGCAGCAGCTTACCACTGGGGTGGGCTTCTAGCTACCCCCAGATACTGCTGTGGAGGGAGGATGCTGGGAGTTCTGCTAGGAGAGGCAGGAGGGGGAAAGAATGGGGAGCCTCAAAATCCATTTATCCATCGACTGAGAGGTGAGAAAAGCCAGGGGAGCACTTCAGTGCTGAGACCCACCCAGGTCAGGCTGAACTGGCATCAGTTCCTGCTCTCTGTTTGCTCCTGAAAGGCTCATATCCAACCCTGGGATGTGGGAGTTTGTTCCTGCCAGCTCAGGGACTCGGCTGGCCTAAGGCACCCTCCTGACAGACCATCTGCTCCTGCTGCTCCAACATAAATCCAGCTCAAGCTGCTGCAACCACCCCAAGGTGGGGATTTTGGGATGTTGCAGGTTTGGAAGATCCGTGCTGCCCGTACCCGTGGCCACCTTGGGATCCTCAGCCCTGCTCCCTGCACCTCACCTGGGCACAGGTTTTTTAGAGGTCCACTGGGAGCCTGTGATGCATCACCCTGTCTGGGACCCCTCCTGAAAACCCCAACATGCCCCAGTCACTCTGATAGAAAATGAGGCATCCTTCTGACACAGGAACACACTGGAGAAGCATGTGCCAGGAACATCACCTCCTGAGCCAGGGCCAGAGCAACACACATGCCACCAGCAGCCCAAAGATGGACTTTGGATAGGAGGATGTTGGAGAGGGCAGCACCACTTTTTCTTTCCTCTGAAAGGGAGAAAATGCGGTAACTTGTGCTTTGCCTATCCCTGGCATCACTTGGACACAGGCCCATGACATACTGGGGATGCTCTTGTGCTCTGCTGTGAAGAAATCTCTTTTTTAAAAGTCTTTTTAGCTGAATCACAAGAATTTGTACTAGATTCAGCTTCCAACCAGGTGGGCTTTATTGCTGTAGTGGCTCCCAAAGGGATGGTCCCATGGGACCTGCAGCATGGGCACCCTCATCATCCCCCAGGCCAGGCTTAGGCTCATGTGTTTTCACTGGTGGATATTTTTGTGTTGCTGTCATAATCTGAATTTGGAGAATCAGTGCTTCCATGAGCTCCACATCCCTTTTACCTCCCCTGTGGGGATCATTTTGCACAGCCTCATCTTTTCCTGATGCGGGCGTTTAAACAAGCAAATGCAAAATGATGGTGGAAAGGGACTCTGGTGGGGTGAGCCCCAGGAGCAGAGGAGCCAGAGGATAGTTGGGGGGTGAGGAATGAGAAATCAGAATTATTTCAGGTCCCTGTCCCACAGCTTGCCAGGCCTGATACTGATGGAAAACACAGCATCCAAGTCTTGGAGACAGGAGCAAAGGATGTGAGGCTGGATGGCGCTGCCCCATCTTGACACATCCTCTGGTCTCATCAGCAGTGCTGCCACCCATGGGGTCCCCCCCATGGTCTCTCCCCTCACTGAACATCCAAAACGAGTGCTTCCTTTTCCCCTCCCAGTGATAAATTTCTCCACTTTTCTTGCCTTTTTATTTTTTTAGTAACTATTACTCTATATATTGTTTTTTTTATTAAAGAGGGGCTAAAAGGAGCATCCCTCACAGTGGTGGGAGTCCAAACTCAGCAACTAGTCCAGGTTGGACAGGTCTTTGAGCAGCCTGGTGTAGTGGAAGGTATCCCTGCCAATCCAGCAGGGTTGGAACAAGATTATCTTTAGGGTCCCTTCCAACCCAAACTAGTGTGTGATTTTATGATAACACTTTCAGTCCAGGAGCAGAAGGAACTGAAAGTGAAGACAGTGAGAGTGAAGCATCCACCAGCTAAGGAAATAGTGTCAGGCTGGAAAAACAAAACCTTTCTATTTCTGCTTTCTTAATGAGAGTAAGGTGTGTTTCCTTCCATCTCTTTAATATTCCAGCCCATGCCATCCAGTGATCTTACCACAGTGATGCTCAAAGTCTGCCAGTATGCTGCAGAATGTGCCATGGTAATCAAACATCCCTGTAGA
>JAWWEU010000091.1:70977521-70988844 GCA_035583155.1 Acropternis orthonyx
TAGATGGGATATTGGGAAGGAATTCCTGGCTGTGAGGGTGGGCAGGCCCTGGCACAGGGTGCCCAGAGAAGCTGTGGAATGTACACTTCCAATCCCTGGAGGTGTCCAAGGCCAGGTTGGACAGGGCTTGGAGCAACCTGGGATAGCGGAAAGTGTCCCTGCCCATTGCAGAGAGGTTAGAATGAGATGAGCTTTAGAAGTCCTTTCCAACCTGTAAATGCCTGGTGCCTCTTGGACCTGTTTGTAGCCACCTGTGTGCACTGATGTACATCCAAAAGTTGTCAGCTTCCATGCATCACAGAGTGCAAGGGCTTCCACTTCAGGTTTTGGGGATGGGGAAAGCCTCCAGGGTTCATTCATCCATTGGTCCTGGCTTCAGGAGAAGCAGAGGCCAAGCCTCCATGCCTTGCACTCCCCAGCCAGCTGAGCAGATTGGCGGTCCCAGTCTCACCTCAGGGTGAACACCACCAAGCATGTACTTCCTAGGGAAGTCTTAGCATCCCACAGGAGAGCATTCTGCTGCCAGGCACCCACGAAAATCCTTCCTCTGGCTGAGCCAATGTAAGCCAGGAGCGCCTGGGCAGAAAAGCTCCCAGTGGCAAACAGGATTAGCTGCCTGCTCTTCCCTGCCTGGTTTCATTCATCCACAGGCAAGCTGGCCATTCAATGGACACAGCTTCATTTCAAGTGCAGGTGGAATTCCTCCAGCCTTGATGCCTGGACCAAGCAGCAGCTGCCTCCACGGCCACTTTTCCTCCTCTTGTATCCCTCTTTTCAAACTTGGCCCCCATGGATCCATCGTCACCTCCACCTTATGAAAAGGACATACTGCATTTGCAGAACTTAGAATAAGAATGCATCCTGCTGGCAAACTCCAGCTGGTCCCTCCTGCATCCTCCTGGGCTGCAAGGCTGGGCATCTCAAGATGGGGCATTTGCAATCGGGAACCATCTGTCAGCCACAGTTGGGGTTCCCAGTCATCACCCCAAGCTGGTGTTGGGAGTGGGATGGGTATTTTTTCAAGACATGGTGGTGGTGTTGAGGCTCACATGTGGGGAGGGGGTTTGCAAACTGCCCACCAAACCATCTCCACCCATATGAAGTAGCCTCCAAATATTTTTTTCTGGGATTTCTTCAAACCATGATGGTTTTACACCTGCAGTGGGGAATGCAGCCCGTGGGCTGAGAGATGTACATTGACATGTTTTCCCATGGAGTGGGGGTATCAGTGCTGCTGGGAATGCTGGGATGAGCAGGGGTCCACTGTGCTTGATCCCCTATCTTGCTATCACCTCCATGTTGTGGGAAGGGGATTGCTGGCCTAGGGATTGGGTGCTCTAAGGGACTTGGATTCTCTGTCTCCATCTCAAGGCAGGAACTCTTGGTGTCTCCCAGCATCCAAAGGTAGCCCACTCGCAAAGGGCACAGCACTGCCTTGAGGTTCCCACAGTACTAGGACTTAAATGAGTAAAATGAATATAGGAAGGGTCTTCTGAAATGCTACAGAGGAGCAAGGCTGCTGAGTGGGAGTTGCCTCCCCTGGGCATTACAGCCATGGGGTGTCTGCAGGGCTGGCTCAAATGGTTGCCCCAGCTGAGCTGCTCCGAAGACAACCCAACAAGGAAATTAATTTGCATTTCTTTGTGGTCTCTTATTTCCCCTCCAGTCCCTCTCCGCAGGACTGAGAGATTGGCTTCTGATTCTCAAACACATCTGTGTGTTCCCCGTCTGCGTGTCCTGCAGATCGCAGATCTGTCCATGTCCCTCTACTCGCTGTAAGGTCCAGCTGAGGCTGGTAATGATGTTTTGCTTTGTCTGGGTTCGTGGGAAAACAAGTCTTTAAGGTGTTGATAAACTGCTGTTATCCAGCTGAGCTCACACCCTGACACGTGTTTGGGAATCCGGAAAAGTGTGAGATAGGGAGGACGGCAATAAAAATTAAGTGATGAGGAAGACAACTCTGTCACCTGGGTGGCACTGGAGGAGGGGCTGGCCAACACCCAGGGCAAAGTGGTGTTTGCTGCTGGTGCTGTGCAGGCCATGCTGCTGAATTCACCCTCCTGTTCTTCTCAGAGCTTCCATCCAGACAGTGCTTCAAGGTCTCTAGCAACTGCGAGGTTGACAGGAACGTTTTTGTTTGCAAACCCATCATTATGTTCCCACCAGAGTGATTTCAACCTCAGATAAATCAATAATTAACTGCTTGCACCTCCGAAGCCCCCAAGGACCTCACAGACATCAGTTAGCTCAAGCCATGAGACGCCCACGTTGGGTGGGTAATTGCTGCTGATCCCAGATTTGGAGCCGGATATAGAGAGGTCATGGTGAGACCAGGGGCCAGGAGGTTCAAGCAACCACTCTCTTGGTCACCTCAGGGTGTTTGTAGACACAGGAAGTACCCACAGCTCCTGTTGCTTCTGGTCATCAGCTGCCTCAGTTGCCCAGACCTGGCAATTTAAAATTCATTTTGTTCCTAATCACAGGAGTTTGCCCAGTCTCTCCTTTAGAAGAACCAGGAGTTTTCTGACCCTGCTTTTCCTCTTCCTGCCCAAGTTCCTTTGAGAGGAATAAGCATTGTTTCTGTGTGCCTGATGGCTGCAGGGTCGTTGGTGAGTTGTTCTTGTAGAGCTGGAAGAATTCCACATCACTGGAAGTGTTCAAGGCCAGGCTGGAAAGGGCTTCGGGAAACCTGGTCTAGTGGAAGGTGTCCCTGTCCATAGCAGAGGATTGGAACAAGATGAGCTTTAAGGTCCCTTCCAACCCAAACATTCTGTGATTCTGTGATTCTATGAATTGGTCAGTGACACCTAATGCAAGTCACATGTTGCCAAGTGGTCAGCTCTAGGTGTCCATGGAGGGGGTGGTCACAATCCTGGTAATCTGGACCTTCCCTGTGCAATGCATTTTGGAGACCTCTGTGATTAAAATCATTCACAACCTGTGGTCATCATGAAATCAGGTCCATGCTGAAGACCACCAGTAGGATTTCCTTCTGTTCCCAAAACAGCCAAAACACCCCGAGAAGAAGCCAGTGCCCGTTCATATGGTGCAGATCCAGCTTAGAGGAAACGACGTGATGAAAGTCTGTGGGAGTGAAATGCCTCATGGCTGGGTGAAGCCAGGACCTTTGCAAGGCTGGGCACAGGGTGTCATCTGTAATTTAAAAGCTTTATCTGCTTTAAATGTCAATAGCTCCTTTCTTGGAGTCATAATAATTGCCATGATTTGCATGTCTCAGTCACACGCCCCAGAGCGCTTTGCAGAGGAAGATGAGTAAATCATTCCCGTTTGCCGGATGGGAAATCAGGGTACAGAGGTGATGGGAGCCCACACAGGTCTGGAAATAAACCTCAGTCTCCAGTGCTGGTGTTTTCCAGGTCCTGCATGGAAGCTGTTGGCTCAAAGCAGGTTTTCTGCCATGGTCTTACTCTGCTGTGTTGTCTTGTCCCTGTGCTGGCAGCATGGGCAGGAATGGTGTGGTGGTATCTCAGTGTGGCTCTGTCCTTGGGTCAGACAGGGGGTCCTGGGGTGTTGCTGCAGGAGGCTGGAGGAAGAGCAGAGCCCATGGAAGAGCTGATAGTCCCAACATGTCCCACCATCTCCAGTGAAGGTGTCTGTGTAGTGGTATCCGTGGAGTGAGATACTCCCAGTGAAGCTGTGAGTGGTACAGAGAAGCTCAATGAGACCCTGACCATCCATGGGCAGAGGTGTTTGATCACTCCTTGTGCTGTCACAGGTTTCTCCAGCACCTCCTGAGCTTCTTCTGAACACCAGTACTACAATCAACTCGTCTCACTGGGTTAATACTCCTCAAAAAGCAAAGCTCCAGAACTCCAGAACCTTCTCCAAGCCAGGACCTAACTACAAGCAGTATTTAAATTCTAAGCAAGGAATGCAGTGATGTTAACAGTGCAAAATATCATTTAGGGAGTCCTTCCTAGGAAGGTATGGGAAGGGAGCAGGTGGAGGGTGTGCTTCTCCAGGACAGCAACAAAGGATGGTGGCTTGTCCCAACCTCTACCCACCAGCTCCCTCCTCCAACCCATTTGATTTGTCTCAGGCCCTTTCCAAAGAGCCATTTAGGGCTCCAGCCTTTTGTAGCACATTGCCAGTAAGATCAAGTATTTAGCACAGCCTCTCTCAGGTTTTTATATAGCTCCTAACACAGATATCTAAGCATTATATATTTCTTTTTGTGCAGTATTTCTGACTCAGTATTTCCTGCCTCCTTGACAATGACTGAGTAAACAGCAGAACTGCCAGAGGAAGAGTCCTGTGTTTACAGAGCAACAAGCCCAAATGTGTCTTTTTTTTTTTTTTTTTTCCATCAGAAGGTGATGATGCTTAAATTAACCCTCATTTTTATCCCACACTAAACTTTTGCCCTCGGTTGCTGCTCACAGAGTCAGCCATGAGTCGGTGGGCCCAGATCTGGGGAAAAGTTATTTGGAACTCGTCTTAAAAAAGGTGTGGCGAACTCCCAGGGGATGAGTTTTCAGCTGCAGCTGTCTGGGCTGGAGTGAGGGCTTAGATCTGATGGCAAGATGCTGCTTCTCATCCCACTTGACTCTGCTGCCCACCAAAAATGGTAGAGGATTGATTTGTCTCCTCCCCCGTGGAGTGGCCATTCCTCTTGCCTCTTCTAGCTTGGTCCTAGGCTTGGAGAGGTCTCAGGGGCCAGGAAACGATAATGTTGCATGACCTGCATCCACACGGGGAAGAGGAGTGGGCTGTCACTGGGGTGCAAGAGCAGAGACCCCGAAGATAAAGGCATTTTGAATTTCCATGGCTGGCAGGAACTTCAGGCAAGCTTACAAAGGGTCCAGCCAGGATGTCAGAAGATGAGCTGAGCCATGGGCCATCTCTGTGATGTGTGAATACAGACAGCCCTGACCTACCCATCATGTATGGTGAGGCCTAACATGATGAACATGCTTAGCCTTCAGGTTTATGCCCCAGACTTGTCCTGTATGAGACCTCTTTAAGAGGTCCATTTGGCACCCTTCCACTTGCCACATGGTTTCCCAGTGAATTCTTCTCCCAAACCAGGCAGAGAAGGGTGGTCAACCCTGCTACCTGGTATAAATACATTTTATTTTAAACTATAGGCACTGAAGGAAGGTCATCCAGTAAACACACCCAGATTATCTACAGGCCAGAGCACCCCTAAATTAGTAATACAATTCCTGTTTAAAAATACAGCCAAACTGATGAAAGATAATTTGCTTGCTGCCCTGACATCACCACCTAAGCATGGGGCAAGCCAATCCACAGGTTATTTTTATGTAATTCCGTGAGGCATTTCCAGAGCAAATAAAGTTCACTGGGCAGGGCAGTGACCCAGCCCTCTGGTTTCAGAGCTTTTCAGCCCCCTCAAGGCTTGTCACCAGCCTGTGGAGGTCTGCAGGTCAGGGCACGGCTCCATCAGATGTGCCCCAGGCACGCAGGACATGAGGTTTGTTCTGCGCTGAACCACTCTTCACTGGTGGCCAGCTCGTCACCTTTCCCCTGTGGTTACCCTGGCAGATCCCTTTTGGTTGCACACCCTTTGGAGGGGCAATTGAGTTGCTCTCTGTGTTCTCAAAGGGTTGCACGTCCTGCTGGGAGCATGGCTGACCTGCAGGCAGGTGAATTGCTTTTGTAAATCCACTGATCAAACAGCCTAGAGGGTCTCCTCAGACACAGACACCCCAAGGGAGGTGGGACACTCTTGCATGGGTGGCATTCAGGTCGGCTTGCCTATCTGTGCATACCGTGGTCCTGGTCAAAGCTGCTGTCTGAAAGCCAAACTTAAGGACACAGCTCCCCAGACCACCTTCCTCATGCACTCCTACCAGATCTGAAGCAGGTGAGTATGTCAGGATGTGTCAGGATAGCCCTGGCATTGCAAGTCCAGCTGTCATGGAGGTTCCTGCCAACTCTGGTCCCTAGGCAGGCATGGTCTAAAAAACCTAATTCCTACTTCTGTCAAGGTGCTTTTCCTCCTTTGTCAGAGGTACCACTCCCTCCTTTTTGCAGAGCACATGCATATCATCTCCTTTTGCAAAATTTGGCCCAACCTGAGTCAGCAGACGGAGCAAAATTATTCCCACTGTGGCATCACTTTCTGGGTGAAAACGATGGCGTTGACTTCTGCATCCATCTCACATTCCATCCCCTTCTCCCATCCTTCATGGGGGTCCATTAAAGTCTGCACAAGCTTTTTTGTGCCTAGAGGAGCAGGGGAACCCAGCCCCTTTTCTTTTACAAGGCTCTTCTTCAGCTGCAAAGTTGGGGTCAGTGTTCATTTATGTCTCTGCTGGGTGGCATCACCCACAGGCTGCCACAGGATGAACAAAAAAGGGTGATGCATGGTGACATCCCTTCTTGCCCAGCTCCTATCCCAGGCCTGATGGGTTTGGTTTGGTTTACAGGTTGTCTTACGGAATTTTTTAGGGGGTTGGTTGTTTTTTTACAGAAAATACTTTTTTTAAGAGAAAATGTTGAAGAGTCAGTTTCCTCTCCTGCAAGGTTGCAGAGCAGGGCGCTGTGTTTGAAGCAGAAACAGAAAGGGGGAGAATATTCTGCAGTGCTTTTTATTCTTTCCCAGTAATCTGGGACCACAGAGCCCATGCAGTTATCCCAAGATGCTAGGAATTTCCTAGCATGCCCCAAGGATCCCACAGTGCGGCTCCCCAGGTACATCAGTGTGGATCTTCCTAGGCAGGACAGGGAGTGTTGGGGGACAGGATGGGTTGGGGGCTGGAGCGGGGTAGGATGCTGCCTGAGATGCAGGAGGCACTGCCAGGGGACAGAGAGGTCTCAGAGCATCAAGGTAATGCTCCAGGATTCAAAGGGAGCTTTTTTGTCCACTTTATGGGTGGACAAGGCAGATGAGTGGCATAGGGTGCTCTCACTTGGTT
This sequence comes from Acropternis orthonyx, assembly GCA_035583155.1. Taxonomy (NCBI): domain Eukaryota; kingdom Metazoa; phylum Chordata; class Aves; order Passeriformes; family Rhinocryptidae; genus Acropternis; species Acropternis orthonyx. Next base: position 70,984,424 of record JAWWEU010000091.1, read on the forward strand.
TTTTAATTTCTCAGTAATGAGGACATCATTTCTCTTTGATTTTTTTGCATTAAGATTCAAGTGAAAACTCCAAAACGCGTTATTTGGTAACTCCAGGTGATAAACTGAGCTGGCAAATTACTCTTCCATCACTGCCCAGGGACTGACTGCATAATGAAAGGATGAACTCGGCAAACTCCCCCAGAGAGTCTGGGAAGACCCAACATTATTTGGCTGCAGGTTAACTTTGGAGTCACAGACACAGTTGGGCAACTGACTTATGGAAATGGGTGTAGAGAGGAGTTAGTCATCACTGTTTGGTTAATAAGTGCCTTGGTTATTTTACAAGTCTTTTTCCTGTATATGCAAATACGTATTTTATTTTTCCTTTTGTAATGAAACATATAAATAGCTTCTGCCTTGGATTTTCTGTGCATGCAGTTGTGTCATGAAAATAATCATTGAGCTTTTTGCCTGGCTTTCTTTAGTAGCTGATTCACTTACCTTTGTTCTAAAAGAAAGATCTCCTGTGTCTTGTCCAGGCCACGAGGGTAAACTTTGGTGTGGTGGCTTTTATAACTCCCTGGCTTTGCAGAGAGCAGCTGCAGGTTGGACCACTCGCAGAAGCAAAGCCCTTTGTCTCAGGCAGGAGGAACAAACTGAGATGAAAGAGATGGAGGATAATTTATTTAGTTGCTGGATTTCAAATGTTGTGCAACCCACACTGGGAACACATGGTGTGGAGAACGAGCTTGTCCTCTGCTTTAATATTCCCGTGCTTAGTGTCTGCTAAGTTTTAATACTGAGGAAGGGTCACTATGGAGACAGACAAACAAAGTCGCACGGGATGTCATGCAAGAAGCACTGCAGCATCACTTAGAGCCCGGGGAAACCTTCTTGACTCTGAACGCAATGCACTCGCTTGTGCCATCCTCAAGAAAGGTTTTTATTTGCGTTTCCATGTTGTCCTGTCCTCTTTGCCACACACTTCCAACACAAACATCCCTTTTCATATCCTGCCTTTGGACAAACCCCTATTTTCTCCCCAGCTGGAAGACTGATGGGGAGGCAGCTATCTCCCTGCATGCTTCCTCCTGATGCTGATCCATAAATCACGTCACTGGGATAATCCTTAGTCATAGCAACCATCAGCTCAGGAGCAGGGTGACCTCTTAATGCCAAGTCCAGGCTGCCCTGATCTTCTGGTTGGGCAAGGAGCCAATCTCTGCCATTGTTTTGTGAGACACCAGTGAGCAGCCAGACCATTAGGATGCTGGACACTGACTCTGCTGAAGATACTGGAATGAATCGGCTGGGTAGGTCCACCTGGACTGCCAAGCCCAGCATGGCCACCAGCATTTCCCCTGTATTTTGTTTAACATCGTGGTTGTGCACATGAGAAAGAGTCCCTGTGTCTGTCCAAGAGGGACAGTAGGGCACAGGGGACACTGTCTCTGGTGCAAGCCATGACAGTTATTGCAGGAGTTGGTGATATTTCTACAGTACCTGCCTTCTGCTGTGTTGAAACTCCAGCCACTCCGTGTGTGTTGAGTAATCTCCCCACTGTTACCAAAGAGTCAGTCTGTCTGTCTTCCTCCCCCCACCCTGAGTTTCAATTTCCTCCTAATTCTCTCTGCAGACAGCTGTTGCCTCTCCCGTGGTGATTCGGTTTTGTTGATGCAGCCTCTTGTCTCTGCCTCTCTTGCAGAAGGATTTCACTATGCGGGAGGAGTTGCAGCAGCGGGACGTGGAGCGCTGGCTGGGGTTCATCACCTTCCTCTGTGAAGTCTTCGGGACCATGAGGAGCAGCACTGGAGAGCCCTTTCGAGTCCTCGTCTGCCCCATCTATACCTGCCTCAGGGAGGTAAATGCCTTCAGAGTTTGTCCTTCTCCGCCACTGGGCCAAGCTGTTGCACTGCAGTGTGGAGATGCCCATGGTTCGTAGATGACAGTGGGAACATTGTGGCTGCCCCTGGATCCCTGGAAGTGTCCAAGACCAGGTTGGACAGGGCTTGGAGCGGCCTGGTCTAGCTAAAGATGTCCCTGGCCATGGCAGGAGGGTTGGATCAAGATGGTCTTTAGAATCCCTTTCAACCCAAACCATTCTAGGATCCTGTGTTTTGTGATTCCTAGATACCTGCTTTACTAGTATCAGCACTTCTCACCTCAAAAGTACCTACATCTCCAGGGATGCTTGGGTCTTCCTGCATGCTGTGTTTCTGCTCATTAAAGCACAGTAATTAAAACACATGCTGCCTTTGTCCAAGGGTTTGCAAAGACCAACAGCTGGGATGGCAAACCCAACGTCTGAATTTGCAAATCCCAATGTTGTACAAGTCCCCACCTAAGCAGCTTAAAAAGCTTCTTAAAGCAGGTGAAGCCACCTGAATAGATGGGACAGACTGAGAGGAGGAAAGCGGGAGAGAAATGAAGTCCATTATGCCCTTACTCCCTACCTAGTGCAGCAGAAACCCAGCCCTGTCACCAGCACTGGGGACATTCCAGGACCTGAGCTGCTGATGAGCTCATGTCAGACCCTGAGCTCCCCATGGCTTGGGGTGGTGGCAGAAAATTCAGCGGGTACATAGAGAAGAGACAACTTGAGTATTAATGTTCAACAGAGGAGGACAGGGCTTCCCCCCCCATCCTGTTTTGAAGATGGTTTTGTCTCCTGCTGCTGCCTGTAGAAGACTTTCTCAGAAAAACCCGCCTCGTTCCCCAGGGTTGGAGCTGTGAATCTCAAATTGTCAGTGGTGCTTCTGTCAGGCCATAAATAACTTGCTGTAAAATAAGTTCTCCGCTAGACCTCGGGCGAGGGGAGGATAAAGAAAGTGCTGGTGATGACTTTTTTACGTGCATGGGAAGTTTTTTTCTGAATGCAAACACATCATAAATGTTTTGTCTTGGTGGTAATGTTGTGGGTAGGGTTCACAGATGGTGACTGTAGCTGTGAAAAGGAGCACAGGCATCATGATGAGGCACACAGATCCAGAGGAGGAGGTGAGACAGGGACACTAAGAATAGCCAAACTTCCCCAAAATCTCTGCCCACAGAGCTATGTGTCACCTTATGGGGAAGATCTTGACGTCTAGCAAAGTCCCTGCTTCCCTCTGCTTCCCATCGTAATCATGACACAACCCAGCCCTGATTCTGCCAGGATTTTTCCCTGCCCACTCCTGTCTGCCCTTGCCATGCTGTCACAGTCCCTCTTGTCACCTTTCTGCTATGTAGGGACATGGTAGTGACCTAGAGGTGCACAGAGGGATATCAATTTCATTTACCAGGGATGTGGTTTTTTAATACAGGGCAGCTCCATAAAAAGACTTTACTAATTATATCCAGATGTCTTGCATAAATTTGCACTCAAAAATACATCTCTGTTCCTTAGCAGGACAGGTCTGTCCCTGTGGTGTGGCTTTGTCAGAGAAGGTGACTTTAGTAGATCACCTGTAATAATGAGATGATCTTTAAGGTCCTTTTCAACCCAAGCCATTCTCAGAGGACTCTTAGCTTAGCTGACATGGGTGAACTTGACTCTTTCAGCTCTCCTGCCCCAAAATGGTTGATCTGTGACTGTTCACCCTGCAGTGCTCTGACCTTGTCTCATGCCATTTCTCTTCCACAGCTCTGGAATGGGTTTTCGTCTTGTTGCTGTGTTTTGACTCTGTCAGCTAATCCTGGTGCACAGAGCCAATCCAGGGGAACAGGATCACCTATTTATCAGCAGTGATAAGTGCTAGGCTCTGAGATGGTTGCCAGAACCAAAGCCAGGCTGTAGACATAGCCAGGAAGGTGGTGGTGGCCTCTTTCAGCTGCACCCAGGAGCGGACAGGGACATCTGCACAGGCTGGCCCTGCTGGGTGCTGCATGAGAGTGTGGAAAGTCCCTAATAGTGCAGAGTGCTCATCCCTTGGGGAGCTCCATGAACCACAGGGGGTGGGTGTCCCAGGGTAGGAGAGGGTGTCACCATGGCCTGTAAGATTTGGGACCTCCACGTACCTCGAGACAGGTTCACAAGGTGTAGTAGCACTCATCATGGGTGTTTTCCCCTTCTGCTGTTCAGCACATAGATCCCCATGTACAGTCTCAGCTCCTCATCCCAAACTCATTCCCCCTAAGGCATCCCCCAGCAAACCCCCTCTGTGCTGTCCACAATCCTGCATAGCTCCCTCTGCCTTCATCCACCCATCCTTTGACCGTAAATCATTAGCAGAGGCAAGATAACATCACTCCCTCTGCCTGTCCTTTCAGTTCCTCTAGCTTTTTAGTTTCTTTTTTTTTTTTCCCTTTTTCCCTTTTCTTTTATAACTCTGGCAGACTCAGACAAAGGTCAGCAGGGGAGTGAGCAAGAGGAAGGGGAAAGTTGCCTGATGACTGAGGCAGGAATGTCTCTTCCCTTCTCCCTACAAAGCTTCCTCTCTCCAGCTCCTTTCCTTTCCACC
>JAWWEU010000091.1:71085328-71100288 GCA_035583155.1 Acropternis orthonyx
ATAATGCTAGAAGAAAAAATAATTAAAAACTGTGATACTGTATAATTTTCACAGTTGTAATACAACTGGGGAAAGGTGCAGAGCACATTCCCTTTTCAAACAGCCTTGAGAGTAACATGTAAATACGGAGCCGGTTACAGCGTGAGTGAACTCTCCTTGGGAGTGCCAGAGAGAGGCTGCGAATGCCACAGCGCTCGCCACTGCTGTTGGACCTGGCAGCACTCACACAGATAAAATACTCTCAGCTGTAACTCAGACCTTGTGTGCAAAGGGACTCGTCTTACACCACACCAAAGAAACCCAAATCTTGACCTGTATGTCAGTCAAAAATCAACGCAAACACAGGAATAGGTAACTGTATGAAGAGTTCTGGTTGGGTGTTTTTGTTTTTTTTTTTTTTCACATGGAAGTATTAAAGCAAACTTTGAAAAATAAATAAATAAGCTTTGTAAGTGACTCACCAACACTACCAGCCTATGCCAACATTTCAAAATCTTGAGTCCAGTAATATGAAGCCCCATGGATTGTAAATTTCAAGGCAAAATACTTTTCAAAGGACTGCAGCATAATTTAGTTCTCCTTCCCTAATGCCTCTAAGTTAACTGATTTCTGCCATCTTACCTGAAGGATGCTTCTGAAAATGAAGTGTTGTTAGTATTCAATCCAACTCATCAGCTGTATTTGCATTACACACAGCTACAAACAAGGCTCTCTAAAGACTGCTGAAATCCACCTTTAACCAACGAACAACATGATTTACCACATTTAACAGACTTCTGCACACATAAGTGTTCAAAAGTCTTGTGGATGTGGCACTTGGGGACATGCTTAGTGCTGGCTTTTGCAGTGCTGGGGGAACAGCTGGGCTTGATTATTTTAGAGGGCTTTTCCAACCTAAATGATTCTGTGATTCAATGGCTTTAAATCCACAGATGTTAAAGCAAATTTACTTTGGCCCTTGGCTTTTTCAGTGTTAAAAGAAAGCTATCAGGTATATAAGTAAATTCCTTTGTTGCCATGTTACACATTTTAACTAGCTACTCAAGTCTACTTCCTACCAAAGACACATTTCTGTGGATTATCATATTAATGTTTAAAAGTGAGGGTGGTATTTATTTCTGAATTAAAACCCCAAAGCTTTCATTGGTATAATGCAGTTATTTTTCTTTCTGTAAGTTTTTAAAATGCACAGTCAAGAGTTCCCATACAATGCCTTATGTCAGCAAGTATCTAACTCCAAGCATTATAATAATCACAGTTTTTCCATAATATTTTTCACGTACTTTAGATCTTGCCTACACACAAGTTTGCAACATTTAATTAAATAGATTTAAGTGATATAAACTCTTGCTTGGACATACTTATTATAAAGTGGTGTCATTCAGTTTAGTTTCAACTCATTCTCAACAAGTTAAGTACCAGGCTTACATTAACAGAAAAGCACCTGTATAAGGGTTTGCTCTGGCTCAGACAGACAGACAGGTTTATAATCCCACTGCAAGATCAGCCAGAGTCAGCTGAGTGCAGACATGTCTTTGACTGCTCACAGTTTCATGATGATAACTTGTTTTCTGACCACAAAGCTCATCAAAACTTTCAAGATCCTTCTTTTTTTTTTTTTTCCCCGCCCCCCGGAATTTTGATTACCCAAAATAATACTTCTCAAGGGATGGGGAGTATATTCTCTACTCGAGGTCTCTGAGAACCTGACCTCTAAAACAAATGCCTTCAAAAGGATCGTGAGTTATTGTCCATCACTTACAGGTCAGCTCACGGAAGCAAGAAGTCTGACATCTTAATTGAGGGTGTAAATTGTCAGAAGGAAACATACAATCCCTAAATATTTTTATTCTTAGCATATGGTTGGTGTTTTGGAAAGGCCCAAAAAGCACTTTGTTTAAAAGTTTCTTACACTTCTCTCACTAATCTGATCTTCTTCAGGTTAAGGGTTAACAGCAGCTGAGGGTCAGCAAGAGGAAGTCTGTGTTATAGGCGCCTGCCTAGCGTCAGACCTAAGGATGTATTAGACACAATCAGCTTCCACTATAATAAGATCTTTGACCTTCCAGCCAGAAGAAAAAAAAAAACAAACAAGATAAATATCAGGAAGAACTGTATGAATTTATTTTTTTAAGTAAGTTTTCTGTCTCTCTTGCTTAGTGCTGTGCCCTAGAGCTTTGCAAAGGAGTTGCTGGTCTCTGTAACTCCTCTGGTCTCTACATATTTATGGTGTCACACAGAGTTAATTTTTGCACTATTCCACCTAAACCCACAGCAGCAAGGACCTGTTACAGCAGTAAAACAAACACAAGAAAACCGTATATAGTTTTTACAGCAATTACAGATCTGTCCCAAGGTTTAATTTAGATCATTAAAGACCACTGGTCTGCATTCTGAATCCAGCATCTTGCCATGGCAAAGTAACAACCCCTCAGGACTACAGACAGCAGGACTCCAGAAAAAAAAAAACCCAGACATCATCAGGAACAATCCTAACAGCAGGTGGGGCAATGGGTGGTCTCTTGGGATAACATGGTGCATATATATAACACTTTAACCATTTCCTTTACAATCTGGGATGCTGTGTGTGTTGCCCATGTCCTGTCCCTCTTCATGGTGTGATGTCACAACTGACTGTTGAACAGATATTGGTTCTCCTCCCTGGGAAGAGCATCTGCATAAGCAGGAAAACCATTCCAGAGACTGCTCAGTAACCAAATCAAGAAATGACTTAGGCTCCTTCAGTACTGGGGACTTCACATGTGCTTTCTACTATGGCTACTTCTCTTTCCAATTTTCCCTGAGCACAAGTCTGGTGAGGAGTGGCTGAGGCAGCTGGGGGGGCTCAGCCTGGAGAAAAGGAGGCTCAGGGGGGACCTTCTCGCTCTCTGCAACTCCCTGACAGGAGGGGGGAGCCAGGAGGGGTCGGGCTCTGCTCCCAGGGAACAGGGACAGGAGGGGAGGGAACAGCCCCAGGCTGAGCCAGGGGAGGGTCAGGTTGGATATCAGAGAAAATGACTTCATGGAAAGGGTTGTCCAGCCCTGGCACAGCTGCCCAGGGCAGTGGTGGGGTCCCCATCCCTGGGGTGATTTAAAAGGATGTGGCACTTGGGGATGTGGGTCATTGGTGGCCTTGGCAGTGCTGCAGCATGGTTGGACTTGATGGTCTTCAGAGGGCTTTTCCAACATAAACGATATTCTATGGAAGTACCCATGGTTGACATTCTCTGTTGAATTCACTGCCATCTCAGTCAACAACTGTTATTTTAATGACATTTTTTGTAGCTGAACTTTTGGTGCTGCTGCTGCTCCCCCAGGGTGCTGTGCTGGGGACACAAAGCTGCTCTGGTCCAGCTCCCAGGCAGTATTTGCTATAACGATGACAACAGTTTACTCTTGCCCTGTGCTCTGGTGCTGCGATGATCAGGAGCTTTCTCCAATGAAAGAGATGGGAAGCTGATGGAGCTGGAAGTACATCGTTAATAGACGGGGAAACCTATGAGAGTGCTTTTAACACCTGAAGTGAAACTTGTTCTGTCAAGAGACTGAAGGCTTTTACCTCTGCTCCTTTTACATATTCTGTGAAATTTTAATGCCCATCGAACTCAAATGCACTTTAATAAATATTGAATTTTGTACCATATTAAAAAGGTGCAAGTTGATGGCATAATGGCACATCTGCATAGCACATGAACAACATCTGACAGAGCGCACACTGATGACAAAATACTCATTGACACAGGGGGAAAAGGAATAGGAGAAAAACAAGCAGCTCAGAAAACACTCATGAAAATCAAATCTCTACCTTAAGTGGCTTAGCTAATGGGAACTTTTCTTTTTTATGAAGCATTAAAAGGTGGCCTCCCAAGTGTGATCATTCCATGAATCCAAATGTCAGCTTCCAGTCACTAGCTGGCATTTGAAACAAGTTTTCCCACTTATTGCAAAAGAGTGATTATCTGCTGGCTAACTCCCCTTGAAACCCTGAGATAACTCGTAGGCTCCAGACACGGTCCCACTTCTCTCACGCTCCTAATCCTGAAAGTACAGATAGTTCACCAAAGGGAAGAAAGGCAGCATGAGAACTTATTAAAAAAAACCAAAAAAACAAAAAAACCCAAAAACCAACCAATCAAACAAAAAAAACAACAACAAAACAACCAACCAAAAAAACCCCCAACAAAAAACAACCAACGAGGCCAATTTTCACCTATCACTATGATCTCTAAATTGCCTGTAATAAGCTTCTGCAATATACCAGCGAGCCTGGATTGTGGGCTGCTCGTCTGCAAAGGAGACAGCTCTATCTCCACGCCGTGGCTTCTGCCTCCATCCCGGGCATATTAACTTCATTTATCTCCTACCACAGACTGAGGGAGAAATAACCAGCTCTTGATTTCAGCACCTGCCCTTTATCTCTCTGTTTGTGCAGAACTCTCCTAAGAGGCTAATTACTCAGCTTGGACTTTCCCTGCCTTCCACAGTGCAGGGCTAAAAGCATAAGCTTAAAATAATGTTAATTATATTGTTTGTCTCCAGTCAGACTGCTCCAGGACTGGAAGGAGAATCTGAGTTAGATCTCCCATTTCCCAGCAATTATTTGCTAAGAAAATGCAAGATATCTTTCTTAACACAGACACACAAATATATATATATATATATACACACATTTATCCATGACCTACTCCTACCACACATGCTCACTTTGCATCCCGTGTTGCTTCCCACAGTGAAAGGGAGCAGGAGCACCAGGGTGTGCTACAAAACTGATAAGCTCCATTATGCAGATCAGGATTGTGGCTCTAAGTGCTGTTATTTTTAGCTGAAGTTGATTCGTGTTTGAACTATGGGCTAAGCAACAGAGTCAGGACCTGAGTACAAGTAACGCCTCTTGAATGCTCACTTCCTCGACAAAGGCCAAGATAAGCAACTTGAAAACATTCACTTGAAAACATCCGTGCATACATTAGGTACTTTACATAAGAAAAAGCCCGTCATTGTCTGAGCTGCAGGGAAGTGAGTGAGTAAAAGCTCTGCTTCAGCCCTCATTTTTCCAAATTATATCCATGTTTCAAATGCCTCCCCCGGAGTGCTTCAGCTGAAGATGGTTATTTCTAGGAGGAAGGAATAATATCTCTGCAGGGTCTCTTGTACTTTAGAGCATTTCAGTACACTGTGGCAAAAGGCAAGGATTGCTTGAAAATTAATTAGCAATTAACTGCAAAGCTGATCTATAAATTCTCAGGATTGAACTCCACAGCTTTGCACATTGTAATTACACGCACGTTGTGCCAACACAGATGCAACAGATTCATAATTCCTCCAGACACTGTCCCCCAGCCGGCTGGGCACAGAGGTTGACCCCTATCCTATTTGCATCTCGAATCCTGGGGTCAGTTTTGGGCCCCTCCACGAAAGACATTGAGGGGCTGGAGTACGTCCAGGGAAGGAGCTAGAGCAGCAGGAGCTGGCGGGGCTCATCCTGGAGAAAAGGAGGCTCAGGAGGGGCCTTCTCGCTCTGCAACTACCTAAAAGGTGCCATCAAAGAGAGTGTGGGTAGGGCTGCTCCCACCCATCCAGACTCGCCCAGAGAGTGTCATTAAAGACATGTGGATTAAAGCTTTCTCCTTTATTTAGCTGCTGAAAATTCCTCAGAGTTGCCAGAGTTATTGTGCAACTATATCTTCAGTCTGATCTTAATATGAGTTTGTCAAGCTTTAGAATAGCTTCCCCTGAAAACCTCAGAGATTGAAGTGGGAAAGTCTGAGGAACTGTGAGACTCCTGTGAGAGAGGGACAAGGACAGAGGGCACCAAGGCTCACAAGGTCATTTCTACAGGGGGGAAACACATGCTGCTCATCATCACTGTCTGTGCAAAGGAAGGATGCTATTTGCATGTGCAAATTAATGCATGACTATAGATATATACACAAAGGTCAATGTCACCAACTCTTCTTCATGGAGGACTAACCTGTTCTGGCCAAATTGCTGCTCAACAGAAGTATTTCAAAAAGAAAAAAAAGTTGTCAGTACAGAACAATTATGTGCCAGGCTGGCTGTGTTCACTTGGTAACTCTGTCCCCAGACTCAAGTCCTCCAGAGGAAAGGGAAGTTCTCCAAGCCACTAAGCATCCTTAAAACTGGAAGTACTTGACTGCTTGGTGAGGACTTGCAGAGCTTGGTACATGTCAAAAACTGCTGGTTTGTTTCATTAAGAGGTAATATAAACTGTAATTTTGAATACTGTATGTCATTAATGCAGAAAATTTAAGCTTGACGCTCCAGGAACAGCATTTCTGTAAATTGTGGCCTGACACGTGAGCTGATGTGATCCATTGGTAACTGATAAAACCCTCATCTTTTTGTAAGCAGCAAATTTATTTGGTGATGGCTCTACATCAAGAAGGAATCACTGCACCCTCAACATAAGGGCTTTTAATTATCTGCCCAATAGTAAATTATCATAGGAAAAAACAAATTTCCAGTGTTCCTCTGCATTCACAGCATCACAGCGTGACAAGGGCACAACCTGAGGGGCTGGGTTTGGATCCAGCAGCTCCTCTGGTGTTACTCAGGCAATTCCTGTACTGCAGCTCAGGACTCGGACTATAGACCAATCTCTCCCAAAGTAATTCAGTCTGAGTGACTAAATACATGCCATCTCAGGGACACAGGGAACTGCAGGAAAGACATGAGTATATGCAGCCAGCTAGACAATTCCCACTGGGTGTTTTAAAATTACCAGGGTATAAATAAATTACTAACCGTCGCCAATGGCCCTGTGGACTTGGCGTGCCTTATCAGATGATATTTTCCTAAAGTTACCACAAAGAAATGGGTCTTGAAAAGACACTCACTCTCTTATCACAGCATAGAAACAAAAATAGTTCTGCAGAGAGTAGACAGTATTTAAAATATACTTGGCATAACAGAGAAGCAAATTCATTGTTTTTAAAAAACTCTCATTTACTTACCTACTTTCATAGATATCCTTATTGTAGTATTTAAACATCAAACAGCCATTAAAGGATTTTAGCCTCAAAAACCTGTCAAGTTGGTAAATCCCTCAAGAGATCTGAGAGATTCTCAGAAGAGAATAGAGGGGACTGCTCAGGATTATACAGAAAGCTCATCAAGTTGACCAGACTTACAGGTTCTGAACTGATTTTCACTAGGTTTGGTAATTCTTAACTAAAACCCCAGAAATTTATCTTTATAGCATTTGATATGAAGAAGGTGAAGAACACTAGAGAAAGGAGAATAAGTTAACCAAAAAAAAAGAAATAAAAAATTCGGTTACAGCATAACTAAACAACAGATGGAGAGGTGAGGCTGCTTCTTCAAGATACAATGAAGATAACCTTAGTTTCAGCAAATTTTAATTCCTCCACGTGCTTCAGTTTAATAACTAATCACAAAAACTCACCCAAACATTTAGCAGAAATCAGGAATTTAAATTCAAACATACACATATGGCAATCGACAGTGTAATCACTTATCACTCACTACTGATAGGAGAAACGATGCTTTGACGTTACAGGTATAAAGGACATATATGAGTAATTGATAGGAGCAGTATACTTCAACTGATGCGGCCTGAGTACTTACTCTTAGCCTGTCTTTGGGCAAAGCAACAGCTCCCTGCTTGATGATTTCCAGAACTCGCTCCACTGACAGATCAGCTCCAGCTTGCTCCAGTCGGGAGCTGAAGAAGCTGATCACCTGGAACGAAACATCAGAGCACAAAAATAAATAGAAAACAAGAGATCTTTGTATCAACTTACACATGAAGCTGTCATCTTCTTTCTCAGCACAGCTGTACCTGTACTTCTTACTTGTTACTGCTCGTGTCACAGCCAGGGAAACTTTGTTCATGTCAAGGTAGCACAATCCTCAGCATCCCCCCGCAGTCACTTTTAACAGACACATAATTTTACAATTTAACACACAGCGCTGAATTAATAGATTTACATTTTCAAGTACTGTGAACTGACATATGCCTATATTTCTATCTGTCAGTTCTTCATGTCAGGATTTTTGAGGTCCTCCAGTCTTATTACAATTTGAGCAAGAAATTTACTTTGTCAAGCATTAAAGTAGAATCATTATAGTTTCAATGATTTCTGGACAAAAGGCTTTATGACAACTATTAAATACCTCAGTATGAGAGTCTACATGATTTCCTGGGGGTTTTGTAGCACTCAAAGCCACCCACAGCACATGGATGGAGAGAAAAAAGTACACAAAGTTCCCCTGCTCCCCCCTAGATTAACAACCCAAAGTGCTCCATGTACCTTCCCCATCACTGATCCCAGGCCCAATGACCTGCACATTCCCCCTCAATGCTCTCATCCTGCAGTCACCTCCCTTGGTGAGGCCCAGCTGATTTCCTCCCGTATTTCCCTCCCCAACCCCTTTTCTGTGACTCAGCTGGTCCTTGTTAGCTAGAACCCAGTTAGGTCAGGCTTTAACTTTTACCCCTCTCCAAGCTCAGTAGGTCACACCAGAAGCAGACATCCCACTGGCAGTTCTCAACCCGGGACACCAGAAAACCTCCATTTCTATAGCTCTTTTCATCCAAAAAGAACACACTTTGCAAACATCATGCCTTATCCCAGAGGAACTCTGCAGTCACACAGGGGATCCAGAACTCAAAACAACACCAAAAAGGCCCAGGGAAAAATGTCAACACCTACTTAGAGTCCTTTGGAAGTACCACAAGAGCCACTTGGTAGAGCCTGTCTGCACCTGAGCACCTGGGTACCCCGGGGCTGGAGGCAAGCACAGTTTTCACTCACAGCAATGCTGCTGGTGGTTCCACGAAATCCTGTCCTGCTTCAGACACACTCTCCTTGGAGAAACACTGATGTCCACTCCTAACTGAATCACAGTCCCAGCCCATCCAGTAATCTTTGTTAATTCTCCCAAGAAGAAAGGGGGAAAAGTGTATTATACTACAAAATCTCTGCTGAGCTCTCTTTGTTCTGTAGTGAGAGACAGCTGGAGCCAGAAACCATTACCCTAATTATGCCTTCCAGCTCAGCTGCTGTTCATAAAACAAAGACAGCTGATGGCTCGATTACTGTGAGATTCAAATTTGTTGTTCCTTTTTGTGATCCCCCTTTAATGCCCGGCCCTTGTTCTGAGCTGGGAGACTTGCTGCAATCTCTAGAAACTTGCACCAAGTGAGATAGGGGCAGATTAAAGTTGCTGGAAGTTGCTTTTTGGGGATTGTTATGATGAGGGTTTTTTTCTGTTTTGTTTTAAACAACAGAAGCATGGAAATCAGTGAAGAGAAAATTCAGGTTTAACCTTCTGTGCTGTCCCCCTACGGTTATCTCCATACTCCAGCAGAAAGGGAGAATTCCACTGCCTCTGGCAGACGCTGCAGGTAGGTTTGTACATTCTTACAGATAAGGACCTGTCGGAGCGCTGTGATCTCTGATCCTTGAAAGAAAAAAACAGGAGTAGGAAGACGTGCTGAGTTCATAAGCAAAGGAGCTGGAGGCAGGGACCAGAAATAACAGGGGAAAATGGCAAGAAAGAGCTTGTGCAAAGAGCGTGAGGACCTCGGAGTAAGGCTGACATGGTTTTGGCACAGAGTCTGGGACAAATTGCTCGTGGAGGATACACAGCTCACAGAGGAACAAGCAAGTTGCCCGCAAACTTCGAAAGAAAAAAACATCTTCCTGCATTTCAACACTCCTCTATTGTCAGTAATCACTGGCGAAACCCATCCTCGCCCAGGGCAGGCTCCTGCAGAGAATCCATCCCACTGGCGCTGCCTTGATAGATCAAGTTCTGCTAAACCACAACAAAAGCAAAATTTCGTGTCTAGCTTTTAATCAAAAGGATGAAATACTATCATAAGGCAAACGTGTAAAAAGCCAGAATGAGGCTCACAGATACTACCTGAATTCTGACATTTCCTATATTTAGGAAAGTCAAACCTTTCAATCTTAACATGTTTTTAAAAGACTTCTGTTTTTGTGGCAAAGGTACTAATCTTGGCTGGGTTATATTTCACAAAGAACAAAAGCAAGACAGGCTTTTGTTGTTTTCAGGCTATGTCAGCATTTCAGAGAACACTGAATGGCTATTTTTGATGACTGAAATTAAAAATATCGACTTTAATAACAATACTCACTCATAGGTGTTATTTGCCTTACTACTTCAAACAGTATAGAATCGGAATAATTCCCTTTTGGACCCTGAGAGCACAACAGCCCACTGAGATAGTCAGGTACCCAGTGAGTACCCCAATGAAATAAGAAAAACGAAAACCAAAAAATTTAAAAAAAGAGTTATACAGAGAAGATCCTAAAAGAGGCATTTGCTTCCTAGCACTATATCAGGAACAAAACCAAAATGCATCCAGAATTACACCCCTACTGCCCAATTACATACCCCACTGTAGCAGAGGGTCTGACACCTCACCTACTGATCTGGCCAAATGTGAAAATATAAAACCTTTATATTTAAGGAAGAGTAGCTTTTTCCTTTGAAAGAGCTTTAATTATCTTCCAGCATTAAGTAACAGCTGCATTTAAAATATTAATGAAAATGAAGAGATTTTAACTCCTTATCCAATTAAAAAGAAAATGAACCAGAAAAAACAAACTGGGTGAATAACACTAAGTGAGTTTCAGGTTTTAGGACATCTTTGAAAGCCCAGTGCTGAGCATATGACTGTAATGTATAAGCCCCACCAAGATCTTAGGGCAAATAAACAAGGCTGAGAGATGGTGTCTTTTTGATATTCTGAAAATTAATGTTCTCATTAATTATTTGAGCAACCTGGCTACGAAAATAGAAAGCAACTGCAAAGACTGCTTAAGAAGAGTAAGAGGAAACTCCACAAGTTGCTGTGAATTACTTGTATCCAAGTCCTGCTGAGTGCTGAAAGACCTCTCCGTTCAAGGAACATAACCCGTGCTGAAGAGCTCTTCCTCCCGTCTGGCTTCGACATTAACAGAGATTAAAAGGCATGTCTAATCCTGGATTAGACAACCCTTCATCAGGAGTATCTGACTGCTGCCCAGGTAAAACAATGCATTGAAAGAGACTGGCACAGTGCAGAATCTAATCCTGGCTGTGAGAGGTACCCAGACCTGTGGTGTGATGGGCATGAGGGACATGGTTGGTGACCACCAGCTCTGGCATTTCCAGGCTTTGTATTAAAATTCCATTAATATTTCAAAACAAAAGCTATTTTCTATCGTGACTTACAAAGCTGGTTTTAGTCACAGACTCACGGAATGGTTTGGCTTGGAAGGGACCTGAAAGACTTTGCAGTTGCAACTCCGAACCATGGGCAGGGACACCTTCCACTATCCCAGGTTGCTCCACGCTGGCCTTGGACACTTCCGGGGATCCAGGGGCAGCCACAGCTTCTCTGGGCAACCTGTGCCAGGGCCTCACCACCCTCACAGGGAGAAATTCCTTCCCAGAGGTCCACTTTTCCTGAGAAACTCATATTTAGTCCTTTCATTTTATAAACAACAAGCTTACAAGGTATTGCCAGAGAACATCAGAATGATTTCAAGGTATTTTTTGTTTAAAGGCAATATTTTATGTTTTGGAGATTTATTTATTTTTTTTTAAATTGTGAAGGAACAACCACAGTGTCTATTATTTCACCCAGCTATTGTTTTCAACCAGGCTGCAAGGCTGAAGTAAAGAAGCATTTCTCTTCGCTACAGCATGCACCAAGCTGCAGAGGTAGCAAGGGCAAGATGTTTTCTCCACCTGGACTCTTGTCATGGATGCTGTAGTGCCGTGGGGCCCATGGCAGCCCAGGCAGTGACACTGCCTGACTAACACTACAGCTCCTCTCTGTCTCCTCCAGCTAAAAATAACAGCACGACACTGCTGCCTCCTCTGCCTGCAGATATAAAGGTCAGCTTTGCAAAAAGAGAAGAAAAAAAACCACTCCGCACAAAATAAAAACATTTTGAACCTGTTTTTGTTAAATTTTTTTCCCTTTCCCTTTGGAAAGCAACTGAAAGAGAAAGGCACACATTTTGACACTGGGTATTTTTATTTCCAGCCATGCTCACCACTGGGGAGAGTGATAGGCGCACTCATGGCACACTGAAAGGAGAAGAAAAGAAGAAAACAAACCTCTTGTTGTAAAGTACCACAGGATTAGCACTTCAGCTAAGTAGCTTCCGTAGGAAAACATAAATCACACCTACATTCAGTAGCCAACAATCATACCTGGAGCAAAAAGGAGGCAAAGCCAACCCTCACTGATTTAAGAAGGGATGAAAAAGCTTCAGGTGATTCAATAGCATGAGAAACACAAGAGGTTTGTCACAGCGAACTTGAATTACTGAAGTTTTTCAGATTCACCTTGAAACGAGGGGCATGTTCAAAGACACATGAACTTTTCAAGGTGCTCTCCTCTCCCCACTATTAACAAAGGAAGTTGGCTGGAGTGGGGAGAAGAAAAAACAGACCAGAAAAAGAAAACAAAACTAAAAAACCCCTTAGAATATTTAACCAGGCCCTAGAATCAGCAGGATCAAGGTCTTCCTGTGGGCATTTTAAGGAAAACATGAAAGGTTAGTTCTCAAGTCCTGTAGGTCTTGCAATAGAAGCTGTCATGCCAGAGCCAAACCCACTGAACTGCTTTTAAAATCTAGCAGGGAAATGCATCGGGAGAATTACATTCCTAGTAGGAAATTGCACCAATGAAGTCCTCTGCATCACTAAGCCATTGCCCCCGACCTCCTGATTTCTATCAGACCGTTCTGCAAACAAAACTCCAGCAGCTTCTAGCCAAGCCTGTTCAACCACACAGTATCTGCCACTTGCTCACAGGAAATAGGAGAGCAGTGAAAGCCAAGGTGCTCTCGCCATGGCCGTGAACCAAATGGATCCCTAGGAATGATGGGTGAAGATTCCCCACCGAACCCCTGGCACATCTGAGGTTGGTGACCAAGTTACAGACCTCTGGAGCAGAGGCACATCGACAGTTCCCAGCTGAAATATTTCTGCACAGGCCAGAAGAGGAACCATAACATGCCTCTTTTGTTCACCATCCAGAAGAATATCTCATTTAGCTAAACAAGATGCACAATATCCTATTAAGATGGCTTTCTAAAATGAAAAGTAAATTAATAGGAAACAGAAGGCATTTTGATTTCAGTTTCTTCTGTATAGCACTAATGGTTCTCATGTGCTCCCAATCAGCTGGCAATGGTGATTTTTAGATTATAAAAACTCAGGGGCAACTAAGCAGATTTCAATAAAAAGTGTTCTATATACTGATGACCCTTAAACGCTTACCGATCTTTGCCTCAGTGATGATGCTCACAGAGGTTACATGCTATCTCCAGAGTAAATGGAATGGCCTAAATCCTGATGTGCAATCCAGAGTTGCTGTGGCCAGGTCTGTACTGCAGGTAACCCTGGCAATTCCCACTCTGGTCTGAGCTCTGCTGGGGCTGCAGGGCCATCCCCATATCTACCTGTGCCTGCAGATCTATTCTGGTGTGCCCTCTGCCCCACTGTCACCCTGCCAAATGTTTGCTATCCAGAAATCTCCAATGCTGAAGCCCCTGGAAACCTACAGCAGAGCTTCATTATTATTAACCTTGGAAAGTCTTTCCTTATGATCTGCAAACCCACAAGTATGTGAAAAAGACTATTCCATTTCCCTTCACAGCAGCATTTTATTTGAAAAATATCACATCGCTTTCGTCCTTCTTTGGCAAATCAGCACCTTCAGAGGTTCTGTTTTCTACAGCTCTTATTTCTCCCCAAAAGAAAGACCTCGAGGGGCTGGAGCGTGTGCAGGGAAAGGAACGGAGCTGGGGAAGGGGCTGGAGCAGCAGGAGCGGCTGAGGGAGCTGGGGGGGCTCAGCCTGGAGAAAAGGAGGCTCAGGGGGGACCTTTTTGCAATGCAACTCCCTGACAGGAGGGGGGAGCCGGCGGGGGTCAGGCTCTGCTCCCAGGGAACAGGGACAGAAGGAGAGGGAACGGCCCCAGGCTGTGCCAGGGGAGGGGCAGGTTGGATATCAGGGAAAATTTCTTCCTGGGAGAGGTTGTCCATCCCTGGCACAGCTGCCCAGGGCAGTGGTGGAATCCCCACCCCTGGAGGGATTTAAAAGTCATGTGGATGTGACACTTGGGGACACGGGTCAGTGGTGACCTTGGCAGTGCTGAGGAAATGGTTGGACTTGATGATCTTGAAGGGCTTTTCAACTTAAATAATTCTGTGATTCTAAATCCAAAGTAATCCAGCTAAGACGTCACCAGCATGAGTAGGCTTAGATGACACCTCTGGACTGCTCTCCATTCCTCTACCTACACAGAACTGCGCAGATATCTCTTTCTAACTGTACCATCAGCTACTCCTTAACTGCCTCCTCAGTACATTTTCCAACTAATTCTCCATCAAAATTTTTAGACTTTTCACCTCTTCCATATTTTCTTGTGATTGATGAGAACATTATGTGCAACAGAGTAAAAACAGTAAGTATTAAAGTAAATATATGTAATATCTATTTTATACATTCTTGACAAGGCAAGCTGGCAACTGTTCTGGTGTCCAAAACTCATTACAGACCTCACATATTCTGTATTTTGGTCATATTTCTTCAGTATGGAATATTAGAATGCTTTCTGCTAGTATTTCTGCATGAAATACAAATCTGGACTACAGTTTACGATCAATTGGTAGGTGGAATTTGCTGAAGCAGAGGGATGTCAAAGTGTCCCAGACATAAAATGCACCTTCTACTCGTGTGGACCTCTAGTGCCATCTGATGATGGGCATCACAGAATCCTAGAATGGCTGGGGTTGGAAGGGACCTCAAAGATCCTCTCATCCCAGCCTCTGCCATGGGCAGGGACACCTTCCACTAGCCCAGGTTGCTCCAAGCCCCGTCCAGCCTGGCCTTGGACACTTTCAGGGATCCAGGACCAGCCACAGCTTCTCTGGGCACCCTGTG
>JAWWEU010000091.1:71116599-71130303 GCA_035583155.1 Acropternis orthonyx
CAGCTCTCCTGGAGCCCCTTTAGGCTCTGCAAGGGGCTCTCAGGTGTCCCTGGAGCCTTCCCTTCTCCAGGTGAACACTCCCAGCTATTTGTATCTAACTCAGATCTTGGTAAGAATTGCTACTTTTTGTGAAAATTCTGAGTTAATGTTTCTGTAATTAACCAATTCTGTGGAATAATTCCAATTTATAAAAACTGATATAGCATATGAAACGTGCAATGTATTTCTTCAATTTGCTTAGTTCCTATCAACAAAGAAAAGAGAAATTTAAAGGAAATCACTGGTTACATGCAAGGGAATAAAAAGTTTATCTTTCCAATTGCACTCCTGAAACACATTGGGGTGCCTCTATACAATACAATAAAGATGAATAAGAGAGATTCTTGTAAATTTCTACTTCTTCTAAATATACTATTCCTATGTTTTGAGAGGTTTCCCACACAGCTATTTTACAGAGAACAAGCACCTACCCCTGTCAACAGGAATAAACTACATGAACATTCTCCCTTGTACATTTCTTTAATGCTGCTTTTCAGGCCAGGTGATGAGGAAACCAGTTTTCAGCAAGTGGCTGATTTTGCTCCATGTGATCCTTCATATGAGCAGCAGAGAGGAATCAATACTTTCTCAAAACCCACTTTTGGTTTTGAATTTCTGCCTATATTAATAATTATTCTTCTCCAAACCTCTTTCTTATTCACTTCATACCAAGACTGTCTTTCAATCTTGCTTGACTCATTCCCTTAAAAACATTCCCCTTTCCTTCATCCCATCATTCCATCTCCTGGCCACCCACACTGCCAATTAACAGCAGTTGCATAACATTATAGGTAATATTAACAACAGCCATTACTGGGAGAACTGCCCTCAGCAAGACAGTGGGAATGTTCAGGGGGTTAATACCTCTCCAAAACATAAACTATGAGTTGATGAGACCACCTTCCTCTTATCATGTCTCTCAGTTTCCCCGAGTCTTGGTTTACCTTCATCTCTATTATTATCTCTCTCTGTCTTTCCAATTCCAAATCACAGATATCTGCACTGAAGGAACCTAAAGATCTTTGTTATGTCACTTTTCTTAATAATTCCTTGCTACCCTTTTACAGAAATGGATTGCTTTTTATAATCAACAACTAGAACTGTTTCAAAAACTCACTGATTCGTCCATAAGTGTCCCTATAAAATACGAGGAGAAGTTGTAAATAGAAGTTGTAAATAGAAGGTACAACATGTTCCAACAATATCTGCTAGAGAAAAAGCAGCATAAAACAAAAAATTCCAATTCCAATTAGGTATTTAGTCCCCAACAGCCTAAAAGGTTCTGTACAGCCTTTCTTCCCCATCAGTAACTTAGGGTCACATACTTAACGGTCTTGAAGCACTACATTTTTCAGTGAAAACCTTCCTTTAGGAACACTAGAAATTGTTTTACTGCATTGCTGAAATACACTGTTGCCGTTACAGAAATAAATCCTGCTCTTTGTGGAGAGCTCCTGCATTAGGTTGTTGTGTTCGCCTGGGGAGGTCTGACGGAGATGAACCATCCAGAACAACTGACTTCCGAGAAGCCTTGAACAATCCACTCCTGCAGCACAAAAAGCACCTAAAGGCCGAACCAGGTAATAAGGATGCCCTGGTGATCAGTACTGTTCCTTTTTTTCACCCAAACACTTCAAGATTTGTCATTAGTCTGAACTGAGCAAATGCTGGATCACACGACAGTAACAAAATTCATTTATAGAAAGGCTTGTGAGGGCTTGCTCTTTATAATATATCACATTTTCTATGGATAGCTATGCCTCAGACTCTTCTAAAATCCAAGTATTTCATCAGGCTTCCAGTTCTCTCAAATGCAATATAGTGAATTGTATAGGAGAAAAATCAGCATGCAAAATTCTACTGCTTAATTTATGGAGGTGTGAAGGAACCCCGAGAGCTCATACGTTTCTAATACAAGCTCTCACAGCTTCTTCAGCTTTATCATCTTCTCTTTTAGGACACTCATTTGAGCAGTCTTACAGAAAACACGTCCTTTGAGTAAAAAAACGCAAACAAATGTCATAATTTATATCCTCTACTGCAAAATAATGACCATGTCCTAAACCTCTGGAACTATTAAAGGAGGAAAATCAGTAAAAAGTTACAGAGTTCATGTTTGGCTTGCTTCAAATTTGTCTAACAAGCACAACAACAGGGTTTTAAATTACTTCAGTTGGTGTTTATACTGCTACTGACAGAAGTTCTTTTACTTCTTCCAATTTGTTCTCCTGCCTCGTAAATCTGAAGAATGAAAGATTTTCAATCAGATGGTCATAAGATGCTGTTGCCACAGAAAATGTTCTTCAAAAAAATTTTTTTCATCCTTTTTTCCCCCAAAATATCGAGAATTTCTTAGTGAAATAAGGCTTAACAATGCCCATGTAACACAAATACCAGACAGCAATGACACTTCTGTGGAAATCCTGAGTGATGAAAGAACATCACCTGTTTGAAGAACATCATCTTGATGTTCTCCAGTGTATTTGCCCAAAAATCCTTCAAGTACAAGCAATGTATTCTTAACGACACAATAATGCAAAGACCAACTGCAAATAACTATTAGTACTTCATAGTAACACAGAACAATTTAAATAGAGTGAAATTCATCAACATCCTTCATCAGAGGATATTAGGACAGTTCTGCTACTTAAGGATAATTTATGCAGCATTTTCTCAGGAAAGTTTCCAATTAATTTCAAGGAAAGAACTGATTAAGAATTCAGACAGAACTGCAGAATTCAGCTATTACTCAATACAAAAGCTCGCTTTAGATTTGGGTTAGGTTGGTTCAGTCTATTCTGAAACAGCTATTTTTTAGTGATATAAAAATAGGGGGATTAGGTAGGAGTAATATTCTTTAAAATATAATTCATCTGAAGGAGGGTATGACTAATATTTAGAAAATGTATTTATAGGCCTTCTGCTCTAAACTGGAGACAGGCAAACCCAAGAATAACCTGGCATTGAAAATGTTACTTCATGAGCCATCAACTCAGAGTAATCAAAAAGAAGGGTATTATACTGCAAAACACGGTGACTCTCATATTAAATGGAAATTAAATTGCTAGAATCCACATACCATACAAACCCACTGAAATATTATATTGGCTTGCCATGTGCTGCTTTCAGCAAACAACACCCTAATAAAAATTTTCCTGTATAATCATATTTTAAGTTTATTCCACTAGACAACAAGAGGATCTAAAAGTTCACACACAAAAATGCAGGTTTTTTCAGGCTGTTAACAATGTATGGCCAATGCAGTAAAAAGACCTACCAAATCACTCGGTGAGATACAAAAACAGAATAAAATTAAGCAAAAAAAAAATACTCGAGTGATCTGGCCAGTGCTTTGGGTAAAAAGTATGAGGTTTATGAGTTTTAAAGAAAGATTGTTACAAAAAAACTACCTTAGCTTTCTTCCTCACCCCAGTGTTTGACAAATTTGGACACATCTCAATTAGGAGCCTTGATTTAATTTGTGAAATTTTCCCATTCTGCCAACAGTGTATTCGATTCTACATATTTTGTGTGGTCTCAGCAGTTCCCACTAAGCAGTATTTTCACAGACTACCAGCTAAACAACGTTAATTGCATCACAGTAACTCTATTATGCTTGACCAGTTTATTTGGAAGTGGACTTAATTTCATTTCTGCATCATTACTGAAGTGATCAGATGATCGCAGGGAAGACTTTTTACTTCTGCACGATGGCACACATTTATAGGAAAACACTTCTGTGTGATGGCAGAGTCCTGTACTAAACTGTCCTTTAGATTATTAAAAAAAAAACCCCGAACAGACAGAGCTAAAGGATAGCTAGTGCAACATTAGAGATGCACGCACAGAACATGTTATAGGACCCAGTGACCTTACAGGTATTTTCCACTCCGATTGATTCTATGATTCATAGAATTCATACAATCCCACAATGGTTTGGGTTGGAAGGGACCTTAAATATCATCTTGTTCCAACTCCCAAGACATCAAAACATTTATTTAAAGGTCAAATATTGTTCACATCAACAGTGAATGAAAAAAATGGTTTGCCAAATGCTGGATAAGCTAAAAAAATTAACTTCTTCGCACGTAACTGAATCCAGAGCATTTATGGAGTTTAGATCTGTTTCACTATGTTAAAAAGACAGCAAATACTGCAAGTTCACAGACCTGATTTTACCTACTCTTTAGCAATACTAAATTTGTAACATAAATAAGGTGCCCTTAATTATAAAAGACAATTTCTTCCTGGGGAGTGAATGAAATAGGGGAACCTTTTAACATCTGTTGATGTACAGTGGGGAGATTAGGTTGGTTCTCTGTTGGAGAAACCAAAACGAAAGACTGTTTTATGAAGGACTTGGAGCTTTGACTATAATCAACTGTAATAACAAGATGCAAGTTCCCCCCCAAAATATTCCTTTTTTTGTTGAAACCACTTTTGTAATACTGCTTTTTAATAACGCTCATAATGGCCGAATTAGAGGGACCCCAACTGAAGTCATTCATCCCACATAAAACAAACATTGCTTTTTCTTCTTAGCTTTGTTTTACAAGCTACATTACTTCCAGATGACGCTCGAGGGGCCTAGGAGTTTCAAGAGTTAGATGGTTAAACAGACAGCTGCTTTCTATTTACCATATAAATCAGGGAAAAATCAAAGGGGAATCTAAATATTGGAATTCATTTGGCCCATTATGGAGCACAAACCAAGAGGGAAAAGGAAAAAAACTCAGAAATCTCATCACCCCAATGTAAAGTTTAATTCCAGTTATCAAGATGAGAGAAAAACTCATGAGCATTTGCAGAATTCCAGGCCTCCATGTAACACCAGCTGTGCATAACAGGTAGATTTAACTGGATTGGGAAGGAGTCAGGAAAATTAAGCTCATATAGGGAACTCTCCTGGTACCACCAGGCTTTGCTACTGCAGACTTTATACATATAAATACATACTAAAACGTACATTTTTACATACACACACAGAGCTCACCACATTCATATTCTTATGTTTTTCCCTCTGGATTGCTAACATGCATTTATTTCTATGCTGACTAACCCCAAAACCCAACAGATTCTGGACAGGGGATTAAAGAATGGCTCTTCATATATTGACAGGAATACATCTATAAACATGAAAAGTCTAACATGACACTACGTTGCTTCTGTCCCTGACAAATTTCAATCACCATCGAAGCGCTGTTTTAATGACAGTCCTATACATAAAATAATTGAAGACATTGGCCCTAAGTGGGATTATTTTTACAATTTTTCTCAATACGTTTAAGTTTCATCTGGATAGAGTGATTTTTTTTTTTTTACACCAAAATTTAGAAGGCAGGACTCAAGTAATGATGTGTGCCAAACTACTCGAACCTAAAACTAATCCTAAATTTGATTTTTATTTTCCTGATTTTTTTTTTCATTCAGCAAATTCTTTTTTTTCTTGTATCAGCAAGAAAATTCTGAACCTCTGACATAAGCTTTCCAAAATTCAAAGTTTACTCCCTTCTTCTCCACCTCCTCTCTTTCTAAGAAAGAGTTAAGGAGAATCTCTTCTTATCAGCTGTAGTATAACAAGCACTGGAGGGCTCAAAAATCATAAGCAATGCTATGAAATCCTTATAAAGTAGTTGTTTGAGTAGATGGTAGCTCCAACAACACGTCTGACGTGCTACTTCCCAAGGGAAGTTAGCATGTCTCCAGTTATGCTGTTAAGTACCTCTGATTTAATAAATTACATTAGGCTGTAATCAAATTACCAAGAAAATCACTGATATGTTTACTTAAGTAATTTGTCTTGATTTGAACTAAAAGAAGCAAAATCTTCAATTATTTTATTACCAGTTTTCTTGTGTGCTGAAAATTTTGGAAAACGTGCTTTCATTGAATGCAAGAAAGCAATGAAGATAAACTTTACTGGATTTTTCCCATTTCTTCAAGTCTGGGACAACAGGATCAAAGTGTGGTATTTCAAAACAGGTCAATGCTACTATGAAAACAATGAAGAATAATAATAAGGCTTATGAAACAATGAGTAAATAAAGCAGCATGAGAATTAGTCTAATGAAGGATCCTGTCTTTGAGGCAATGGTTTAATGACAGGAGGTGGTTCTCTCTTCCCTGCTGGCTTCTCCATCCTGCTCCTGAATCCCATCACATTGCCAAGAGTTTATCAGGAACAGGGCAAGGAAACTGGTCCAGCCTTAATAAATTAAAGAACTTGCTCTTTTCTTTTTCAAAGACCAGAATAACCTCAACAAGAACAAACTGGAAGAGGGACCTTAAAGCTCATCTCACCCAGCTCCCTGCCATGGACAGGGACACCTTCCACTGGCTCAGGTTGCTCCAAGCCCCGTCCAACCTGGCCTTGGACACTCCCAGGGATCCAGGGGCAGCCACAGCTTCTCTGGGCACCCTGTGCCAGGGCCTGCCCACCCTCACAGCCAGCAATTCCTTCCCAATATCCCATCTATCCCTGCACTCTGGCACTGGGAAGCCATTCACCCATTTCCCGTCCCTCCATGCCTTGTCCCAAGTCCTCTCCAGCTTTCCTCTTTAGGCACTGCAAGGGGCTCTCAGGTCTCCCCGGAGCCTTCATTTTCCCAGAAATGTGTGCAGAGCAGGCGATACCGGAATCATCCCTTTCTTTAGATCCATGCAGGAACACAGAGGTACAATGGGCTTCAGGACTTCAGACATTTCAGCCACCGCAGTTCCTACAAACCTCCTTATTCTTACAGACAACATCAACATGGAGTTTCAGAAGCAGAATATGCTGAAGTGATGAAATCTGGCCCCAACTTTTATTTAGTCAACTGACTATGCCTCAGATGGAGTGGGAACTTGAGCCATTTGGAGAGGAGAAAAAAGACCAGAAAGCCATGCATAACAGTTTACCTTATCCTTTCAACACACAGGCCATGAACTTACTTCACTCTCCATTACAATAATCTTTTCAACTGCACTCTTTCTTTGCTCCATTCCTATGTCACATCAACCATAAAAGACAAGAAATTCAGTGAAGTGTCTCAACATCTTGGCTGTAACTCCAGAGTACAAAACCTATTAAAATAATTTTCAAGCACCAACCTCTTACACACACTAAAATATATGCACATATGTATCTTCACATTTATGTTATTACTACATGCCCATGTGTGCATGCACATACATATATATATTTATTTACATGGGTGGATGTACAAACACACGTGTGTATTGTGCTGTTTCCTTTTTTCTGCACAGTGGGGATGGTATTCTAGGAAGAAAATGTAGGGGGCTCTTTCTTCATAAAAATCACTATCTTCCTGACAACTGGCTCCTATTCCTCAGAAGCAAACCCATGGAAAAAGGCCAGGAAAAGGCCAAGGAGTCTGAAGTCTTGGGGGCTTTCAGTTGTTCAGGCCCGTGCAGACGAAAGAGCTTTACCCAGCTTGTGCATTACCTCAGCAGGCAAACAGGAGTGGGACCTCCTGCTCTTCAGCCACAGACTAATTTGAGGGTGTTCTTGCTGAAATGCTTCAAGTTCCAAAAATTAACGTTCAGAGAGCAATTTCTGCGAGGGAAAGCAGATGGCCTAAAACCAGGGGTGCTGTAAGGAGCTTCACATGGCTTAGGGCACAGCAAGGCAGCAGGAACACGCAGGAAAATCCTGCAAGCATTACAAACCTTCATGGCCCTGAATAAAAAAAGCGCCTCTAGTTTGTACGGTTTGTGTCAGTGGTAACTAACAGTGCAGGTTAAGAAACCTGGTTAGTTGTATTAGACTTAAGTCATTAAACTATTATATCAAATTATTTATTTAGGTATTTTTACACTTAATGCTAGAGTAATATGATAGGTAAAGTCTCAGGTGGGCATGTCCTGGAACTTGTATTAACCCTGAAAATAAAACAGTTTTACATTTTCATCCTCAAAAATCCAGAACAACTCATAAATCAACTTTTTTTTCCTTCACAGAGTATTGCAGTGAAAGTTCAAATGAGTACAAACCAAAGACACTTCAGCAGTACAAAGATATTATTCAAGTCCTTGCAAGACGTCTCCTTCTTGTTCTGAAACTAGAGATTTTCCAACAAGCCATGCAATTAAATTACAAAATTGTTGCCTGTTTGTGGGCATTGGCTCAGCAAACTGCAGAGAACTGTAAGTATCCATGTGCTCAGAACATACCAATTTGCCCCACGACTCCAGTACTCCCCCAAAGGCTCTCTGGGAATTGTTTTCAATCACTTTTAGGCATTTTAACATACTGTGGATGCCAAAGCCCTGTTCTTAAAAATAATGTTTTCAACTGTGCCATTTAAATATCCTGAATTACAAATGGCTTGAAAACCATGAGCTGACAGTAAGTCTCCTCGCCCTGAATCGTTGTGGGTTTTGCCGTTTTTAAATGTAATTCTTGGGTTTTTAAAGACGTTTCAGACATGACATCATTCATACAGGTTCCTGCATTTTGATGTCGGTGACTGCCCAGCTGTCACACTCGGAGAATTCTTTGCAGATTTAGGAATGTACCACTTGCTTTTTGAAGCACCCACTGCAACATTCAGTTTGATACTCACATAATCAGGACACGGAGAGTCGCTTGAACCGAGGGAACCTCGTAAGGACTGTGTGGCTTGTTCCAGCACTTTGTTGTGTTTTTTAGACAACAGAGAAAATAAACTGGAAAAAAAAAAGGAAAGAAGAAAAACATATTTCAATGTATACACGAGATCTTTAGAAAGCAGGGCACATTAGTTACGTAATTTTTTTATTTAACACCTGGGTAAGTAACAGCAGAGTTTGGATCAGAAAAATTCTATACAATAATGATGTGAAGAATATTTTACGTTCATGACTAAATTCTTAAAAGTCAAACTGTAACAACAGGAATGGTATACATGCACTTATAATTCATAATTATTTTGTGTTCACTAAAATTTTTAAGTCAAGCACCTCATGTAATACATTGCAATATATCCTTTATATCCTTAAGCATCTCATGTATTATTCATTCTCATAACCTAATTGCTTAGACAGGAGGAATCCAAGTACATGACAAAAGCTTTGGGTATTTGGAGACTGAGTTACTGCATTTACAAGTATATATTGTTTTCCAATTTATTTTGGCTTAAGTCAAGGAAAAAAGGATTACCTTAGTGCTGTAAATAATCTGTGAAATCAGAGGTCCACACACATACAGAGAAATGAACATATTTCTCTTGCATTTTGAAGAAAAGCACGGCATTGACAGTCATAGAGGGTGGGATAGCCTGATATATGAGGAGACTGGTGGAAGCAGCAGCAGTGGGCAGAGGCCACCAGCCAGTGCTCAGCAGCTCCAAGGAGTCAGGTGCTTCTCTAAAGCCCTGGATACCTCAAACACAGCTTTCAATTCACAGATAACCCCAACCCCACCTTAGAGTTGTTTAGGTTGGAGAAGAGCTTGTAAGACCATGGAGTCCAGCCATTCCCCCAGCACTGCCAAGGCCACCACTACTCCATGTCCCCAAGTGCCATTTCCACAAGGCTTTGACACCCCTCCAGGGATGGGGAATCCACCACTGTCCTGTGTCAGGCCTGGACAACCCTTTCCATGAAGAAACTTCTTCCAGTATCCAATCTGAACCTCTCCTCGTGCAACCCAGGGCCATTTCCTCTTGTTACAGATCAGATGTTTTAAGGTTTCCTGTGTTTAAAAACGTTATTTGGGCTTCTTTTTGGAACATTAGAGGACTCCTGTCAGGCTTTCCTAAGCTGACTATGTGTGCCTTTAGAGGGTGGAAAGGCTGCCATGACCAATAAGCACCAACAATGGTGGCAGTGGTGAGGCCCTGGCACAGGTTGGGCAGAGAAGCTGTGGCTGCCCCTGGATCCCTGGGTCCCAAGACCAAGTTGGATTGGACTTGGATCAGTCTGGGACAGTGGAAGCTGTCCCTGCCCACGGCAGGGGTTGGGCCTGGATGGGCTTTGAAGTCCCTTCCAACTCAAGCCATTCTGGGGTTCTATGAACAAAATTCACTTATAAGTGGCAAAAAAACTACCTCAGTGCTATATTCTGAAAAGTCTCTATTTCTTGGAGCTGGAGGAGAGTTTCGCTGCTTGGAGGCATGAGCTTGGAAAGCTTTTCTGCCTCAGGAAATGATGCTCAGCATTTGAAGAAGTCATCTGAATTTTTCAAATTTAAAGTATATAATTCTTATTGTATCCTTCACAGACAGCAGGATCAGACTCAGAGTATCAGTGCTTGCCCCCTCATTGCTGGTCAAGAGCCTCAGGGAAAGGCTTTTCCAACACTTCTCACTGCCATGAGGAATTAGTTACACTTCTCAAACTCAAACCTTAGCTCTTAAGAGCAAACAATAAACTCTACCACCAGATGCAGTTGTAGATTTCCACCTTTCCCCTCCTCACATATACTGTGATTGCATTCACAGGCTGAAATTTTCTTCCAATCAGTATTTGGATGCGCACACTCGTCCTTGGTCGGAAATAGCAGCACTGCTTTTCCAGTCACTGCTGTTTTTGAAGGCTCACATTTCAGAGATACTGCCATCAGCACCATCTAGTGCTGTGGAGACAGAATAATCACTTAAAACCAACTTGGTGAGGCTTATGGGAGAGTGCAGCAAGAACAGGTTATATCTGGTGTGTGTCTGCTTCTGAACATACAGACAATTTCACAAAGAGGAAATATTTGAAATAAAAATATTTCCAACTAGTAGATTCTTATCCAAAATACATAAAGCACTTTTGGCTAAAAGGAATTTTAAATATAAACAAAGAAATAGGATCAAGATTTTGTAAAGTGCATTTATTCAATATATCTGAGGAGGGAAAATGCACATACAATGGTAATATGCATGGAATTGGAACAGCAAAAAGCAAATTTATTTTCTCTGACAGAAAAGTAGAAAATTTAGAAAAAGAAAGATAAACGAAAGAGACAGACGATTTTTTATTGGTAGCCTGTTATTGCTAAATCAAATATTTTCTTTTTTTAAAAATGTTTTTTATTCAAGTGTATTATAACTAAGCCAGAGTTTATGGCATAAGCAAGCCCTTGGTGGCTGATCTCTAGTTCCAAAGGAGCAGTGATGGGCTTTTTTACACGTTGCCTTTGGCACAGGGGCTTTCCCTTGCAGAGTTCTGCTCTCCTGCCACAAGCTCATCTCCTTCATGCCCTGCTGAGACACTTTTTTGTGGAACCACTGCCCAGAACACAGATACTGAGGCTAAAAAAACTCAACACTGATTCTCCTCTTCATAAACCCATTATCCTTCTCAAAGGACCAGCCCTTAGAAGAGCACAAGGTCAGGGATGCATAGGCAGGAATTCTTCATACCAAGTTTTTAATAATAAAAATACATAGAACTGCAAAATTAATAGGAACATTACAGCTAAACACACCAAAAAAAAAAAAAAAAAAAAATTAAGGCCAGATGTGTGATTAACAGATGCATCTGAAGCTCCCAAGGAAGCACCACTGCCTCCAGAACTGGAGCAAAACTTCAATATCAAGTCATTCACTAATTATTATGTGTCTGCCTCTAGCTCTGAAAGGCACCTTGATAAATATCATATTCATTTTTAAAGTCTCAGTACAAATCCTCAAAAGGCATTTGTATGAAATTTGGCTCATAAATATCTTTCATTACCAACAAATGCAGCCTTCTAAAGGAGATGCTTGATTTTGCAGCACTCGCATCTCCAGCAACTGCAAAACTCAAAATCAAGCCCAAAATTTTAAGGCACAAATAACGCAATTTAAAAAAAGGCGAAAATGCTTTACAACAAGGTTGCCCCTCTCCCCACAGCAAGGTAGTAGGGCCAATTCATGTAGAAGTGAAAATCAAGACTGTCTTCCAAGTTTGCCTCACATGTCCTAGTCACACT
This sequence comes from Acropternis orthonyx, assembly GCA_035583155.1. Taxonomy (NCBI): domain Eukaryota; kingdom Metazoa; phylum Chordata; class Aves; order Passeriformes; family Rhinocryptidae; genus Acropternis; species Acropternis orthonyx. Next base: position 71,128,523 of record JAWWEU010000091.1, read on the forward strand.
TCTATTTAAGTCCCAGTAAAAGTCAAATTGAAATTGAATAGGAAAACACATATACTATGTGGTCACTGAGGGCAGTCTGCACAGGCTGACAAGAATGTGGATTTTTCTACTAAAATACTTCTCTCTCATCCCTTCTTCTCCATCTACTGTCAGACAGTCTGTGGAGCTCAACAGCCCTTTGATCTCACCCATCATGGACATTTTATAATTATAACAAATTATATTCAGAGCAATGAAAATGTCTTGGTATCTCAACCCATCCCTCACTCAGAGCAGTACTTACAAGCCAATGCTTGGCAAATAAAATAGTATGTTGGAATAATAGCAAGATGAGATAACAGCTGGCATCTGCTAGGAAGATTATGAATTATCAGCTGGCACCATTAGGAAGGAATTCCTGGCTGTGAGGGTGGGCAGGCCCCGGCACAGGTTGCCCAGAGAAGCTGTGGCTGCCCCATCCCTGGGAGTGTCCAAGGGCAGGTTGGACGGGGCTTGGAGCAACCTGGGCTGGTGGGAGGTGTCCTTGTCCATGGCAGGGGGTTGGAAGGAGCTGAGCTCTAAGATTCCTTCCAACCCAAACCGTTCCAGGATAATATGATCTATTACAGATCATCAAATCACACCATTCATGAGCTCAGCCAACAAGGAAGACTCAAGACTGAACAACAGTCTCAAGGTCTCATGTGTCTGATTTTAAGGAAATAAAAACAACACTGGTTTCTTTTCTCCCTTTACACAGAAGTTGTTTTTAATTTAACACAAGGCTGAACTTCGATAAATAAAACAAGTTATTACAGACAAAAGAGTAATGGTTGCTTAAATACCAGTGATTTGATTAAGTGCTATTTGCACACACAATAAAATTCAAACCAGTAATACATGAACTTAATGCTTTCAAAAAGTCAACTCCACAAAGCCTGTAGATTCAAAAGAATAAAAGTGCCAATAAGGAGACTCATTTAACAAGTTCCTCAGCAAGTCTGATTTACATCAGCTTGAAACAGCTCATAAAGTATCCTTCTCACATCAGAAAATAAATGTATAAAATGAAAGTTTTTTTTAAAAAAAAAAAATTGAAAAAAAGACATGGGAGTTAAAATTAAAAGGAAATCCAGAGTTAGAATTTGCCAAAAACTGGAGCTTTCTGAAAGCTTTGCACAATGAGAAGGAAAAGTACCAGTGTGTTTTATTGTAGTAAAGTAAATAGGGTGCCCCAGGAAAATTACATGCCAGTTTATCCTAAGCATAATAATGGACCAGTCATTGTGAGACTCACTGCAAGGAGGATATCAGTGGCATTGAAAAATACACACTGTCAATGAGATTAGAAAGAAAACAAAGTACAAGAGCACCCCAGTTGAAACAGACCATTACATTGCATTCACGTGACTTTCTTCCACATAGGTAATTTTTTTTTATTAAGACAGGATGCATCATATGAACTGAAAATGAGACATCTCAACAGTCTGAAAAATCCTAACATTTGAATTGAAATACATTTTCTCAGTAGAGATAAAAGGAATATATTCTTGGCCTGTCTAAATACCAGAAGCTATTAAACACTTGCTACAGCTACCAAAAGTCTCTAAATACAAAGAAGATATATGAGGTGATGGATATAATTGATACACATCAGTGATAAAGAAGTGTCAGTGGTATGAAGCTGTATCAGGGCAGGTTTAGGTTGAATATTAGGAAAAGGCACTTCCCCCAGAGGGTGGTGGGCACTGAGCAGGCTCCCCAGGGCAGTGGGCACGGCCCCAAGGCTGACAGAGCTCCAG
>JAWWEU010000091.1:71237440-71253615 GCA_035583155.1 Acropternis orthonyx
TGGGACCAGCCCAGGGCACGGGGGGTTTCTGGGCTGGGCCATGTCCAGCCTCCCCCACCAGCACCCCAAAGTCCTTCTCCCAGGGCTTGCCCTCCCTGGAAAACACCACACGCAGGTATCCCAAGCACCAGATGTGACACTCAGACCAAGCTGAAAATCAAAGAGTGCAAGACTGTTGCACAAGTACCCCTCCTGCTGCATTCTGGACACAGAGATGGCTTTCCATACTTCAGAAATAACGTTAAAGTTCCAGTGAAGGAGAAAAACAGAAGCTTAAACTGGGGTGCAGAGAAGCAATATATTTAGACAGCAGCTGCCAGCTGCCTCCACTCCTTCACCAAACTACATCTACAGAGCCCAAGGGAGACGCTAATTGTGACAATCCTGTTAAGGCTATTGAATGCTCCTAACAAAATCTTTGCTATTCTGAATGACTCTTCAAAGACAGGCTCAGCACAGAGATTTTAATGGTCTGTCACAACAAAAATTCATCTTTAATAGCAGTTTTACAGACACTCTGTTACAGTGCCACTGTAAGCTGCCAAAGCTGCCTGTCCTCTAGCAGATGATCCTAAGCCCTGACACAGAAATCATTACAATTACAATATTTCATGTATTCCACTCAATCTATTCTTTTCCCAAATTTATATACTAGGCTTGCAATTCCTCTGATTTATTCCAGCTAAAGAAGGAAATTACCTACTCCCTTGACAAAAGTAGGGAAAGAATATGGTGATTTCTGATCAGGGAGAGGGAAGCAAGCAAAAGGTAAACTCACTACTAAAATAATTCTGACAATTTTCTTGAAAAAAACAGTATTACAATAATATCTTAAAACATTTTTATGAAGAAGAAATTTGGATCATGTATTAAGGAAATTAAGTTTTTCCATATCTCCTTTCCCCTACCCTCCTTCCCTTTCGATGATATGGGAATAAAATTCTTCATTAAGGCCTTATCACATCATTAAACACATTCTAATGGTAAACAAGACAATAATATATACTTTTGTAAGGGTTTGTATCTTGTCAATAATTCAGCGTCATGCTACTTCAGAAAAAATTTAGCTAAGAAAACAAAACAAAAAAAACCCTAAGCATCTTCCACATCTCTCTCTTATGAAAAATTTTTGATACAGCTGAATACTAAAAATTACGGACAGGCTTTATAAGGCTTTATTTTTTTTTTTAATAAGCCATTATTATCACTACATTGTGTAGTGAACTAAGTGCTTTCAGCAGCTGTTCCCATTCCCAGCAACCACACTCGTGAAGGAATAGAGGTGCTGGCAGGTTCGGTTGCTGAAGGGGGTGAAGAACAATCACACCGGTAAACTTTCTTCTGCCAGAAAAGACAGAAAAAATGCTATTGGACTCCACACACACATCAGACTTCCAAGAAAGACAAATAAAACCCTGCAGGACTTATGAACTTGCCCATATATCGCAGTCCTTTCAGCCCTCTGTACTTCCTCTAATCTACTCTGAACAAGGAGTGTATCTGTTCCAGGAAGTCCTGACAAGCTCTGCAGAATGACACTGAATCATACCACTCTAACTCATTACACACTACCTACACAAAACCCTCCGGTAATGTTGACAGAGCTGTATTTAATGAGAGGAACGTTTCAAAAACCACTGCATCTTTGTCAGTTTTCAAATCAAAAGAACAATTCCAAGTACACAACCGGTCCAGCTTTACACTACCCTGTAAGGGACAAACTGAAACTCTTCCAGAGCTGTGATGATACAAGTGGGGCACTGCATTTTAGGCACAGATTACAATGCAATTTAACACTAAAGACACTGCTAACACTATCTTCAATAAAGTTTGTCTTGGGGAAAACAGAAGTTGAAACTCCTCAGAACAGCTGTGGAAGAAAAATTATTTCCAAAGAAGAAAGTAAGCTCCCTACAAGTAACACCAAAGTATGGTTTATGTCACATATTCTCACGAGATGTGGAATCAACATCCCTCAAATACAGCAAACACATGAAAAAAAGAGCCATGTAAACAAATCTGGAGATCTACAGAAACATTCCACTTACTCTCTTCTCTTCTTCAGACATCAATTCCTTGGTATTTCAGATATCAGTATCGAACAGGCAACACAATTTATTTTTGCAATTTAAAACCCCATGCAACTGCAGAAGAAGAACTTGAGTTTTCACCTCACTGCATCCGCCAGAGATGAAGTGACACACCTCCAGTGTGCCATTAGCACAGCCATTTCCACCAGTAACTGCCTGTGTGATGACAGAGGTACCTGAAACAAATGTCAAAACTCCTGCAAAACTATATGGAGTTAACTTCTGTTGGTGGTTTGAAGAGGGTGTGAGAGACTCACCATGTACTTCGTCAGAGCTGGCACTGGCAGCAGCATATCATCACCAGTATTGTACCATCACATGGGACATTCAAATACAAGTATTTAAACACTATAAATCCATCACTACCAGTTTCATATTGTCTCACATGCTCAAGTTATACAAGGCTGAAAAAAAAATAAAAAAGCGAACTTACAGGAGTGGAATTTCAACAATAAGCTGGATGAGGCAACACAGCAACTCTTCTATGAGGTCTTCACACTCTATTCCTGAAAAGAAATACACCAAACGGTTTCTTGATTTTTAAAATACCCAAAAGAAAACAAAGGTTTAAACACACATACACGCATGATCATTATTTAAATTAAGGAACAAACACTAGAAGAAAAGTTCTATGTGTTAAAGGAGATGAGATTTTTTTCCTGAAATAGAAAGCACTTCAGATTTTCACTAGAAAAATTGGTGATGCCTTTGCGTTGTCACATAAAACAAGTAACTAATAACAAGTGTATGAACTAAATGAGACGTTGGTATTGCAGGAATATGCTTATATTTAGCACATCAAGCCTTACTTTACTCCTTACGTAAGTTCATATCAAACAGTGTTATTACTAAGAGCTGAACTACACTGACTTCTCAAAAGTCCACAGTTCAAATCTCCTCTCAAAATTTCCCGTAAGTTTCCTCCCCGTCTGTCTAAACTCAAGCAAAGAATAATCAGAGACAGAGAGAAAACAGTTTCATTCATCTTAACATACACTGAACATTCAAATTGTGACCTGTCAAAAGAATGCAGCTACAGAGCACACCACTGGTGCTCTTGAGTAATCCACATACAATTTTTTCATTAATGTATCCTTATTGACTGAGGAGGTTTTACACATATCAACGACAAGCAAGTGCATTTTAAGGAAACAGAAATTATTCTCTGGTCATACACAATGTGACAAAATGCATGGAACTATTCAAAATTATTTAAAAATATGAAATTATTCTAAGCAATAAAAGTGGTGGTATTTTACATCAGCACTTCAATTTTTAGAAGTAACTTATGAAAAAGCTTATTAAGCCACTTGAAGTTTTCATATAATGCAAAAAAAAAAGACGATAAATCTCTTGGCTTATGAAGATTTTTTTCTGCTTTCAAAAATAAAATTATGAAGAGAAATCCACAGCATCATAAAGAAATGGAGGGGTTTATGGTGCTGAATGGCTTAAGAGAAGACATAGTTTATCCCCTGCATTACAGCACTGCAGCACAATAATTACCCAAATGCCTGTTTATTTTTTATTTTCAAATAAATAAGTCTTGCCATAAACACAACATTATGGCCAGGTTACAGCAGTTTTACTCTGTTTAACCCAAGTTTGTTCTTGAGTCCAGGATTCAATTTTAAGAAGCACACCAGGGGGAATATTCACAACAAAGCAAAATTATTTCTTTCCACAATTGATTTATTAAAAACACATTAAAAATTGTCACCTAGTGAACTGCACATTCTGAAGGAAATCAGTTTTTTATCACGGAAACGTGGTTTCCTTTATATAGAATCCCTCATGAGTTACACAATGCAGCTCCTGTTAGCAAAAACCGAGAACTGCTCAGAGTATTTAACCTTGGACAGAAACCACAGCCAACAACGGAGCCCAGAGAATGTATTCTAAAGTAACTTGAATGTGACATTTTCCTAAGGCTTTCTGAATCTAAAAAATGCTTATAAAGCAAGACTGCTACTAGTTCCCAACAGTTACCTAATTTTTATTCCTGACGACAGAGGAAAGGGAAAAGAGAGGAAAAAGGATGAAAAAAGTGGGTGCATTTATAAAATACTGTTTCTTCCACCATACTATATGCAAACCTTATTTGAAGAGAGAAAAATGTTACTTGAATATGAAAGAAGGCTTTACCCCCAAGACTATATCCAAAATAAAGGAAGAAAACATTGGGTTAGTACAGTCACGTAGAATGGAAGATGTTATTAAAAAAAAAAAAAACAAACAAAAAAAACCAGAAAAAAGTTTAATTGCTGTAATCAATGTCATTCAGCTACAATAATTAATGTGTCCTTTTCCCCATTGGGGCACAGCATTCTTGTTTAATTCTCATCTTGCCGAGACAATGAGGAGGATACAAGCCAAATCTATAACGTGAGAGAGAGCTATAAACATGGAACACTCTGTGTTTTCACAAACAATGCCTCTTTCAATAGCAGGATAAAGACAATACACACAAGACTCATTCACATTAGTAGATCACATACTTGGATCGAAGACATGTGTGAAGCCTCGGGGAAAATAAGTAAAGGGTGAACCTGTCCAGATAAGATTAGAGCAGACTCATGGGTTGAGGAATCATAGGTGCATCTTTCAAACTCCGCTGCAGAACTGCAAACACACTCAGGTTTCAAAATTGTCCATTTATGCTGAAGTTCCATTTTTACATCAGCTATGTTTAACTCCTCAAACATGTGGATGACTTCATTTTTCAGCTAATTTTTTAGATTTTGACTTTTTGGTGGGGTTTATTTGTTTTGGGTTTGTTTATATATATATATATACACACATACGTATATATCTAAAATTACTTTCTTTTTAATGATTTTCTTTTTGCCTTTCCCAAAGCTACATGTATTTCAGACCCTGGATTAGCACACAGTACACAAGCAAAACGGCTTATACAGAAGAAACTATACATGGCAGGAGGGTCCACTTCTAGCAAAAGCAGCCCAGCTCCATCCTTGGCCAGGACACAGAGTCTGGCATTATAACAATCTTTCTTCTCAGAAGCCAAAATACCACATTGCCAAGACTTGAACTGAGCCGCCGTAGCAGCTGGATGTGCCTAATAAGATATTCAGGCATAGTAAGGCCACTTTCTTTTCTGCCCTATTGTCATACAGATAGGACAGAACCTGGACACGAGTAATGAAAGAAATAATTTGTTCCAACATAGAATTAAGGCTTCCTTGGGTTTTGTGGTTTGATCTTCAGCTCCCAGGACTCTCAAAAACTCCCAACTTCCACTTAAGAGTGCTAATAAAGAGTACAAAAATTAACTGCCATCCCTCATTTGCTTTATGTGATAGATGAACACTCACAAAACCATTTAAGGGTTGCAGTAAATGTGTTGTTATTTATTCCCTCCTCTATGTCCTCTTATTCGCTTTAATACACCAGGAACAGACCTCAGCAGCAGCCTTGTGATAAAAACTTCCTTACAGAGAATGAATAAAGCTTCCTACTACAGCTCAGGGAATAGATTAAATGAATTGATGGTCTGATTCAGAATACAATACTCAGCATGTGCTCTCTTACACCTCTGAATCACAATACAGCTAAAGACTGCAGCAATAATGGGAGGCAGACAGTGGAAAGATGAATGATTTGTGCTAGTGAGACTAATTCCAGCTTCAAATCAGCAGATGCCAAGGCCAGTTTGGGATTTATTATTATCAGGACTTGTGTAGCTGAATCTTAAAGAATATTGTATGAGTCTCTATAAGGATTTTCCTGCAACCATAATTATGCAATATCCTCCAAAATTATAAGCAGATTCCCAATTATGGGTGAAAAGGCAAAACCTGCACTTCCTGGGCTAAAGGATTATCTGAAAACTGTCAAAAGGAAGAAATTTCTACTCATGGTATGACTCTTCTTGAAGGACATAAAAAACCAGTGCTCCTAGTGGGGACTCAGTCCTGTGCAATTTCTTCACTACAACACTACAGTGGTCGGTACAGCACATCTATGCACTCAAACCTCAAAAAAATCCCCTTTTTATGACACGAGGCGCAACTGCATGCAGTTGTCTTCTGAGCTTAAGACACAGTCTAGCAGGGAAAAGCACAAACAGGACATTAAAAAAAAGTCAACGCATATGAACTGCAAAATCTGGGAGGAGACCAAATATCCCAAGCAGGTGCTGATGCTCTGACTACAGCGTGAACATCCCAATGTGCTCTGAGCTCTCAGGCGCTGTACTGAAAATACGGCACTAGAACAAATTATCCAACTAGAAGGATAAAAATGTGGTGCTCATAGGGGAGACAAACACCACTACACTGAGATTTCCAAAGGAGTTTTGAGATGATCCTGAAAAGAACAGTTACGTTTTCTCAGAAGGCTGAGAGACTGAACAAAGCAAATAAAAATGGATCACAGGAAAGAAAGGTTGTTTGTGTTGTTGGGTGGTTGTACTGGTCTTTCCAGTAACTACTCACCAGGCATTAAGGAAATAAAGAACCTTCAAAATTCAGACGCTTATTAAATATGGATATTTTATTTACATTATCTAGTTGATAAAATAATGTCTTTTATAAGGCTTGTTTTATCATGTGTGCAATCAAAGAATTATAAATAATGTCAAGCCCTGGTAAATGAAGAAACAGCAAGGATGACTAAGAACCTATTTTTTAAAAGGTATGTTCATCAAATACAGTAAAACTGCAGTAAATTACTAATAAATCTATGTAAACCTCACAATAATAGGTATGTTCTAGTTTTCAAAGAGTGACAAATAAAAATGCAAGAAAGCTACTCTCGACTTAATTATAGGAAGGTATTCATCTTACTCCCATACCTTATAGATACCTAAAAACACCTGTATGAAGATTTTTAGGAGTCAAACCTTGTGGCTGTGTGAACTCAGCCCATTATGAACCTCAAAACCCTGAGGAAGGACACAAGAACCATCCCCAACTGGAAATACGAGGAGAAGCCGAGGAGCAGCTCGTTTCCTGCCTCACCAGCAGACCACACACAATTACCTTCCTAATCAACAACATCCCATGAACAATCTGCTCAGAGATAATTGCTAAGTGCATTTGCCATCAATATGCACAAAATTATCACTAATAAATGTCACTGTGAATTACAGTCAAGTGCTACTAGACACGGTATAAACGAGGATCTACCCCCAGTGACAAGAATCACTTTCCATGTCACGCTGAGAGGAACTCCCAGAGCAAGGAATAAAGATCACAGGGGTTCAAGCTAACAAAAGTCTCGGCTTCTCCACCTGTCCCACTGGGTTATGCTATACACTGCAGCAAGAGGTGAGCCATTTTTAAATCCAGGACCTAACCCACAGACAGTCTGCAGTGACAGCTTATTTAAAAGCAGGTTTTCCTTTCTAATGCATCAGCAAGCTGATCTCATTCCTGACGATCACTCATCACAGTTTAAATACATTAAACCATTTCAACATGTAGCACTTAATCTTTCGGCACGAGAATTCTGATTTCCCCAGAGCAATGGCAGGCGCCAAGGAGTTAAACAGATTTTAATGAGCAGTTTCCACTGTTCAATGAGCAAGCAGCAATTTGGGCTCCTCGGCGTGCATCACTGTTGCAGGAAATCCACAGTGAGGTACTTCTGGTTGTTCCCCCACAATCCACTCACGCTGTGTTAGCATTCTGAGACTTTTTTGACTTCATGAAATAAAAAATATGCAATTACAAACTGAACAGTACCTTGGCTTGGACTTTGGCAGTGTGGGGTTAGTGGTTGGACTCGATGACCGTAGAGGGCTTTTCCAACCTGCGTGATTCCATGACACACCACAAAGCAAAGGAAACCAAGGCTCCTATGCCAGCATTGTCCATCACGCACTCTGTAGGAGCATCTTGATACAGTGGTTTGTGGCAGACAGCGTTGAGACTGTCTTTCTGCTGTAACCTAACTGATTCTGAATGCATTCCCATTATTCTTATGTAAAAAGAACCAGATATATGAAAGAGAACACCTGGATTACTTGAACATCTTCTCTGCCATCTTCCATCTTGTGTAATACATGCTCCATTTCCTAGAGATGCATCTGTTTTAGAAGACTCTGCCTAAATTCTTTGGCTTTTCTTGTACTCTTGTATAAATTGTTGCCCACTAATTAAATTTTAGCATCACCTTTCAATGAATCAAGCCTAACCACAGTGCTGTTATCTTCCGTCGCTACATTCCTAAATATTGCATTAATTCTACTCTGTGGCTGCTGTTGGTTCATGAAAAATATGTGGAAAGAAGCATTAAATTGCAATTCACTGTTCCAACATTAGTATGCAGTCAGCTTCACCCGAGTTCTGTTCCTCTGAAGAGCACCATTAGCACCTTTCAAACTTTATGAAAATGACTAAAGCTCAGGTAGGTCTGCAGCATCTCTTCTGAACAACTGTTTAAAAATCACCAAATTAATTTAAACCTAAGTCTCTAGTACTTAATTTCCAGTTTTAAAGCAAAATTTGGGATCCTTAGTCTAAACAAAACATAGAATCACAGAATTAATCAGACCCTAAAGGGTCAAAGGCACAAGACCCTTAAGATAAATCCCACCATTAACCTGACACTACTAGGTCCAGCACTAAACCATCTCCCTAAGGGCCACATCTACAAACATGAGGACATTTTATTTTCTCGTGGGATGTTTGTTTCACCAGCACTGGTGTGGACCTACCATACGAGCCTGGTCCTGCTCCTGCTTTCTCTTCATAAGTAAAATGAACTTGCAGCTCCTCTTCTGACATTCGACTGATGAATACTTTCAGCAGGCAGCAAATAATGAACAGCGCATTGTGAGCCTGCCAGATAAAGAGGTGGCTAGAAAGGAAGCAGAAACAAACAGAATCAGTAACGCTTCACCAGAAAACACGCACCAAAAACCACAAGAAAATAAATGCTAGATTAGCCAAATTCCCTGGAGTTGCAGCAAGGAAAAGCCAAAGACATCATGCAAAGAGTTCAGCTGATGCTACATAAAACAAAATGGAAATCTATTTAATAGTAGTATAGAAAATAAAACCTTATTTCCAACATTTGTACCATTACAAACACCATTGCTGACAGAAGTATCACTCTTTGAAGAGCTCACCAAATGGTTCAGCAAATGTCTGCAGGTTTTAGACACTATGGACCCATGACTTTCCAGATATTGGAAACTTCCAACAGATTAAGACCTGAAAGCTTCTCCGGCTCCATAAACCTTAGCCCTTTCCCAAATAGCCTTCAGGTGACCACAGGGCATTTATGGACTTCATAAGCAAGATTGGACAGCAAAACTTGATGGCAGTCCTGGGAGCAAGGGGGCACTAAAAGGAACCTTTTTGCAGCCTCAGATCTGATGACAGTGGGACATTTATCTATGGGTGTCAGGGAGCAAGGACAGAAAGCCTTCTGCAAAAACCCCACAGTGCTGCACAAGTAACCTCTTGGGAGTTCTGTCCTGCTGCTGAAAGGGGCAAGCAAAACCAATGGCAGCTGCATGACATGACTAGAAAGTAAGTACCTTGATACACAATTTTATATACATATTTTTAATGTATTTATAAATACATATTTTTCATATTTTTATATATTAGTTATGTATTTTAAATACTTTCAATATAAAATACTGGCTCATACATTAAGCTGGAGCTAAAAAGTTCAGGTGATTTTTAAACAGTTCTAAATCAGTAGTAATCCTCACCTACACCATTTGTACATAAATGTGTTCACCTAAAACATATCTTTTTTACCAGCAGTCTCTTTACCTATTACACTTAATCTTCTGTGTTTGGAAAAGTACTAGACACTTGTTCAGTTTCAAACAACAATTTAAGATAATTCTAAGGTTTGTTCTGTGGCCACATGAATCAGTAAGTAAAAAATTTAAGAGCTAGCAACAAAAGGAGCGTTAAAAAAATTAAATGGCACACACAGCTTTTTTTCCAGGGACTTACTTCTGACATTCTGCTGAAATTTTTAGTTCTTTGGTTCTAGAAAGAAAGACTTTAATCAATGACCCAAGGTTTCCTGTTCGAGGATTCTTCTCAACTAGATGAGGAAAAATAAGATACAATTACACAGCATGTATAAGTTGACACAGTTTCGTTCAAACAATACATAGAAATAAAAAAAATTGCAATGTCTAAAATATTTCTACATAAAGCACAGTACGTCTTGTCTTGCTGTACAGGTGTTGTTCTTTTAAGCTTCTTCAGTACATTACTTACTAATCTATAATTGTTCTCCAAGTACTATTCACTCTAGATTTAAAATACCCCAAACGTGGAATACTCATACTGATCCCTTTCCAAGACTTGTCTACATCACAACAGTCTCCTGTCAGAAAGCTGAGCAGGTTTTCACAACTACCTTTTACCTTCTTGAAACACCATTGATCACACTTATATCATCCTCTGATTCCTTTCCCTTACTGATGAGCTTAAAGGGCTGAGGGAAAAAGAAGTAGTAGGGATGGAATTGTTTAAACCTTTCAGTCACATCATTGTGTAAAACAGTTAAAAAGGAAACTTTCTCAAGGTTTGAGATATACCTAAACACACTCTTTACACTGCTTTAATCTTACTATAATCTTCCGAATACTGAAGACATGACTATGCAAAGGGATGCTCTTAATTTTTCTGGAAAAGCACATGGAAAAAATGTGTCACATTTTCTCACCTAAAGACTTGCAGACTGAGATTGTGGCTTCTTCTAAGAGCTTTAAGTCAGCACTACAGAAGAAAGAAAAGAAAAAATATGGTTACACAAGGAATTGGGTCCTGCACTCAAAGTGAAAATTCATTACAAAACAATCATAAAATATTTCTATGAAGGACTTAATTTTAGCTATCCATTAGCTGGCAGAAGTCAGCTTGTCCAACCTCCCTGCTCAACCAGGGTCCATTTAGAGCCAGCTGCCCAGGACCATGTCCACGTGGCTGTGGATTATCTCCACACCTCTCCAGGCAACCCATTCCAGTACCTGGTCACCCTAACAGCAGCCACTGCAACATGTATTTGAAGTGCAGCAACTATAAAATAGGAAACTAAGATTCAAAAGTGAACTGTTGAGGTGAAATGTCTCTTCTCCCACAAAACAAGTGACAGGACAAGAGGAAGTGGCCTCAAGGTGCACCTGGGGAGGTTTAGGTTGGATATTGGGGAAATTTCTTCCCTGAAAGGGCTGTCCAGCCCTGTCACAGCTGCCAAGGGCAGTGGTGGAATCCCCATCCCTGGAGGGATTTCAAAGCAGTGTGGATGTGACACTTGGAGACACGGGTCAGTGGTGGCCTTGGCAGTGCTGAGCAATGGTTGGACTTCATGATCTTGGAGCGCTTTTCCAACCTAAGCAATTCTGTGACCATCTGTATTACCACTACCTTTGTGGCTCTAGTGCTGCCATGCTTAGCTTAGCACCACTGAAAACACACATAGAATAGCAATCTACTGTGTGAACTTGATTTTTTCTACAAGAAATTTAATTTGAAATGACATCTTTTTTAAGCATGAATTAAAGGAACCTTAACCTGGCATTTAACCTCAAGCTGTGAACCTTTTCCCCTTTAAGTAGTGTTACTATACTAATGCAACAATCACATCAGAAACACCAAATTTTTCGTAATTTCACTAATTGCCTGATGATATGCCACAGAAAACTATCATCTGAGAAGAACAGTAAACCAGTAAAGCAAAACCTGCCAACAACCACGGAAAGTAAACACAATCTGTGTCAAACACATACTTGTAACACTACAAATCTACCAGTACAGGGTAAATGATCCTCAAAAACATCCTCAACAGATGGGAAAACAAGACAAATAACCAGATACTGTGCCCAATGCCACACTGAGAAATATGAAGGTGTCTCAATATTAATAACTAAAGGGCATCCTGTTCTACCACCCTCATCATTAAAATTTCTCCCTTCTACCTAGTCCGTATCTACCCTCTTCTAGTTTAAACCCATCATCCTTTGTCCTGTCACTGCAGATCCTACTGCTCAGGTCTCTGAAGGAGATTGTACAGCCTCTGTGCAGACTGAATTAACAGATAGCCTGATTTACAGCAACTTTGGAGGTTCAACAAATTAAAAGACAGTAAAAAAAAATCAGTTTGGCACTTTCAATTATAACACAGTATGTAATACTGGCTGAACAATCTCAGAGCTTGTGCAGATACATCCTTGTAATGAAAGGTATGGCAAGCACCATTCTCAGAATTAAGTAGGAGAATATCAGTGTAATGACACCTGCAAAGTGCTAAGCCTATAAAGGTTGGTGGTATTGACTCTGTTGCAGCACTCTTCTCACACAAAAATTAATTAGCACAACTTAATACTGCCACGATTAGATTGCCAAAGTCGCTGTTGTTTCCTAAGCATTAAATGTTCTGAAGAGTAATCTGATTTATATAAAACCATCAGAGACTAACCCTCTGTCCCACCTGCTCAACCCCATGTCAGCAACCACCTGCAGCTCTGCCAGCAACATAAGAGGCAGTGGTGGGGCAAAACAGTCCTCCTTCTTTCTGTTTTTAAATTTAGATGGTAATACTGTTTACAGCATACTGTTGCACCAACCTGAGATTATCAGTGGTACTATGTGGGAAGCACCTAAACCAGCTCCACTGCTGAAAACCCTATGGAGCTGTGCTCTTGGAAGCTGTGGAGTTTGAGCTGTGATCAGACTCCTTAGGACTAGAGGATATTGGCAGGAACAGCAGCCAAAAGTTTCAAAACCCTTCAACAGGAAATTATTCAAGATAGAGACATCAAACAAATTAAGTTTTAAGATTCCTGCAAATTTTCGTGTGTATCAGACTAATTTACTGTGTAGTGAGCTGACAGATGAGATAGCTCTTCACCTACAGCTGAATATCCTACGACAACTTTAGATTATGCAGATTGGCTTGTCCTGATATCAAATATCAGCATTTGTTCCTCTCTTATAAATGGTTTTGAAACATAAGATTCAGAAAGAACAAACATACACTTTGATATATACTTTAAAAACATTAGACTTGGTCTTGAAGGTGGTGTCTTGTTTCACCACTAAAAACATGCAGAGTAATTAAAAACAAATGGTATTGAGCAAAAACACACCACCATCAACTACAGACAACAGAGTTTCCTAGGTCCTACAACAACATGGTTTTCTAGGTCTGCAACTTGGCACTTTAAAAAAAAAACAACAACAAAGTTCTAAATTTGCCCAGCTAGCTGCTTGTCATCAGGATTTATTCCTTCCTAAGAGCCAACAGGCAAGGAGGGTGAATATTACATTGGGCACCAACTCAGCAGAGAATTCTTAGGTACTGAATAATCACCAGCTAACACATCATGACCCATCTCCCACTATCCAAAGATCCTGGGGACAACGTCTGAGTGGTTATTGTAATTGATCCAGGATTAAAACCATAAATGCAGACATTCAGCTTTGAATTATGGTTCGTTTTCCCCTAATTTCTAAGCAGTTAGAGTTCAAAGTATAGCTTTCTTACACACTTATTTTTCTTCCCTTTGAGTTACTAAAACCCACACAAAATCCTCAAACAAATTCTATGGAGTTGCCTGATTTCTGAAAGTTGCCAGGAGCAAAACCAGTGGCAAACCAAGCAAGGCCTTCAGATCTTCACCAAAGCTTTTAACACTCAAGTCATGCTTTTTCCTACTAAAATGAAGTGTAATGCTTAAAAACTAACCACAACCCACTCTTATTCATACAACAAGAACACAAAATTGATTTTGCCACACTCAAGACTAGGCAAAAACACCTGAAAACTTCAGCTCACTCAACAGAAACATCTAGTGAGGAGGAATTTCAGCAGAAACACCACTTCAACACACACACTCTCAGTGAAATGGTGTTCTTGCACTCAACACAAGTATTCACACTGTTCTATTCCCAAAGACAGATTCATGGAGAGAGCATAGGGGGTACAAAAATAGCAGCCCAATCCCAGGCCAGCCTGGGGCCAAGCTTAGCAGTGGCTTTCCTTCCTTTCCTTGGCCAGGAAAGAGAGGTGAGAGACATGGAGAAGTGAGAGACTGGGTATTTTTTATGCAGTGAAGAGACAGAAGGTAAATTACAGTAACACTTAGGCAGAAAATGCCAGAGCCAAGAGTCGTAAGGTGGCACAAAAAAAATGCTATAAGCAGCTGTGGTATTGACTTTGCTCTACAGTCCCTGTGGAGATGACATCTGGTTAATGAATTAATGCAAGAATGGAAACCCAACACTAAAACATTTGTCTTTTCATTAACCCACTGAGCAGCAGTGGTACTAAATATTCAAACTGTATTTCAGCACTAACAAGAGGCAGCACTGACAGAGTAAAGCTCCTTCACTGTACTGATCAAAACTAAATTTACAATTCTCTCTAAAAACACTCCACTGAGGAATATGGACTGCCTTGTTGTCAAGTATATGTACAAAGACATATACATCTTGTGTCCAGGCAAGGGAACAGAGCTGGGGAAGGGGCTGGAACAGCAGGAGCAGCTGAAGGAGCTGGGGGGGGCTCAGCCTGGAGAAAAGGAGGCTCAGGGGGGACCTTCTCGCTCTGCAACGCCCTGACAGGAGCGGGGAGCTGGGGGTGGTCGGGCTCTGCTCCCAGGGAACAGGGACAGGAGGAGAGGGAACGGCCTCAGGCTGTGCCAGAGGAGGTTTAGACTGGATACTGGAAAAATTCCTTCATAGAAAGGGCTGTCCATCCCTGGCACAGCTGCCCAGGGCAGTGGTGGAGTCCCTGTTCCTGGGGGCATTTAAAAGGATGTGGCACTTGGGAACTCGGTTAGTGGTGGCCTTGGCAGTGCTGGGGAATGGTTGGACTCTGGTCTCGAAGGGTTTTTCCAACCTAAACAATTCCATGATTTAAGGAGCTTGCTATCTGGGAATACTATGTCAATTTGGAATTAAGTTTAGAATGGACTTACGAGGTTCCCTTTTGAGACAGTATGTTTAATTGTAACAAAGTATCAATGGGAGGATCAGGGAGAAAACAATCCTTCAGAAAAGAAAATGAAAAATCCCACACATTTTCCAACCTAAACCATTCTGGACATCTATGACACGAAATGCCAGTTTCAAGCCACCCATCTTTAACACCGTGATCACAGTGACCTCCCTGACCTTATACTTGTAATTATGTATTTTAACTGGCACCACCTGAACTAAACCTCCTTGCTTTGGGAAAGCTGTACATATTTACATATTTGCCCATTCTACAGTTTTCCAAGGAATGAGCAGAAGGTATCAACTGCTGTGAGGATTCAAACGGGCTGTGAGCACAGTGGGGAAACATCAAGAATTCAAAGCAAAGTATTTTTAACCACACTGACTTGACTTAGGCCCACTTAGATCCAAGCAAATATGTGAGGTGCAGAGTTGCTTCCCACACACTTTAGGAAAAAATTCCGTGCTTCACAAGAGTTCCTGCCTCATCCTGTGACTTGATGGCCAGCACTTTCAAAGTGCCTCATAAAAGAAAGAAATTATTTTATTTGCTTTTTTATGTAGAGGGTAAGTCCACAGGCTTCTTCACTAAAACTAAAATTAGTAATAGTGAAATTTGCTTCCTTGACAGCACAGACTTCTCTGCAATGGTTTTATCTTGTTTAATTTCAAAGGTATAAAAGCAGGAGAAGTTTAACAGTGGCAGTGACTATTGTCTGTACCATCCTGACATCAAGCAGTAAGAATATTTTGCGCACCAATTCTGTAAACCCACCTATACACTGGCAGCATCTGTGTCACTCCAGCTATCACACGTCAGTGCTGGAAGTAAAGAGTAATCAAGGATAATTGCTAATTTGTTGGGATTTAATCACTTTGTATTTGTATTTGCTGATCAGAGTACAAGGAGTTTCTTCATCAGGGATTGAGTTTTCTGTAAGAAGTATCTCTTCAGTAGAGGTGGAAAAATGGCAAATCAAAGCACTAGTCAAAAAAAATTCATCCTTTTCATTGACTGCAGATTTTCATTTCTGGCTTCAAACGACCAGACAGCCAGATTCTAGTCAGCTGTTCTGGCATATATTGTAAAAAAAACAGTACTTCCAAAAAGAAGAGGGTGGGGGGAGACCAGAAGGATATAAAA
>JAWWEU010000091.1:71294078-71306030 GCA_035583155.1 Acropternis orthonyx
GCCACACACTACCCCAGCTCGCTCTGTTAGCTTTAGACTCCTTTGTTGTCTTGTCTTAGTACCCCCTCATTCTGGAAATATCTGGAGGGTTTGCTTGCTGCTCCAGAGGAAAGTTTGTTTCAACATGGGAGAACATACAAGAATTTATGGCATAGGACAAGGGTTTGCATTAAGACACTGGCAGTGAAAATTACACAAAGCCTAGCAATAAATATCCTGATTTAGTTTATCAGGAAAAAGAAATCACCTAACAGTCAAGTTGGACAATGGCGTCAGTAGGGGGTGAGGCTCAGGGGTTAACAGAGCATCCCAAACCCCTCATGGGATCTCAGATGCAGGGATTACCTGACTGCTGCTTAAACTGTGTTAGTCCTTCCATATGTCCAGTCTGAAAACAGGCTAAATATCTCTGAGGCAGCTTTGTCTGCCAGCTGTCCCTGGAGTGCTAAACCTCCTCTTGTGTTTTGGAGCTGCCTCTTGGAGCACCTCTTCACTGTGACCCGGCAAAGGTGCGTTGCTTCCAACAGGCACCCTGAAGCCATCTTGGTGCTACTATTGGGTTGTATTGCCCCAAAAGCACTGTGGAGAGCTTTATTTGTTCCCTCAGTGAGCCTGTGGTGAAGACATTGTGGGTGACAGTACCAGCAGTGGGGCTGGGACTGTCTGTGCATCATCTGGTGAGGGGAGCTGCCAGCAGCAGGCTCCTGGGTGTATTCTGTATGCAATAACCCAGTTTCTTACCTGGCATATTGTGTACTCTCTCTGACTCCAGGCTTGGATCCGGCTGGCCCTATGTTTGAAGGAGTGGACCCCAGCAGGCGCCTCTCCCCTGATGATGCCAACTTTGTGGATGTCCTTCACACCTACACGAGGGAAACGCTAGGTGTTAGCATTGGGATCCAAATGCCTGTAGGCCACATTGACATCTACCCCAATGGGGGAGACTTCCAGCCTGGCTGTGGTCTGGGTGATGTCTTGGGAGCCATTGCCTATGGCAGTAAGTTCTCATTGCTTATTTTGCCTCTGGTCAGTGTAGACTCCTCACAAATAGATTTGGGTTGATGGTTTGGGGTGGTCTGTTTTACAAAAGCAGAGGAAACAATTTTTTTCCCTGTAAGCTGTCTGTACTAATGGAGATAGTTGCTAGAAACTGTATGTGGTTTTATTCTGAAGTAGCATAGTCTCACTCCAAGACCTGAACGTGGTCTTATGCTGGGGCTAGAGTCCTCTTCATGGTAAGGGCTAAGTGAACAGTCTCCAAGCATCTTCCTCTAACCTCTTGAATTGGTACTGTTTGAAAAATTTGGCCACAGTCAGCTCGTGTTTGGCTGCAAAAAAGGCATAGCTCATGTTCTCTCACCCCTAAGAAGATGGTAAGATATGCTTAAACCAATCCCTTGTGACTCTGCTTCCCTAGCAATTGGTGAGGTGGTCAAATGTGAGCATGAGCGGTCCGTGCACCTCTTTGTGGACTCCCTGTTGAACGAGGACAAGCAAAGCTTCGCGTTTCAGTGCACCGATTCCAGCCGCTTCAAGAAGGGCATCTGCCTGAGCTGCCGCAAGAACCGCTGCAACGGCATCGGATACAACGCCCGGAGGATACGGCACAAGAGGAACACCAAGATGTTCTTGAAGACAAGAGCCGGCATGCCCTTCAAAGGTGCGATTTCCCCCTTGGAAGGAGCACGGTCTCACCTGTAGGAGCAGCCTCCCACAGTTGGCGTTGGGATGGATGTGGAGGGGGAAGAGCAGCATGGCCTCGAAGCCGCGCGGCTCCAGACGTCAGGGTTCTGCTGTTACCCCGCTGCACTGCTGGCCTGTGGCATTGCTGTGCTCCTTCCTCTGGGTAGGGTCAACAGGACATGGCCATAGGGACACTCTGCCTTTTGAGCAGGACTACAGCTTACACATCATATACTCTTGCAAGACTCAGCCTTAGAGCAGTGTAAGGTCTGGGCAGCTCTCCCCAGAGAGGACCTGCTGCTGCTGTTGTGTAAAGGTTGATTTCATAATCATTAAGGGCAGGAAAAAGTCATCGATGCTGTCTCAGTAAAGGACAGGTATGTCTGTCTTTTGTCAGCCAACTCTATTTCACAGGGAGCAATGCTGAGCAATGTTGAGTCTCAAACTTGGTTTCATCTCTTTCTTTCCAGTCTACCACTATCAGATGAAAATGCATGTCTTCAGCTACAAGAGCTTGGGAGAGGTTGATCCCACTTTCTCTGTCACCCTGCATGGCACCAATGGAGAATCTGAACCTCTGTCCTTAGAAATGTAAGTCATCTACCCTACTGTGTTTAACTAAGTTTGACACAGGGACTAACTAGACAGGGTGGCAGCATTCTGTTTCCTCAGCTGACACTAGCATTGCACCCCAGCCTAGCAGCATCACTTCATCACCATTCAAAAAAACTTTTCATCCAGTAACTTAATTATGATTTTTGGCTGACAAAACGTTTTGGTGTGCCCAGTCCTCTACACATTAGCTTTCACAGCTCATTGGTGAAGTACTTCCTTTTGCTTTTCCCCCTCTACCATTTGAATATAGCCTGGAAGCACCCATGTTTCTGGAGGCATTGCTGACCTCCTTTAGCCTCTACCAGAGGCAAGACAAGGCATAAAATCCACCTTCAAGCTATGGAAGGATGGCTGAGCTAAATACATGATATGTTATATTGAACCAGCTATCTGAGCTCACTTTCTTTAGGGTAATCAGTAATTAACTGGTGACAGTTGAATATGCAGCCCTTGATAAGCTACAAAGGACTCTGTTTAACCTCTTTGCATGGAACAAAGGAGCATCTGGCATGCTTCCATAAGGAAGAAATGCTGAGTCTCTGCCTCTCTTTCAGGCTTGATTTACTTGGCCTGAATGCTACAAACACCTTCCTGGTCCATACTGAAGAGGACATGGGTGAGCTTTTGAAAATAAAGCTCACCTGGGAGGGGTCATCTCAGTCATGGTATGATCTATGGAAGGAGCTCAGGAGCTACTGGTATCGGCCTGCGAATTCTTCCCAGGAGCTGCATATCAGACGAATACGTGTGAAATCTGGGGAGACACAACTGAGGTAATAACTGTGTCAGGCTGCATGTGAACTGGCTCAAAACATCAACAAGAAGGAGAAATATTCAGAACCTAGCAAGAAAACCCTCGGTGTTCTGAGCTGCCTTTCATTTTCAGTGGCACCACTCCTTCCAGGTGTAGGAGAGCGGGTCACTGGCCAGCAGGAGGCTGCAAACTAGGCTTTATGCAAAACTAGTCACCGCAGATCAGATCTGCGCTGTTCTTTTGCTTTATTTAGATACTGTGACATCCCCATGAGACTAAATTAGCCTACTTCAATGTGGTTTAGATCATACCTGGAGGGTTAAAGTACCGAGCACCAAAAATACTGAAATATGGGTGTTCATGGCTGTTATTTACAGGCATAATGCGGTGATTTGGCTTAACAAGCTAGACCTGAAACTGAACCAGTAACATGGTGCCATCAACCCCTTAAGCACTATAGTGCTCCTTCTGAGGTCTGGCAAGGAAATTGGAACTAGATGATATTTAAGGTCCCTTCAAACCCCAACCCATATCCCTAGATCTTAGAATTGGCCATAGAATTCTTGTGGAAGACACCCTGCTGTGGCAAGGGCTTGTGGCTAGATGAACTTTAAGGTCCCACTAGACCCACACAGTTCTCTATGATTTTGTTTGCAACTGGCAAACTACCAGAGCATCCAAAAGGTATTAAACCTGCCAAGCATGTAGCACTGCACTCCCACATCTTGTGTTAATTGTTGTTTTGAAGGTAACCCAGATCTGTAAAAGAACAGCAGCTGACACGGACAAGTTCCCACATTTCTCAGAACTTTAAATAAGCATCACCTATCTGAAAGATATTCTGCATCCTGGTTTCTACAATCTGTGAAACACAGGGGTAGAAGCAAAGTAAAAGCAAAGTCCCCAAGTAAGATACTGAAGTAGGAATTGAAATAGCCGTTCAAAACACTAATGCTGTATCAAGATGCTCTGTGGGATGGATGTTAAATCAAACAACTTGTCTAACAACTAGCTGCAATCCATATTACTTGTTATTTGTTAGTCATAGAGACAGCAGGTGCCTTCTTTTGATTTCTGATTCCTCCCCGCAGGTTTGCTTTCTGTGTGGAGGATTCCCAACTAACCAGTATATCTCCTGGCAAAGAGCTCTGGTTTGTGAAGTGCACAGAGGAATGGCAAAAAAGGTATGGGAATCAGGAGAGAGAAATTCTGCCTGATGCATGTGGCTGTGCTGGGATGAGTGAAGCCTTTTGGTTTTTTTTTTTAACCCCTGCAATCTGTTTTTCTATGAAAAAGGTTGATAAATTAAAGCCCAAGGGTCACAGTTATTTGGTTTAATTTTTATGAGTGCCGTAACTGTTGCTGATTAGGTGACATTATCCTTCCTTCTGACCTTGGATTATCACCTTATACCTTTACATGATTACTAGCAAATGGGTGTAGCACAATCCTTGGTCCTAACTGTGGTAGATACTAAAATGAGGTGCTGCCAGTCCTCATGATCTGTGCATCAGTAGAACATTAAGCAGAAGCACCTATTAACTGCCCTGTAAACCAGGGGAAATCTGGGAGGATGCAGGGCATTGCCTCAAAGATTGTTTCAGCCTGGTAGAAGACTTTTAGCTGCCAAGAAACCTCTTGATTAATGTTTGAGCTCAAGCAAGAGAGAGCTGAGGACTTGCCCTGGTGTTAGAGCAGTGAATCTTGTGGCTTCATCTGCAGCCATGCTGATCTCCTCTGCCTGAGGAGAGTGCAAACTCTGCCACTGCCAGAGCATCTCAGCCCTGCCTAACCTCTGAGGAAGTCCCAGACACCTGGATCAGTCCTCAGAGCGTGACTTCCAGAAAACCTGATCCCGGGAGTGAAAACTTGATTGCCTCAGGTGCCTCTGGACATGTTGTAAAAGAATTCCTGCTCATTTGTCTAAATGATAGTCTGCTTTGGAAGCAGCCCAGTCTTTTGCCCTCTCCTAAAATTTCACTTTGTAAATTTAGAGCTTTGTCACTTCTAATCCAGAGGACAAAGTGCTTGTTAGGACTAGCAAAGCCCTGTGGAAGTCAAGCTTTGCACCACCATCCTGGGCAGCAGAGCTCAGCTCAGAAGTGTGAGCTGGTCCCACTCCAGGACCAGTTTTTGGCAGAAACCAGCAAGCTGTGCTACAGACAGTAGCAAACAATTCTGTGAAAAAACTTGTTGCTCTGCCACAAGTCTTGAAAGATCAAGTAACATTCCTGCAGGTACAATAAAGGGCTGTTTTGATATGCTGCTCGGTAACCCCCATAAAGCAGAATTGCTGGCAGATATGCCCTTCCTGCTTGCTTGTGGAGTGCAGCTTGTGCACAAGGCAGAGGAGCTGAGTTCAGCTCCAGCATACCATTTTTTTTTCTAGGAAATGCTCCTTCCTCCCAGAAATCATGAGTGATTACTTGCTGTTCAGCAATCCATTTCTGCCAAGTTAGTGGAATATTATAGTTCCCTGCTTGGAGATGGAGACTGCAAACATCTGTCCGCTCCGAACAGAGCTGCACAGGCAGAGCCCAGCTCAAGCCCTCTAATTTCTGTTTGCAGCCTGCTTAGTGTCTGCTTCAGGCTCTCACTGAGTAGCTATTGGG
Organism: Acropternis orthonyx; assembly: GCA_035583155.1. NCBI lineage: Eukaryota > Metazoa > Chordata > Aves > Passeriformes > Rhinocryptidae > Acropternis > Acropternis orthonyx. Next base: position 71,299,743 of record JAWWEU010000091.1, read on the forward strand.
CAAAGTGTGGCTTTGACAGAATAAAATACCAGCCTGTACTGTCCAAACCTGTTCTTAGCATCCCAGAGGTTCTTAGAAATTCTTTATTGCTCCTACTTACTTCTGCATTTAACTAGATTTTCTTTTTCTCTTTGCTTTTCCCAGATTTGTCTCAAACCGGCTGTGAATACTTCCCTAAAGACTCACAACCAAGGAACCTGGATGCATGAAGACCATGCAGGTGGCAAGATGCTCTGGGAAAAATCTGGCTTGGTAGCACTTAAAGCAACTAGCTCTTCAGGAAAAAACAGCTTGGATTGGATGCAAGAAACTGAGGAGCAATTGATGGACTTTGGTCCTAGACCTAGAATAACTAAAACTCCATCCTCCCTTTCCCGAGGGGCCTGGTTTATGTACTTAACCTCACCTTGACCTGTTACACACTGCATTTTTCCTGCCCTGCTCCTGTTAACCGGGACTACGGATGAGACCTTCACACACCCAGTCCTCAGCAAAGATCTTCTCGTCTGCCTGCCAGTGGAGTTGAGAAGATAAATGACCGGTCTGACTGCCCACCAGACTGTGGGTGACAGCTGCTGAGAGCAAGTTAGCCCCTGGTGTAGGAGTTACCGTGGGTCCAATAGCACTATGGGCTGTGGGAAGGTGTGACCAGCACAGGTCAATGTGGGGTTGTTCAGGGAAGGGGTGGGAATAAGCACAATGCCACTTAACTTCAAGTTGTCCTTTTTCTTGCCTTAAAATTAGTCCATTATCTGGCTGATACCTAAATCTGTATATGTTACCTGTCCTCCCCGTGCCTGGGGCAGAACACGGTGCAGGTGTGGTGGTGGCAGCTGCTCCCTGGTCAGTGTCTGCAGTGAGGCTGCCCAGTTATATGTGGGGATCCCTTTCTAAGAGGCAAAAAGCAGCTGCCTGCCAACCGCAGGGATGGAGGAAGGAGACGCACTGTGCTGCTTCAGGGGAGCTTTGCACCAGTCCTTTTAGCTGCTGAGAACGTGTTCCCCTCTGCTCAGATGCTGTTGTAGTACCAATGCATAATTAAGACCTTATTTTTTAGCAAAGTATTTAAAAGAGCCAAACAGCCAACTTCTTACCCTGATTGCTACAACATCCCAGCTGGAGTCCCTCTCCCAGGTGATCTTGGCTTTGCTTTGAGTTTGGCAGACTCTACAACTGTCCTGTTTGCAGAATGGACCTTGTCAGAGGTGAACTAGGTTTTGTTTTGTTTGGTTGGGTTTGTTTTGGTGTTTTGGTTTGTGTTTTTTTAAGTCTTTTTTTCTTTCTGTAAGGAGAACTGGTGTAACAACCCTTGAGCTTTTGTCAGGCAGAAAGCCAGTCTCAAAAATAGTGTTACCAGCTGGTGCACTGAGTTCTGAAGACTTAGCAAGTCCTTCTGAGGCCTGCAAATTTCTTGAGTTTTTGTAGAGCTTCAACCCAACCAAAGCAAGCACATTTGGGGATATTTTTTTTCAAGGTTTTATGAAAAAGCTTCAATAACTGAAGCCTTTGGCAAGTATCTGCGACTTGTCACCGTGCCATACTTAGAGCAGTTTCAAAGCCCTATTTGTATATTGTGGTTTTTGTATGACTTAAAACCTAATTTATTTCTCATATTGTAAATATGTAAACATTTTAAAACATTTTAGTTCTACGTAACAATTTTTATAAGCCTTAAGACAAAAAATAAAGTGCTTTGTAAAAATCAGTGAAGTCTTGTTAGTGATCACAGAACGGTTTAGGTTGGAAAAGCCGTCCAAGCTCATCAACTCCAACTGATCCCCCAGCACTGCCAAGGGCACCACTAACCCATGACCCCAAGTGTTACATCCACATGGCTTTTAAATCCCTACAGCAACGGGGACTCCACCTGGACAGCTGCGCCAGGCAACCTCCCTGAGACCTGCAGACAGGTAGGAGCTCTGAGCCAGCACTCTCCTGCTCACTCCTCTAGGCTGTGTTGCCAAGCTCAGAGGCTTCTCTCCCTGCACCCCCCACCAGGTGCCTTTTGTCACTCTCTATCCACACCTGCTTTGTGGAGATGCCCATCATACAACATTAGGAGAGGGGGGGCCAGGGAGGTGCTCCGAGGGCTGGAGCCCCTCTGCTCTGGAGCCAGGCTGGGAGAGCTGGGCGGGGGCTCACCTGGAGAAGGGAAGGCTCCAGGGACACCTGAGAGCCCCTTGCAGAGCCTAAAGGGGCTCCAGGAGAGCTGGAGAGGGACTGGGGACAAGGCATGGAGGGACAGGACACAGGGAATGGTGTCCCAGTGCCAGAGGGCAGGGTTAGATGGGATATTGGGAAGGAATTGCTGGCTGTGAGGGTGGTGAGACCCTGGCACAGGTTGGTCAGAGAAGCTGTGGCTGCCCCTGGATCCCTGGAAGTGTCCAAGGCCAGGCTGGACAGGTCTTGGAGCAACCTGGGCTAGTGGGAGGTGTCCCTGCCCATGGCAGGGGTTGGAATGAGATGAACTTTCAGGCCCCTTCCAACCCAAACTTACCTGTGATTACAGGTTTACTTTCAGGTTAGCCTAGCAGTGAGGACTTGATTTCAACAGTATCAAGGGATCATCTGGGGTTTTTAGCAGGATGAATTTTAGAAAATCCAAATCCCTCTCTGGGCTGCAGTAGAGGGATGTTCTGGCAGCCCCTTCCTCACAATAGCTATAAACCACTTTCAGCAGGTTTTTCTACCAAAACTATTAACCTTCCCTTCCCAACCTGTTTTCTTCCAGACATGGCAATACCACTACTGCTTTTGGCTGGGGTAAAACAAGACTTTGTGTTTCTTGTTCTCCATGGCTATTGCAGTGAATGCAGTGGACTCTGGAAAGACCATTGCTGTTGTGCCAGCCTAGTCAGGACAAGTTCAGGCAAACTGCCTCTTCTCCTTTGACTTCATGCATTGATGTTTTTTCCCTCCATTAAATGTCACCATGTTTTGCCTGAAATGCTTCACTGTTGTCTGACTTTACTAGCTAGCCCACTGGTGAAATACTTCTAAGAAAACTTACCCAAATCTGATCACTAACTGAGTTGTCTTGGATTTCCCCAGCTTTTCCCAGCAGCCACACCACCAAATTTAAAGGGAAGCCTCTCATTGTGCTCTGCCTGTGCCTGACACATATTGGTGGCACAAATCCAGCAGCAACAGAAGGACTCAGCGAACAAAACAAATATCTCTGAGCTGCAGAAGATTTACATGAAATTACTTGGTTAACCTTTTCCTATGGAAAGCCCAGCAATGCCTGGCTGCAAGGAAAACTGCCTTGGTGGATTTGACAGAGAGATGTTCTATGTATTCTGCACCCCAGAAGTGGAGCTTTTATCTGATGAGTTCCTGTGGGGCTTCCTTCCACCGTGTGTAAAGTGTGTGTGTGTGAGCTAATACCAGAAATCATTCCAAATATCTACAACTCATTTTTTTTGGCTGCTACCCCTTGGATACTGCTGCAGCACAAGGGCTGGTGCCTCTTTCTGAGTGAAACCCCTGCAAGGACAAGCAGGAGCTGGCATCTAAAGGAAAAGTGTGAAGAATATAAGCTCAGAAGAGAGGAAAAAGAGGCAGTAGCTCTTCTACATCCATAGGCATCTGGCCCATCGCACAGCAAGTGTGGTCTCCCAAATGACTCACTCCTGCTGCTCCACATACTGAGGAATCACGTTTCCTGGCACTTCAAGGTGCATCCCTGCACAGCTGCCTTGGTTAGGAGTTTGACTGTGCGTTGGACAAGTGGGAAAACAAAGAGAGGAGGGTATTTTTTTTTTTTTTAAGTCTCCAGTGAATTTACGGTATATTTTCAAGCCTCTGAAGAATTTAGGGCTGGCAGAGCAGGCGCATCCCAAACCTGTGGGAGGCAGGGCTGAGGCTGGACCTGCTGTGGGGCTGACCACTGTGCTCTCAGCAGCCTGGCCTCCCTTCCCCTCCCCCAGGTTTCTTTGGGGTCACGTTTTCACAGCCACTCCATTCAGCCCCATGAGCCGGGTCCCACCAAAGGTCAGGCTGTTCTCTGAGGAACAATACACCCAGCACGGGGAATGCTTTACAACCTTCCTCACCCCTACCCAGGGCTATCCCAGCCCCACAAGCAGCAGCAACCAGGCACTGTTTCACTACATATCACAGAGTCATGGAGTTACAGAATCCCTGAATGGTTTGGATTGGAAGGGACCTTAAGGATCATCTTGTTTCAACCTCTGTGCCATGGGCAGGGACACCTCCCGCTAGCCCAAGTTGCTCCAAGCTCCATCCAGCTTTTCCTTGGACACTTCCAGGGATCCAGGGGCAGCCACAGCTTCTCTGACCAACCTCTGCCAGGGCCTCCCCACCCTCCCAGCCAGCAATTCCTTCCCAATATCCCATCCATCCCTGCCCTCTGGCATTGGGAAGCCATTCCCTGTGTCCTGTCCCTCCCTCCCTTGTCCCCAGTCCCTCTCCAGCTCTCCTGGAGCCCCTTTAGGCTCTGCAAGGGGCTCTCAGGTCTCCCTGGAGCCTTCTCTTCTCCAGGTGAACCCCCCCCCCCACCAGCTCTCACAGTCAAGTAAAGCCCAGAATCCCTCTTTGGAAAGTGAGCAGAACACAAATTCCACTTGGAGTTTGCTGCTCCCTCATTTCCCAGTGTAACAGCACCCTTCAGCAGTGCTTTAAGGGGGATCAGCAGGGGTCCTCAGTGCAGGAGCTGCTGCCAGCTGTATCACATACCTTCCAAAATACAAAAATCTGGGCAGAAAAAAGTTGTTTGGGAGGAAAAAGACTGGCCTACCCTTTCAGGGACAAAGCACACGCTTTAGTGTCTTCCCATACTGAAAGAGCCACCCAGCCCCACTCCCCCAGGTAAAACTTTTCACTGGTCCCTGGGAGCAGCACCACTGAGAGATGACTGTGACTGTCCAGGAAACCCAAGATCTTGCTCCTCAGCCTGTGATAACGAGTTGTAATTTTACCTCTGTTCCAATGCTGACATTCCAACATAAATTATACAGCTCATTGCCTTCCCAGCAACACAGTCCAGCCCAGCAGCAAACTCAAAGGATCTGGCAACTTCTGCAAATCCATGTAAGAGCATCAGAGACCTCACAGTGCCCAGGGGGATGGGTAAAGCAGCTTGACCCAGAGCTGACCCAAGGTTAAAACTGAAAATCAGATCCTTTTTATTGCTCGATTATTGGTTTTTCCTATCTGTATCCTTTCTGTTCCAGGTTGTTTTGCAGCTGTTTCACAAAGCTTCAGGATATTTATGGCAATCCGTATAAAGTGCACACATTCAGAATCCTTTTCTTCCGACTTATAATAACATTGAAAAATGAGGAAAATGAACCAATAAAACAAGGCTTTCCAGGCCATGTTGTTCCACCTTTCCCAATTATTGCAAACAGGCAAACCAGCTCAAAGCAAGCAATGACATGAGACTTGGATCAAATTTAGGGCAGAAATGGTTGACGTTCTTGCCTCCTTTCCGTGTGGCTATCTGTATCCTGTTTTTGGCTGAAAACAGATGTTAACAAAGTTATGAAGAGAAAGGCCACACCAGCTTAGCTGGAGCTAAGCAAGGTTACTGAAATAGTCGTACTCCCCTGCCATGAAATCTGCAGATGTTAATGAGAAGAGCCTTGCTCTGCAGATCTCTGTGAAACAGCCACATCTGTTGGTTCTTTGAATAACCTACTAAAGAAACACCCATGGAAAAGCTGGGTTGTATTTAATTCATGCATTTCAATGGAGAGAACATCCAATGATCTCAAAATAAGTTGGATAATAAAGCTTAAAATTTCTCTCCATGACCCTGTAACACTCCCAGTGGCTGTTACAGTAGAACACTCAGCCCCAGGAGAGCAGCAGCACATTTACACACTGTGCATATTTCCCCTAACGATTTCTGTAGCCAAAGCTGCCAAAACTGCAAAAACAGGGACATGACAGGTTCCCTGTCAGTTGTGTCTGGAGAGTTTTCTCCCGACCTCTCCTTAGTCCTCATCCCCAGGGCTCCGAGCAGCTGCTGTCCCGCAGGCTCAGGGTTCACTGCTTGGTGGGACCACAGCTCAGAGCTGCACAAGTGTCCAGCTGGCTCCCCTGGGAAGCTTGCTGGAGTGTTCCCTTGGATTTCAGCAGAGCTTTGGTGGGTTTTGACCCGTGGAGAGATGCTGGCCCAAGGAGATGCTGAAACGCCCAGGTGAGGAGCACGCTTTGTTGTGCTGTGCAAGACTGGTTATGAAAGGCATGAATGTAGAGAAATTAAAGCTCTATAACATTTTTGTCCAGTTTCTTCTTCCCATCATCCCTCAGGCTCTTTCC